>CALNXK010000106.1:332500-370000 GCA_942486035.1 Porites lobata | reverse complement strand
AGACTGCAGAAGTTGGCGAGCAGGACGTTGGCGAAACGCCTCGTAGACGAAACGACCGTTAACCTTTTAATTTATATTGTTTGTTTATTTTGTATTGTTTCAAACCACTCGTTTAGGTGGTAATTGACGCCTTCCGACTCATCAATCCCAACATGATGGTACTGGGTCAGGAATCAAGGCAGACCACTTCCAATCTTGGACATTTGCAGAAGCCTTCAATACAGGTGCAAGTTCTTTCTAGGCCATCCCAATAAAATGTTTCGTTTCCCATCGCCCTCCCTCTCGTGAAGGTGGGTCGGTCGGTCGGGCAAAAAAAAAGAATGAACACATGATTGCATATTAAATCTCACGTTTAGTCTGCAAGATATAATCAGATGGTAAAAGATGTATATTAACAGGACTATCAAATGTCTAAAAAGGCTACAAAAACGAAGTATCGATGATAATTTAAGACAGTTGGTGTTAATAAGACAAGATCGTGTGCGTGTAAATTAAAGTACTTGCTTCTTTACAAGTGATTCTTGAATTTTTATTTTTATTTTACTTTTCCAAAAAAATGGGTCGGTCGGGCGATGGGAAACGAAGTATTAAATTGGGAAGGCCCTACAGAAAATTAACATGGCTTATTTGTTAGAGGCCTTTAGACTAGAGGAGGAGAACGAGATTCAACCTACGGTTTTTTCGCTTAAAAAAAGACACCCCGGAAAGATTCATTGTACCTTTATTCATCAGAAAAGGTAACACGGCAATCTTCCATTAAAATTGTTTTTTTTTTCTGGTCGTTTACAAAAAGATCTGTTTACAGGAGGTTGAAGTTTGGAGGAAAGCATTTTCAGACAAAATTTCTGTCACGCTTGTCACACAAGGTTTGCGGTCGTCCTTCTTGTCCAGTCTTGTGTGCGCGCACTATTTAGTAATGAGAAAATCTCGTACTCGTATTCGTCCTCGTCGTAAAATCTAATGGTCTCTATTCTCTTCTGAAAATTTCTTATTTTTTTTTTTTTAGGCTTTGATCCATGGTCTCAATAGACACTATTATTCCATCTCCATCAACTACAAGAAGAATGAACTTGAGCAGAAGGTTTGCAAGTAGCTTTTATTTCTTTATTTATATAGAGCGTTTATGTACTACATGTAAGACTTAAGTTATTTTTCTAGCCAATCACAAAGCTCTTAGACAACCAAGTGAGCCAATCATATCTCGCGCGCCTATGTGGCTGAGGCCAAGCGCGGGAATTGCCGTGTGTGCAAGGTTTGGGGAGCAAGGCTGGTGCAGTGGTGAGAGCACTTGCCTCCCACCTTTGTGGCTTGGGTTTGAACCCCCAGGAATTCATTTCATAAGTAGGTTGAGTATGATCGTCCGGGTGAACGTAGTCCTGAATAGGACTGTTGTTGTTGACAGTGACTGACGTTTCGACAACCCGTGCGGTAGTCATCTTCAGAGTCAAAGTGATTTGTATCACGTCAGTTGACGGTCAACCTCATCCCCAGGGCTTTTCCCTTAAAAAATGGGTGGGCCACCCATTTTTTAAGGGAAAAGCCTTGGGGACGAGGTTGAGTTGATGGTATTAAACTATGGTTATTGATCTGTCTTTCCACGTGGTACAGACACCGCCATGATGGGGAGCAAAACATGCACTGGGAGAAAACAATAAAATTTACCATTTTAAATGATGTCAGCTCTTTCATTGTCCTGTCTCAGTGCGTGTCTTGGTCTACAACATGGCAGTTTTGAACCACGTGAATGATTAGCAGCAAAGGGCCTATTCTGCCTTGACTACGAGTAGTCCCTATTTATCCTCAGGGATAGTAGAGCGAGCAAAACGCGAGCGCGCGTGAAAATCACCCCACGCGAGAAAGGCGAGACGTGGCGGGGTGAGGAAAAATTGGGACTCATAGAGTTCTAAATTGATGACGTCATAAAAATTAAATTTCTGCAATTATGGGATTTGTCAAGATATTCTGAAAGAACAACGTCCTAGACGCCTAATTGCCAAAAATTAGCATTTCGGAGCAAATTGTCTCTGAGATATAAGCGCAGTTATGCTCTGATGACTCCATAAAAATCCTTGTAAATTTGACTTGGGTCTTAACGTTTAGACCCAAGTCAAATTTAGAAGGATTTCTATGTAGTAATAAGAGCATAACTGGGCTAATATATCAGAAACAATTTGCGCCACTATGCTAGAATTTGGCAAGTAGGTCTCTTTGACGGTGTTCTTTCAGAACATCTTGACAGATCCCATAATTTCACAAATTTAATTTTTTATGACGTCACACTTAAGTACTCTATAGTCTAATTCTGCCAGATGATCGTATTTCTGATTCTGAAGTTTCTGTTCCTCAGATGTTGTTGAATCTACACAAAAAGACTTGGATGGATGGATTAACTTTACAAGATTATGACGAACACTGTGCGCTTAATCAGAAAACAGTGAAGGTATGTTGAATGGCTTAGCTCCATGATTACCATCCTTTTCCCTGAGGGGTGTGGATTCCACGTGCCCCCAAAAAAGATGATAAAAGTTTATGACAGGTCTACGTGGGATAAAAATTATTACGACAATCACAACGCAAAGTTTCAGTCGTGTAGGAGCTGCTTGTAAGGTCTCTCTTGATTGGTCGCAGAAAACAATGACATCTCATTTTTTAAAATTGTTTCAGTATTTTTTGGGGTCAGGGTTAGGCACCATTGGTGACTTCTCTTCCGAGCAGATGCTACATGACCCCAAAGTTTAGTGTGTAAATCTGAGACACCCTCTAAGGACTTCTTTTTTTTTCTTTTGAAAACTCCAGTTGCGTTCTTCCGCCTTTCTGAACAGAAATATCTGGACAGTGTTTAAGCACGGGTTTAAAAACTTTTATTTTATTTTCTTGCAGGAAATGTTAGAGCTTGTCAAAAATTACCACAAGGTAAGTGACGACGGTACTAGCGCCGTTTCTTGACACAGCAAAGAAATTAACTCGTTCTTCACTTTCGGGTCAATCAAGTCAAGTCCCGTCGAGAGTGTAGCTAGTATTTCTTTTCAACATCTATACAATGTCTAGGGTGGGGTTTGGGGGCAGTCTCCTGAAAGCCTTTTAAAGTTGCCTAGCACAACTCGAAACAATTTTGTCTTCTTTGTGTTCTTAAATAATCAATCATTTACAGGTCACTGTAGATTATTCTTTCTTCAGGAATATATATTGCAGACAATTCTTGGTTTTTGTTGTTACCGAAAATCTACCAAAAGTCCTTTATTAAATAGGTATTTTACGCAACACCCGAGTCGATGAGTGTTAAATCCTTGTGTTTGTTTGTTTGTAGGCAGTGGAAGAGGAAGATACTATGACCCCAGAACAGCGAGCGATAAAAAATGTCGGCAAACAGGTGTGTATGTAATGAACGGTACGGTAACAAGCATTTTTGACACCTTTTCAGAGCACTTTGGTTACCCTTACCTCTCGCCCTCCCCCGTCACCCTTGTACGCGTGAAAGTTAAGGTGGCTCGACTGGATTTTTTGGGGTTGATACCTCCCAACTTTGAGCATTAACTACGTCGGCATGAGTAAAGATATGGAAAAAAGGTTACCACAACTGCATTATATAAAGATGAAAATTTCTTATGATCTGGGTTTTATTGCAATCGGAGTCGCCATGGCAACGTAATGACGCCATTACGTTTTTCATTTATCTTTGCGTTTCTCTGTTCCAGGAGTTTTTTGATTAAATCGCATAAGGGAGTATGTACCTGCTATAATTGCCTCCATTATGGCGTAGTTTGAACAAATTCTATTAGAGCGTTTTCGAAATATTTTGAAATGTAGTTTTAAGAATGATAAAAACAGTGAAATAGCATGCTACCTACACAATTCGCTAATATTTTAAGAAAATGATAAGCTTTGAGAACGAGGCTTCATCTCATAGTGGTTTGACTCCATTGGAAACTGCATCCAAAAAAAGAGGGGAATTGCTCTGGGCGATCGCGAGTAAGAAGAATTTTATTAACTTGCATTCAGCTGCAATTTTTTTATAAATTCGACAAGCCCGAGATCAATCGTCAAGACTGAATATTCCCTGCAAGTTTCAAGAACATTGAAAATAGGGAAGGCTTTTAAATAGGGCCTCAAATATAACCAATTTTTCCCTCAGATTTTGTGTTTACAAGTGAGCGTCCTCATTATTCACTTTTCCATATCTTTACTCATGCCCAAGTAGTTAATGCTCAAAGTTGGAAGGTATCAACCCCAAAAAATCCAGTCGAGCCACCTTAAGGTCATGGTTAAGATACCATGTACCATGGCAACCTCGTCCCCAGGGCCTTTCCGTTAAAAAATGGGTGAGGTCATTTTTAAGGGAAAAGCCCTAGGGACGAGGTTGGTACCATGGTTTATGGTTCGGCCGGCAACAGTTATAAAACTATGAAAATTTTCTCGCGCTTGGTGACGCTGGGGCGGCCATTTTAAATTTTAATTAGGTAACAGGAAGCCCATGATTGTGGGCTCTTGTAGGCGGTCAGCTGGTTACCAGATAGACTACGAACAGTCTCTCTTTTTTGTTAGTCCGTCGAGCGAAACTCGCGACACACGAAAATGACCACGCCCGTGACTGAAGGCGCGTGCACTCCCTCACTAAATCTGAAGGAGAAAATGCCTGCAGTCTAGTTACCAGAAATCTCCGGAAACCGTCATCTCAGACTGATACATACATACATACATACCAGGAGCGAGGTTCTCAGTCAAATTCTCGGTTCCAGACCTCGCGCCAGCTGACCGCGTAGTTAAAAGTCAGAATTCACCATTTTCACATTGCCCATAAAACTCCTCCTTCACCCCTTCCCCCAATTTTGCAAAAGCATTCTTTTCAATTTTTCTTGGGGCGACTGTAGTGCCTAGGAAAAGTAGAAAACAGTGGTTAAGCAAAATTTTGGGGGGTAAACAAGGTGTTTTCTAGGCAATGGTGAATGGCCAACAGAGAAACAACTGCATGCTATTTTATAGCAATGATATAACTAGCCTCCCACGCAGACGTTCTTACGGGTTCGTCACGCAATCATTCCTCTCCCACGGGCGTGCTTTCAATCCATGTTATTCTAATCGGATGCGTGGGGCCTCGGTAAATCTCTTACTAAATGCTACTTAAAGACGTAATCAAGTTGGCCAGCTGCATCATCCCTGTTCATTATCACAAGTGAACTTGTAAACAGACACAGCCACAGCATTCAAAAATTATTCTTTAATGGGACAAAATCGTAGTGTCTTATTTCATGTTATAATACTAAAAGAAATAACAAAATCTTAGCAAATTACTCTTGTTTAGCAGTTAATAGAACTACAGGGGGGGCAGGGTAAACATGATGCATTATGGTCTATGTGAAAATGGTGAATTGTGAGACCTATCTACCACTACTGCCCTGTACTATTTTTAAAGCGAAATGAGGTGGTTCTAACCTTTTAGTCTGTGTTTAAATCATGTAAGTAAAAACTACAGAGCAGTACTGTTGACTCTGTGGTTATTTCTGGTTTTCGTGTTTAAATAAACGGCATCTCTTAATATAGCGAATCAGATTCAGTTACTATTCTAAAGGATGCTTACAATTAGTCACTTAGACTGGCCGGTCAGATCAGTCCATTTGTAAAGAGAATTTAAAACGTTTAATCAGAACCGTCCATCCAGATAGCGTAACTCTATACCTAATAGAATGTGCGGCAGTGATAGGTTTTATCGAAAACTTTCTAGCCTGAGAAAGCAGCCGTCATTTGGCGACGCCACCAACGATTTCCCGCGGGGAAACTGGCAGGTACAAAACACAGATCGAAAGTGCAAGTCACTGGTCTATTGTTAGATCACTGAGATAAGCTGTTTCCCCTTGAGCTAAAACTCTATTTTGGAGTGTGATTAGGGCTAGGAGACACTTTTAGAGTTGTTTATTTACCGTAGCACTGTGACCTGCACTTGTGATCCGTTACCTGTTACCTGTGCCGAAATGTCGGTAGCGCACTGAGCGGCGAACCGCAAAAACGCGCGAACGAGCGGCGAAGCAACGAGAAAAATAAAAAACCTCGCAATTTCACTGCCCTCGCCCACCTTGGCTTGTTTGCGCGCCTGACCAAAACCGCCATGTTACGCAGGCTAAATGCCGGCTGTTTTCTCAGGCTAAAAACTCTCAAAACGACCTGTTTGGGGTCCAGTCCGGCTGGCATGTTCTGACTCTTGGTAAGACTTCAAACCAAATCCTTCTTTGTGTTTTTATCAGGATCCTAAGCGCCATCTTGAGGAAAGCGTAGAAGTAATGATGACATCAGATATTGTCCAATGCCTGGGGGCTATGCTTAACTCCGTTGTCTTCTAGCCTAACTAAAACGGATCGCTTGTAATTTGTACAGAAAAAAATAAAGCTTTAATTGTCTCTTCAGTCATTTGGAGTGTTTTTCAGTAATTCATCAGTATAATGCAATGAATTGTATGCGTACTTAATTTCGTGGTTTTACCACCTAAGCCTTGGTTTGGAAATTCGTTGACTATGCAACTTGACGAGGTTGCTTAGTGGGATAGCATCCTGTTTCAAGATAAATGTCACTGGAGTTTGACTCCTCCTGTAGACGAGGCTAAACCTGTACTTAAAAGGATATTGGCATTTTACTGAAGGCCTATCACTGAATCCTGGTTTCCACATAAGCACTATCTTCATCGCCTCGATTTTTTGGAAAGATCGAGATGATTGGAAACCAGCCTATAGACTTCACTTCTTTCCAGGCGATTGCGATCACCACAGTAGTCCATATTGTCCCACATCGCATAAAAAGTGATCGTCTCAGATTTTGAGACGACACCAGCGATCGAGACGAACCAGAGGTTTAGATGAAACCGAGCTTAAAGGACGGATACTAACCGTTGGATTACCTGCTGAACACAAGAGGTTGGCGTCAACATTAATCCTCAAAGCCACTTCTACCTGAATGGAGAGTCCTTAACCCAGCAACCTGCTACATGTACATTCTTCTTGCGATTCCAGTAACATACAATCACTACGTTAGTGGTATTGAACCCAGTCGCACGCAAAAACGCTACAAATTAAACCTCCCTTATGAAGACACTTCATCGTCTTGGCCAGAAATACTACATATTGAACCTCCAAAGAGTAGACAGCTCTCTTTAAAAAGACACGCACAATTTCATGTGATCTTCATTGCGGAAATATAACATGCAAGCGAAAACGGGCGATTGCACTAAAGTTTTATAAAATATTATTGCCATTGAGTCTCCGAGCCATACGGAAGAAGGAGATGGCGAATGTCAGCGAAGCTCACGGGGATAGTTGAAGCGCATTACAAAGGAGCCGGAGGAAAGAACGAAAGGGGCATCTCAAATCCATGCGGGCAAATGGGGTCGTCCAGGTCACTCACAAAAACAAATCACGATGACGTTTCATACAAGAGCTGCACTTGCTGCAATCCATTGCGACCCTGTTGTCTCTCCAAATTCCTACTCCACAGTGTGCAACATGAGGATAAAAGCTGAAGTTACGTGTAACGCGACTACACCGCTCATCTATCACGATGTCCGACGCAGCTTCACTGAATATGCACTCTGCCGCGATAGCCGCTGCAGCCACAAACAAAACCCTACAGTGACATAGATAACCGTATCTTCCCTTTACAATGACTATTCTACATTCCCTTGTTAACACTCTGTGGCATCAACAAGTGGCATACTTACCATGACTTACCAATATAAATGCTGTTTTCTCTTACTACTGGTCCCGAGCCGTGATAACGACTCTCATTCCCAGCCGCCCTGATACTCGCCAGACGCCGCCCACATCATAAATTCACTATAACAGCGTTGTACACAGTCTGTGGCACTGATGTTTACCATGTAATACTTATAGCAATAAAACACATGCTTCACGACATC
This sequence comes from Porites lobata, assembly GCA_942486035.1. Classification (NCBI taxonomy): domain Eukaryota; kingdom Metazoa; phylum Cnidaria; class Anthozoa; order Scleractinia; family Poritidae; genus Porites; species Porites lobata. The sequence continues at coordinate 362,103 of CALNXK010000106.1, read as the reverse complement.
TTGACTGTAGTGAACCCATACAATAAAGCATTAACAGTAAAAAAAACCATCTTGTGTACAATTCACATGTTAACGTGATAAACCTGCCACTGCGGTAATTAACTTACATCATCAGTCCGGAGTGTCTATATTCTCATAAAAAACGAAGCGCTGACAATTACCATATCGTACCCATAACGTGTTGTACCCAAAACAAAACTATACAGCATCGGTAATAAGCATGTGCCTTAGCCATATACGCCTACACAACTCCCATTTTGTGAAACGTTGATTGTTATCATTTTTGCACCCATTCCATGCCGCCCTAGCCTGGAACCTTTGCCACTGATAATTACCATGCTGTATTCATTATTAACAGGACTGAGGCACAACCAAGTTATTACTCTCAAGCAGTGATAAATACCATGCGACAACCATAACATGACTGCACCAGACCCATGTTATGAAATCGGCAGCACTAACAATTAACATGTTGCAAATCATATCATGGTTGCATTAGTTAAGCCAACATTACAGCCCTGGGGCAGTTATAAGCGAAAACTGCCGCACCGCAAAGATATCATAGCTGCATGACACCCATGTTAGTAAAGACTATGCAACACCCTTTGCTAAGAGGTGCCAAATTTGCAACTTAATGTAACTTGTCAGCTTGAAGCAATCCTGATATTTCACACTCAAGCAATTCGCAAATCTTTGGCTTCTACATTATTGCTATGCTGTACCCGAATACGAAGACGAATCAAGCTGGGAAAATTCAGTTATCTACCCATCGACAGTATCCCACGTATCGAAACGGTGCCACCCCAAGATAACAACAACAACAACAACAACAACAACAACCACCTTTCACAAGTCTCATTTTATCAGGCAACATCAGTTTCTATAAATACAACTACGGTAAACGTTTGATCACGAGAAGTATGTAACCAGACGGGCTTTCAACAAATACAACGCCCAATTATTGCTGGTTACGACGAGCTACAAGGTATACAGCGGAATTTGACATGCATTGCCTCAATGCTGACAAAATGTTGCTTCTGAGTAATGAAGTAAAACAGAGCTAAAACTAAAAAGCCCGAATACTTTAAAAACGCGATTCACCAAAACGATGCAAAAAGGCCCTGTCTGCCTCAGTAAACTAAGAAGAGCTTAGTCTTGATAAAACCAAGTGCCACCGTTGGATAGAGGTCGGTAGCATCCACAACTATCCAAGCCAAAAAGATAAGCCTTACCGTGGCCTAAGTCGCAAGGGTGAACTTTTCAAAAGTTATACGCTAATAGGGTAAGTAAATAAAAACAAGCTACAAGTCCCAGAAAAACGTGTCAAGCAGGACAAGTCCTTTCTATAAACCACAGCTAAGTATGAACTACTAAACAACTTGGCAGTCCACAATGGAAGGATTGCAAGTGAGAAACATGACTACAAGAGGGCCAAGAAAAGCCGTTCTCTCTCTCCTTTTCAAAACATCATTCCCTGGTCCCCTTCATACATCAGCCCAACCGATCCAATCTGACATCAAGCTCACGGCCATCAACCATTGTTCCATTGAACATGGCTGAAAAGTTGTTAAGGAAAATTCAAAGCAGTTAGACTGCAAAACAGTCGTTTTTTTCTCAAAATCAGTAAAGAAATCGGTAAAGCGTGCCGTAAGAGTCTTACGCGCGCGAACCTCACACGCCCGTAGGGCGCGTGACGCGTATTTTTAGCGTCTCTCCCCAGGTCTCGCTCTCTCTTTTCAGCCTCGTTCCAGACCTTTTGTTTCACCACTCGCGCGTACTTGAATACGCAAAAATACGGACAGTTTTGCAGTCTATAAAGCAGTCAATTGTAAATGTATTAGCCTCAAAGTCAAGTAGTTTGTGATTCTGCAAACCGCGAGAAAACAAAGGAATTCATTAACATGAATGGACGTCAGGAAATTAAATTTGAAACTTTTGCAAAACCTTTGGAGGTACGAATTTCTTTAGTACTAAAACAACTCAAAAAATGATAATGATGATATATACTCTGATGACTCCTTCTAAATCTTTATAAAACAAGCTGGATCGATGAAGTTATGATCAAAGCCAATTTCAGAAGGATTTGTATGGAGTCATCAGAGCAAACCGGTCCTTGTAATGACCCATCAATTTACACTAACAGGCTAAGTTTTGGCAAGGGGGCATTTTTCACCTTGTTTTTTTCTGAATATGCTAACCAATCTCATAACTTCACAAATTTGAATTTTTATGACGTCACACTTCTCTTCTTTATAACAATAAATTACTAATTTTATGACAAAAAATTAAGGATACATATTGCATGGGCTGCATCCTCAGAAGTTTCAAACAACACTGTCCCACAGCCCTTTGATCTTCCACTGGATTCTGTCATAATATCTGCACGCACAACTCTCCCTGAATCAGAAAAAAAGCAATTAAGATTTCAATGACTAACTGCCTCCATCATAACAATAACAAAATTCTCATATCTGACTGCTGTCAGCTGTCCTGATTTCAGTACAATAGGACAGTAAAAGTCATGCGTCATTGGACAGTAGAAGCCACTGCATGCATGTTTCGTTTTTCACTGCTAGCAAAAACTCTCAAATATCTTGTGCATAATTTTTAAAATGCCTAAAATATCACACATTTAGTTATACTTATGATTAATTGATAACAGAAGTTCATGTCATCCAATTCCGTACGTAATAATGCTCATGATTAAACACTGAGTTGAACTCCTGCTGTGATTGTCCGATTTTGTCAATCACTCATACAATTTACAAACCAAATTGGACTCCTATTACCATTATCAATCATAACTACAGTATAACAAAATTAGCTATCAACAGCCCTGATTTCATCATGAATGGGACGGAGCACTAGGAAAGTATATGTCATGACTAAATTAAATAGGACAGTATATGCCATGGTGCACATGCTCTAGACTGGGATCTCATTTTTTTTTAAAAAAAGATAATAGACCTTTTTACCGATACGGCAGCCATATTGAATTAATTGGATTTAAGGAGTATTATGGGATGCCCAGGGGGCATGAGCACGATCTCATATACTCGCATCAGTATTTACGCGTGCTTTTCGGGCCAATTTTTCTTTAAGTTTTCCTAGAAAAAGTTTGTAATGAGAAAAAAAGATCTTTGTGCCGTCTTTGAATGTAATAACGATCGCCTTTTTCCCGAGAAATATACGTTGAAGTTCTCTCTTTGCCCGAAAAGGGCACGTATATACTGAACGAGTGCCCCCTAGGCATCCCATAATACTCCTTAAATCTAATAAATTCAATATGGCCGCCGTATCGGTAAAAAGGTCTATTGATAATATTGGTGACAAAACTTCAATTCGTCCAATTTGGTCTGTAATCATAATTGTAATCAGACTGAGTGGTGTCGAATAAATTCAGTCTTTCAATGAAAAGGTCTCTCAGATTCAGCTGCACGTGTGTGTGAATGTTTTTGGTACTCGGTGATATTAGTATTCATCATAATCGACATCAGCCATACACAATAGTTAATATTATACATATACTTTTAAATGATTAACTGACTTACCTGCCCCTTTGAACTTGTCCTTCAAGTCTTGCCAAGTGTAACGCCAGGGAAGCTGTTAAAATATTCCAATCCCCACATTAAACAAACCACCCTCCAAAATAGAGCCAAACCCACAGATGCAGAGAGTTATAACCTTTCTCATCAATAACCAGACATTTCAGTGAAGTCATGAATATAGTTCTGAATTTTGACTTCAGATGGGCTTCAACTCAAAAAGTGACCAGTCAAATGAATCGATCAGACAGTTCTTTTACCATGTTGTGCAAAGTGTACTTCTAATGTTTGAGTCTATGGAGTAAATCTTAATGCATGGCCATGCACAAGAAATCAACTTAGTGGTTCTTTCCTGTGATGTTGCTTATTACACTGTGCAAGGTAGTTCTAACTTTTGAGTCTGTGGATGAAATCAAGTACAGTGACCATTCAAATGAAAGCTAATGAGCAGTACTTTCCTGTAGTACTGTTTATTATGGTACACCTACAAGGCGGTTCTAACTTTTGAGTATGGATGAAATTTTAAGCTGAAGGCCACAGTTCACCAAAGAAAAAGATCACACCCCCAGCGCAAGAAGACAAGTAAAACTTTTAGACTTCTCGGGTAGTAAAAGGTTGATTGTAAAACCACTTCTTGAGGATCTAGAGTAATGGGTTGTCATACTACATAGAATTTGCAATCACTTCACCAAAAAGCACAAAAATTACAACGAGAAACAAGAAACACTGCTCAAGATAAACTATAGACCTCAAAATAGTTGAGCTGCAGTTTTTTTTCCTGGCCTTTTCAAGATCTCATTCAAGTAAATTAAACTCCAACTTAACAACATCAGATATATTTGTACACAGAACCCTCAGATGTACTATTTCACTATGCTTAGCATGCTCTACTACGGCTTTCACTGCATCTGTTCCAGAAACAACAGATTTCTGATATCAACATTTTCAGAATCAGCCAATGATTTGGTGCTACCTCTCCACTCTGTATGTACCTTTGGCATTCTTAGATACGCAACTTCTTCAAATAGTCCTAGGCTAAAAATGATGCAATCAATTTCAACCCTTTCCAAGAACCTTGGAAACCCTGCGCGCAAACATAAACATCACAGATCAGCAGTACTTACATTTCTCACAAAAACCTGCCGACCCGCAGTTCCACCGTCACTGTGATGTGATCCACCAAGCCCTCCACCCATGTTCCCACCGCTGCCGCCACTACCGCCACCTCCACCGAGCAATGTGCTTCCAAGCATTCCCAGTCCACCAAGTGCCGCAAGAGGGTTGCCACCAGGAGTGTCAGGTATCCCTCCAGGTCCACCGACACCTCCAATTCCACCACCTCCAGACAGATTGCCGAGCGCAGCGCCCAATCCACCACTGCCACCGCCAAGATTGTTTGTTAACTGGGCCAGCTGAGTCAGCCCTTGAAGACTTTGAAACAGTTGTAACACCGCCATGGGATTCATGCCAGCCCCTGGTCCAGCTCCAGCTCCTCCTCGGTTCATGTTTGGGTTGTTAAGACCTGTATTGCTAAGTTGCTGCATGATGGGTGCATTGCGATCCTTTATTAAACAGAAGGAAGACAAAAATATTACATCCAAACCAACATGACTAATACCAATACAAGAAAGACGAGGTGTGAACGGATGACTATCTCACATTTCCTGTAACAACTTTAAAGCAAGCTTTGTAAGAAAAAATATTCAAGTGTAATCACTTACATGCAAACTATGAAGCATTTATTTCACCTTCACTTGTTTTTACTGTTCCTTAAGGAAGTTTTGCAATGCTCGCTAATGAGTCTGTGAATAAATCCTTAAGCATAACCAGTCATTTGAAAGACAACCTAATATTTTAAGGTTTACTCAAATCTCAAGATAATCTTGTTCCAATAATGACTCAAAATATTGTGACACAGCCTCGTTAAATGAAAAAATTAAAAAAAGTGAAAGTAAACAGATCAATTTAGGTGTCTAGGAAACTGCCCACCTACCCCTCCCCTAAGCCAACATTTTGCCCTAAGTGAGAAGTAAGTGATAATGTTGGCTTAGGGGAGGGGTAGGTGGGCAGTTTTCCATAGATCTAAATTGATCCAAGTAAACTTACCAATCGGACACTCATAGCTCTGTCACAGAGAACATGGCCATGGAACATGGCTAAGTTACGCATGCAGTTAAGAATAAATATTTTAACCAACATATGAAATGGAATACAGTCAAATCCTGTCAACACAGGCACTGAATGGGTCATAGAAAGTGTGTCCGTATTAACCCTTTAAGTCCCAATATCCACATACAAATTCTCCAAACTGATCTCTATACATTTCCTTAAAGAATGAGTTGAGAGAATTTGACAAAAGATCAAAGCATTTTCTCTTAGGTGATCATTTTATTAATTCTCATAACTTAATCTCTTGACAATGTATGGATATTGTTAGGAGAAAATTAATGTTGGCCACTATTGGGACTTAAAGGGTTAAGCGGGTTGGATTTAGAGACAATGTAAGGGCTTTCTTTCCCAAGAGACAATGCAAACTGTCTGTAATAACGAGGTGTTCGTAAAGCAGGGTTTGACTAAAAATAGTAGCTAATGAAACAGAGATGGTTAGCTGAGTGGACAGATGAAATCAACAGACACTGTAACATTAATTGCATTAATTCATTCATTCATTGGGGAGCAAGGGATGGCGCAGTGGTGAGAGCGTTCGCCTCCCACCAATGTGGCCTGTGTTCAAATCCCGGCTTTGACGCCATATGTGGGTTGAAATTGTTGTTGATTCTCTCCTTTGCTCCGAGAGGTTTATCTCCGGGTACTCCGGCTTTCCCCTCTCTTCAAAAACCAGCATTTCCAAATTCCAATTCGACCAGGAATCAGGTAGACGAAGAACCACTTTGTGGATGTGCTACCTCCAAATCATTATTTATTTTATGTTATTTTATTTTATTTGTATTCATGGAAAGGATACAAACTGCATTTATAGCTTCTGTTGCCGTTTCAAACTGTACAGTACCAAAACCTTTGGATTTATGATCTGAGTCCAAATTTATATCTGCACGGACAACATTGCCTGAAAAACATAGTTCACCCAATAAGTATGTTGGTATGTTATTTACAAAGGACATCACTGCAGCAGGTTCATGCTGCAGCGCTGTCACTAAGATTTCAAGTTGCCAGGTAAATACAACAAGTAGGTGGGGAATTAAGCAGTTCGTGATTTTTTCTGGTTCTATTTTTCTTCTATTTTCCTATGGAAGTAGCTGGGGTATATATTCATGGAAGCCAGAGGAAATCCCCGGCCCCCAGCCTTAATTGACAGCCCTGTGCTGTCATGAGTGATGAAAGTGAAGCCTGTCTGATAGTCCCGTCATTCTAAGTGGATTAAACCAGTGGACCATTGTGCTTTCATCTCACACTATAGGCAAGCAAAGTTTATAAACCTTTAAAAAAACAGGGCTTGAAAATTTTTCGCAAGTCTTCAAGCCCTGAACTACAATGGAATTCCATTAATGCGACCTTGTTTGGCCATAAAATCCTGGTCGTAATAACGAGGTGGTTGCATTTACTGGGTCTTCAAAATTGATAACAAAATGACCCAGTGTTTTACGTTTGGATTGAAACAATATGGTCGTAATAACGATGTGGTCGTAAGGTGGGGTTCCAATGTAATTGGTGTCGATAACTTGCAAGCACACTACCCATAAAAGAAGGATCAATAAAGAGATTCTTAATATTTCATGGTTTAGATTTAAGTTGCAAAACTGTCTACTAGCATTGTTCAAGGCTGTGCTCTAAGGAAAATTGAAGGGAGCCCAGAGCTCTGAACCGGTAAATTAGGGTGCCCAGCATATGAGTTGTATGAAAAAATTAAGATTTGCTAGTCGCCGTGGGCAAAAGTTAGCCGCCAGGGGCCACCGGGCTCTGCTCGAGCACAGACCTGTTGTTATTTTAGGAGGTTTATCAAGTTGCAATACACACAGTCACATACCAGCTCCTCTGAATTTATCTTTAAGTCTCTGCCAGGTGACACTGTAGTCAAGCTGTTGGGCCAAAAAAAAAAATCAAACTTATTTATGAGTCCAGGAATTTTTGGTAGATCAATAGTTTTGTCCGCATTGTTTTCTGATATCTTTTTGTCTTGTCTATTTAATTCCATTTCATTGTACTTTACTTTCACTTTATCTATACCAGTTATTGTGCAACTGCCAATAAATTGCAAGCATGCTACAGTTCTAGCCTATCACGATGCACTCAGTCTACATTAAAAAAAGTACTGTTGGTGCAAACCTAAATTGTATTGTACTCCTAGAGAAGGCCAAGTCAGCCAAAATGTAGAGTAAAGGCATGTACCACAAAGACTTACTTCACTTGGATTCTTGATCATTACATTAACAGTTCTTATTTTAATATCTCATTAAGTTTCCACAATCGCTGCTAGCCTCCTATAAATTGTGCTCATTTGAAATGATAACATTGTTTCTGCACGACCATTACAAGAAATCCAAGTAATCGCAGAAAGCAACAAATACTTGAAAGTGAAACTGATTAACTTACATTGCTGACAAAAACTGTGCACGACAGCGGATCAGTTTTGTAATTAATTCCTTGACCAAAGTTTCCAAACCCTAGGCCTAAGAGGCCTCCAATGTTACCAAGAGGTCCACCACTGCCACCACTACCACCCAGGGCAAGACTACTGCTGCCATGCCCACCACCATAACTGCTGCCAAGGTCTGATCCCCTGGATGATGTGGTTCTGCGTCTGTCACTTCGATCTTCTTCAATCCGATCCTGTAAGACAGTTCGGCATTGGTTAGTGTAATGTATGTACAGTATAAAATAATGCCTCCGGTGCAAGGTGTGATGTAGCCTGAGAAAACAGTTGACATTTCTCGATGTTGCAATATTGGTTTACCCGCAAAGTGGCACCTGCAAAACAAGCACAGAAATTCCATACAGATGACATGTCACTACCCAGATCTCAAGGGTGCTTCTGATTGGCTGAAGCAAATTTCCCTTGTGGCATGACTAATAAGAAGCACTGCCCAGATCTGATCGACCAAAAGTCATCAGTACAAAATTTCTGTGTTAATTTCTCGGACTTCATTTCATGTTGAAAACAGTTACAGCATCACAATATGTTGACTGTTGTCTCACACTAGATTGGATGATCTAGACAACTGAGGAGATAGAAACTTGTGATCATTCCAATCCCTAATACTTTTGGGACAACTACAGTGATCAAGACAGTACCAGTAAAACTCTATGGACACCAGGCTTTACCTCACGTATATGGATGGACCTTCCTTTAAATTCTGTCCCATGGAGCTCTTTGATGGCTTTTTCTGCATCATCTTTATGTCGAAATTCCACAATGCTGCAAAAAGGTTAACCAACGTACTTTCACATTCAAGAGTAATTCTGTTTTTTTTTTCATTGATAATACTAATATAAGCTATAAACTTCAAATCATCAATAGCCATAAAACTATGACCAACATATCTTTTTACTTTTTTTGTGTGTGGATCAACTGTTAACCCTGACAAAAGTTACATGAATGAAGCATTCAGTGGTTTAGGCATTCAGAAAAGGCAAACTAATTTGCCTCCAGACAATGATGACAAATACTACAATGTAACTATTGATAAACACCTAACAATGTAGAGTGACAGGTCTAAAGTACATCATGTATTGATGCCTCAGAGAGCTGGTAGCATAATATTACATTAGCTGTGTGTTACACAATTCTATCATTAAACTTTCATTGCAGAAATTTTATTTGTAAGAAACAAAATCATACAATGTAATGTCATTTTCATCACACAAAATTTTTTAAAATAAAAATAGTGCTATTCTTTTACAAAAAACTATTCAATGCCATGGTATTAGAAACACTTACCCACATCCCTGAAAAGAGAACGAAAAAGAGGGAGTTAACAAAAATTAAAAACTGAGAAAATAATATTTATGAATACAAAATACAAAAATACAAAAAAATAACTATTACTGACACTATAAATAACAATAAAATGATTATTATTCTGTAAGCCACAGTTAGTGTCTAAAATTAAAAGCAGTCTATTAGTTCTAAAACAACAAGAAATAATATAGAGCAGATACTCCTTCCCAAATTAGATATTAGTCCTCTGAAGTATTTTCTAATTCCACTATTGTAAATATGTTGCTAGTTCCAATGTTTAGGCTTAGTTATATTTACGGTATGTTCACAAACTAATTGTCTAAAAAAATTTTCATGCAACAACTATGATGTTTCTATGTTAGTTTTCAACAATTTGACTTACGGGATCTCATAAATTCTATCCCAGAATTTACCAGTACAACTGTACAGAGAGTAAGCGAAACCAAAGACCAGACCTTTACCTTTGATTTTCCATGACTGTCCTCTATGATATCTACATATCCAACATCACCAACTACCAAAAAAACACAAACAAACAAATAACGTAAAGCAATTCAACCCTTTCACTCAAGGGAGGTTTGTAAGGGCATTGCTATATGCTTTTGCTCAATTTGCTTTGCTGTTTTGTCGGATTTTAAATGAAGATATGATATCTTGTCTTCATTTAAAATCTGTATTTCACAGTTCTACATGTTTTGTGGTATGGTTGCCATGGTGACCTCCTTGAAGCTGAGAGGTTTTCTGGGTTACTTAACATTTACATGAGAAAACTGGAAATTTGGTTGAAAAATCAAACGGCGATGGCCGTACCATTTGGGAAATAGAGGAGAGGAAAGATGAGAAGATGAACATCTTTTCACCTGATTTTGATACAATTTGTACTGGGTCCTTCCCATGATATCAAATTTAATTTTTAAATGTTTATGCCTAGAATTTCAAACTACATGGTTTATGTAAATGTACTTAGCACTCCTGCTCTCCTATGTTACTATCTCTGTTGGCACCTAACCACCAATGTTATTGACTAAGTGTTTTAATTTAGTCTGAAACTCTAACTTTTGAGACTGTGGAAAATAAAAACAAGAAAGTTTAAAATCTAAGCTAATCGTAAAAGTTGGCTTGCAATAATTAATGATTAATGTTGTTATGGTCCTTGGCAAACCATGGATCAGACGAGATCGGATCCGATAAACCACTGCACCGTAACCTTATCCTCATCATTTCGTCAATTTATAGCAAGTGAGTTACAGAAATTGATGCCATCCAGTCTGATCCAGGGTTTGTGGACGCCTCATTGTTTTTGTAAGTCTTCTTCTGCTTTACTGCCTAACAAAGTTTTCGCTTCAAGTGAGTAGCGTCGAGCCAGCAGCTGCAGGTGTGAATTGTTGTAGTAGTTTTTCGTTTTTTACAAGTAATATTAGTCCACAACAGCAGAATTACCTTTCTTCATAAAGTCCTTTAAATCCTGCCATTTTACGGAGTAAGGAAGATTCCACACGTATACTCGACACTCCTTTCCGCCGCTTCCAGACTGTCGCCTAGAATTCGACCTTTCATCTGCCGAAGGATACGGAGCGTACCGTCTATTTTCGCGTCGTAAATCCCTCTCATAACCACCGCCTCTTCGCCGTCTGTCTCTGTCGTCGTGGTCGCTTTCTCTACTCCCTTCCCGTTCATTTCTGGGGTCTCCATCGATAGGAGAATCGTCTCGGCGGCCGGCGTTCGAATACATAGCGTCCTCCTGATCCGCCATTTGCAATTTTGAGTTCACTTCCCCCACGCGGGGTTATTCTTTCATGTTACGCTTACGCCAAATAGACCTAGTGTTTCATATAACAGTAATAGAATGTCCATTCTCCTGTATACCCATGTATACCCTGTATACCCTGTATACCCATGTATACCCTGTATACCTATGTATACCCTGTATACCCTGTATACCTATGTATACCCTGTATACCCATGTATACCCTGTATACCCTGTATACCCTGTATACCCATGTATACCCTGTATACCCATGTATACCTTGTATACCTTGTATACCCTGTATACCCATGTATACCCATGTACTCCCAGTATACCCTGTATACCTTGTATACCCTGTATACCCATGTATACCCTGTATACCCATGTATACCCATGTACTCCCAGTATACCCTGTATACCCATGTATACCCCAGTATACCCATGTATACCCATGTACCCCAGTATACCCTGTATACCCCCATGTATACCCATGTATACCCATGTATGCCCATGTATACCCATGTATACCCTGTATACCCTGTATACCCTGTATACCCTGTATACCCCCATGTATACCCTGTATACCCACCCTGTATACCCTGTATACCCTGTATACCCTGTATACCCTGTATACCCATGTATACCCATGTATACCCATGTATACTCCCATGTATACCCTGTATGCCTGTATACCCTGTATACCCTGTATACCCCTGTATACCCTGTATACCCATGTATACCCATGTACCCTGTATACCCTGTATACCCTGTACCCTGTATACCCATGTATACCCATGTATATGTACCCCAGTATACCCATGTATACCCTGTATACCCATGTATACCCATGTATACCCTGTATGTACCCCATGTACCCTGTATACCCATGTATGCCCCATGTATACCCTGTATACCCTGTATACCCATGTATACCCTGTATACCCATGTATGCCCAGTGTATACCCTGTATACCCATGTATACCCCTGTATACCCATGTATACCCATGTATACCCATGTATACCCTGTATACCCTGTATACCCTGTATACCCTGTATACCCATGTATACCCTGTATACCCATGTATACCCCTGTATACCCTGTATACCCATGTATACCCTGTATACCCTGTATACCCATGTATACCCCAGTATACCCTGTATACCTTGTATACCCTGTATACCCTGTATACCCATATATGTACCCCCATACCCTGTATACCCTGTATACCCTGTATACCCTACCCAGTATACCCTGTATACCCTGTATACCCTGTATACCCATGTATACCCTTGTATACCCATGTATACCCATGTATACCCATGTATACCCATGTATACCTTGTATACCCTGTATACCCTGTATACCCTGTATACCCATATACCCATGTATACCCAGTATACCCTGTATACCCTGTATACCCTGTATACCCATGTATACCCATGTATACCTTGTATACCCTGTATACCCTGTATACCCATGTATACCCATGTATACCCTGTATACCCAGTATACCCTGTATACCCTGTATACCCTGTATACCCTGTATACCCATGTATACCCTGTACCCTGTATACCCTGTATACCCTGTATATACCCTGTACCCTATACCCTGTATACCCTGTATACCCATGTATATACCCTGTATACCCTGTATGTATATACATGTATACCCTGTATACCCATGTATATACCCTGTATACCCTGTATACCCTGTATACCCTGTATACCCATGTATACCCATGTATACCCTGTATACCCATGTATACCCTGTATACCCATGTATACCCTGTATACCCATGTACCCTGTATACCCATGTATACCCTGTATACCCAGTATATGTATACCCTGTATACCCTGTATACCCTACCCTGTATACCCTGTATACCATGTATACCCTGTATACCCTGTATACCCTGTATACCCCATGTATACCCTGTATACCTGTATACCCATGTATACCCTGTATACCCTGTATACCCTGTATACCCTGTATACCCTGTATACCCTGTATACCCATGTATACCCTGTATACCCATGTATACCCTGTATACCCCTTGTATACCCTGTATACCCTGTATACCCATGTATACCCATGTATGTATACCCTTGTATACCTCTGTATACCCTGTATACCCTGTATACCTTGTATACCCTGTATACCCTGTATACCCATGTATAACTATGTACTCCCAGTATACCCTGTATACCCATGTATACCCTGTATACCCTGCATACCTTGTATACCTTGTATACTCTGTATACCCTGTATACCCATGTATACCCATGTACTCCCAGTATACCCTGTATACCCTGTATACCCTGTATACCCTGTATACCCATGTATACCCTGTATACCCTGTATACCCATGTATACCCTGTATACCTATGTATACCCGGTATACCCGGTATACCCTGTATACCCTGTATACCCTGTATACCCTGTATACCCCTGTATACCCATGTATACCCTGTTTACCCTGTATACTCATGTATACCCTGTATACCCATGTATACCCTGTATACCCTGTATACCTTGTATACCTTGTATACCCTGTATACCCTGTATACCCCTGTATACCCATGTACTCCCAGTATACCCTGTATACCCTGTATACCTTGTATACCCTGTATACCCTGTATACCCTGTATACCCTGTATACTCATGTATACCCTGGATACCCATGTATACCCTGTATACCCTGTATACCCATGTATAGCCTGTATACCCATGTATACCTTGTATACCCTGGATACCCATGTATACCCCTGTATACTCATGTATACCCTGTATACCTTGTATACCCTGTATACCCCTGTATACCCATGTATACCCTGTATACCCTGTATACTCATGTATACCCTGTATACCCATGTATACCCTGTATACCCTGTATACCTTGTATACCTTGTATACCCTGTATACCCTGTATACCCCTGTATACCCATGTACTCCCAGTATACCCTGTATACCCTGTATACCTTGTATACCCTGTATACCCTGTATACTCATGTATACCCTGGATACCCATGTATACCCTGTATACCCATGTATACCTTGTATACCCTGGATACCCATGTATACCCCTGTATACTCATGTATACCCTGTATACCCATGTATACCCTTTATACCCTATATACTCATGTAACATGGCAAGACCAAAAAAGATGAATTAGCGTGTCTGAGGAATTGTTGCAAAAGGCATATATGTCATTTTCTTTTCGTCCTATTTTAAGTCAGAAATCATTGGTTGGTATGCGCCTATGTGATAGTGTAAATTGGAACTCAGTTTGGTGCTTTTTGTGCACCGTACTTTGCGCCATAAAATAGGTAAGTTCTTAGTTATATGTTCCTTTTTCGTCTGAGTAGTTACAGTCTTGAAGTCATTTTAGTTGGCTTTTACGTGCGGTTAAACTATTGGCTCTGGTCAGCTTTTGGTAAATTTATGGACCTAGCTTTTCTCTTTTAACAATTCAGTTTTCACTCGGTGTTTCAAAGTTATAGTCTTTTGTCTCAGCAGTATCGGTAACATTTTTGCGAATTCGTTGAACAGCTGATAGTAAAGTAGCTGATAGTTTTAAGTAGCGTCCAAGTACTTTTTAACCCATGTTGTTTTAAGACATTTGTTGAAAGGATAAAGGTCAATCATCTTCAGACCTCTATACTCAGGTTCATTGATCATAACTTTTCTCTTGATTTTGTCACCTTCACCATTCCATAGAAAATGGTAAAACATGGCATTCATTTCCTTTGTAGCGTAATGATTTGAGCGTAAAAGGGAAGAGCAAGTATACCAGTTGTGATGCGGTCAGTGAGTTAAGGACAGTAATTTTCCCTAACAACGTGAGCCTGCAATATTTCCAGCAACTCAAAAGCTTCCTAATGTTTTCAGTTTTTTCGTTGTAATTCAACGTCAAAGCCATGTCCGGATCGGTTGACAGCCACAGACCAAGTGTTTGACTTTATATTTTGGCCATTTAAACTTCTTTCCTGAAACAAGGATTTGTTCATGTGCTGTCTTAGAACCGATCCAAAAGGCTTCCGTTGTGCTATCGTTTAACTTGAGGCCGGAGATCTGACAAAAATCATCTAAACTTTGTATTGCTGGTATAAGGGATTTCTCTCAACCGTCTAACACAAGAGTGATATCATCAGCGTGTTGGCTTATCTTAACTTCGTCATTACTCAGAGAAAAACCTGTTATGCCCTTGTTGTTTCGGACGGTCTTGGCCAAGATCTCCGCAGCAAGAATAAACAAATATGGGGAAAGGGGACAGGCTTGCCTAACTCCCCTTTGAGTCCGAAAGAAGTTGCTTGAATGAGCTCATTCAACCATTGCTGAGTACACAGTTTTCGCATTTTTGATTAAGGACAGCCTTTATCCTCATCAGATGAAACTTTTAATTACTTATTATTTTAATTACTCATTATTTCGTCCGGCGTTACATTATTGGCTAAGGCAATGTAAATTCCGAAGTAAGCTAAACTGATAAACAATTAGGTAATACATAATAACTTCATCGCTCAATTTATTGTGATTTACCAAGGTCACCGACTTTAGATGTTTACTGCATAATATCAACTTCTTATAACTCTTAAAATTCCTGCGCAGGGGTGGTTTGGACATCAAAAGAGGAAACAGGGTTTGACTTTGAAGGATGCAAATTACATAAAACATACATAACTTACATAGACCTCAAAACAGTATAGTACTCTGCAAAGGGAGGTATTGGTTTAGTTACAAGAAAGGTGTGAACATTAACTTATACAAATATTACAACGTAACATTTCCCAGGTTCGCGTTCAAAACATAAATAAAACTTTACAGCGAATTTAACAACTATGAGTTTAGAATCTCTTGGGAATCTCATATAGATCTGGTGAGAGTAAGCACACTATATTGATATTCTTTGCATAAAATTATACGGTTCTCATTATCGATCATATGGTGTTCTCTTACTATTACGTCCATGCACGGTACACAGCCACATACTATCTAGTATCTAACGTTTCCTTAGCTTATCATACTTTCTTTTTTCATCGTAAAGCACCTGTAAGGAATGGTGAAATATGGGAAGAACCATTAGAAAAGCGAAACTATTTACGACTTTGACTATTTTGCTAAACATGTCACAAAAATGACTGTTGTCATTTTTGACATCATTCTTTGAGTTGACATGCTGGATAATAGCATGCATGACAAAGAACTCGAGCTCATTCAATCCAGGATCTTTGATTTTTTCGTCATTTTCTTCCAGTGAAAGTCTTGATCGCTTCGCTTTCACGGTATGCCTGTATTTTTTACTTCGCTTTCTCGGTGTTCTACATTTTTTGTCTCGAGGAAGCCTTTGGTTTCCCCCACATTGTTTGCCTTGGCACCATCCACAACAACTGCATGCGCTCATACACGTACCGTATTCGTTGATGCACTTGCACCTGCCTTTGTAGTTCCTTGACGCTTTTGCTTTTGATTTGTATTTATTTTTTTCTCCGCATCGACATGGTTTTCTTGGAGTTGAGATTGGCACTTTCTCCGTGGAAAGCGTGGACTGACTCTCGAGAGCATCGAGATTGCTGTTTGTTTCAGAAGTGAATCGCTCCTGCTGATCACGTTGGGAGATAATTAGCGCATCATAGTGTCCTGGACCACTTGCATTATACGCGAGATAGACGACGTTTGAGGCTGGCACCATCCCTTCAGGAGAAATCATCACAAAAGGAGTCAAAAAACTTGGATTTAAGACAAATAAAGGTATTTGAATAACGTTTGCGATTGCTAGAGGTATAAGATCGCCTAGCGGACCTGAAAACGTTCCCGATTGGATAAAACGATCTGCCTCCGACAAAAAGTTTACATCACTGGGCAGAAATGACTGATAAAAATCTACTCGTTCTCCCTTCAATTCTTGGACGACTTTACTCCTGAGAATGCTACCAATATCGTTGATGGATGTAGATGTGTCTATTCCCATCTGTTCCGCAAGGTGCGACATTAACAATGATTCATTATGTGCATTCAAGCTCATCATTTGTTGCAATTGCATTGCGACTGCCGTAAAAAGGCAATTGCCGTCACCCGTTACCTCAACAATGTCAAATCCCCAAGTCGAGGCTAGTTCAGTAAGCCTTTTTCTGTCACTTTTTGTTGGGTCTCCAGTTACTGTTTCATTTTCCATTAATGCCTTTGTTTTTAACGGTCTAACATAAGTCACTATCTTCTTGAAATTGAATAGTTTTGGCCCCGTTTTTTCCTCAACGATCTTGCTCATTTTCCACCACTGTAAAGCGTTTCTAAGAATGACAAAGTTTTCGACATCCGCCTTTAAACTGTTCTCCACGTTTTCACCATCACTACACGTAGAACTCTCGTCATTGCTATCGATTAATGATGTAAGACGGGTTTGTATGTGAGAAATATTCTCTATAGATGTTGTTTTCAAATTTATTTTTTTATCCTCTGTAGCATTTGTCATCACATGGAAATTTATTTCGTGAACTTTGTTATTGGTTTCGTCAAGGGCTCTGCTCGATTGCGGTACTCCTGTTAACAGAATCTTCTTTCTACTGTTTATGAGCATGTCACCTATAGATGGTAAGTTTGCATCGCGTTTCCTGTTTGAGTTAAAAAGGGTCCTTTCAACGCGAGTTCTTGCAAGATCTACTCCAATTCGGTTTGTTACTGTTGTTTTCTTCAGTTCTCTGTGAAGCCGTTCGTTTCGTGTTGTCCCACAACCTGGGGGGATATGTGACAAGCATCCTTTTCTAACGTGACATTCTATATTTTTTAGTTCTTTTTCAACGCTTTTGCTGATAACACGAGCGCCACTTGAATTCTTATACGAAACCCATTTTGTGATAAAGTTGTTTAGGTTGCGCAAAATCTCTTCAGGAGCCGGAGTTGGAAGTTTTCTTTCGATTGCTTGATCTCTCTGATCCCTGAAGACCAGTGAGTAATCTTTGCAAACCTCTGCAAAGATATGAGAACGTTTTGACACCTTTTTTGTAATTCTTTGTATGGCGTGAAACAAATCCAACTTGACGGGTACGTTTGGGAAATATAACGTGAGCAGGTGGCGCCACTTGCAGCAATTGTCTATGTATATTCCTGACAGTTTTACCCTCGATTTTTGAAGTCTAACGAGAGAGCTTCAAAAGAGGTTTTACCTCATCAAAACTCTCTGACATAGCGAACGACCACCTTATTACTTGTCCTTTCTCATTTATTATGCAAAAGAGTGATGTGTACTGCGTAATCCAGGCGCTGTCTTCTTTTCTTTCGAAGCCGATATTTGCAGCTGCCTTGAAGGTGTGGTCACAGCTAATCCATTTAGCATTTAACGAATTCATTGCCTCTGTAAAAAGGTGTTTTTTCTCATTAAAAGATGCAACGTAAACGCTTCTTATCAAGTTGTCACCTGGGCAGGGAAAAAGGTTCCCAGGAACGTCAAAATTTAACTCCTCAGCTGACTGTGTGAACCCCAATTCTTTCGCTTGGTGCGCGTCACTTAGAAATCGGAGCAACCTGTTTCTTAATGTTCTTTTGTACCTTTCTTTTATGAGCTCTTCAACAGCCGATATTGCCAATCCTCTATCTAATAAATCTTCAATTTCATCTGCCAACCGCATAGTCATACCAGATCGGTGTGTGAGAACAAATGGCACGCACGTATAATCCTCTGAGGTGTCGTGGAAATAGCTTGGGGTATATCATGACCATGCTCACATTTATATACTTTGCTAACAAGCAACACTGGACTTTCAACGTCGAACAACATTCGGGGATTTGATCTGTCTTTTCTTGCATTATTCCATTCATTGACGCTTCCCCTTGATAACAAAGAACATCTTCCATCTTCAGCGCACAAATAACAATACAATTTTCTTTTTTTGGCGCGAAAAGCCGGATGTTGTCCAAGAGGATCAAAAAGGATATAGGGAAGTAAAAAGTAAGGATCTGCGTCTTGTCTCCTCTATAACAGCGTAGTTAATTAAAGTGGAATGGTTGGGAAACCCTTTGCTATAGGTTTTTGTTGGCTTTTTTGGACCTGACCGTGCACAACGTTCAATAGCATTCCTATCATTTGGAAGTTTTTGACCAATAGAAACATTGCATGAATTTCTTCATTGATAATTTGTGAAAAGAAAACAAAGGATTGTGCACGGTCAGGGTGCTTCCAACATAACCTACAGCACCATTGTTTTCAACTTTGATGTTTGCCGGGTTTCCTAATTAGTCTCCTCTACTAACTATGATAAGAGTACGTACACACTGACCAGTTTGTCCTAGCGTATCCTTTGCGGGTTACATATAGCCTCTCTTACGTGGCCTAGAGTGTATGGAATGGGGTAGTTTGACGAGGAGTATGCCAATTTCTGGGCGAATTGTGTTATCACTCTTTTCTTTACCTTTCTGGGTTTTTGTTCCCAACTAATACAACTGTTACTGCTATGAAAAATCAATAAGAATTCCCCTGGGAAGTGCACAAGTTGACAGATAAACCGAGGTTAACCTTCCGAGCTAACATATCACTCTTCATTGCTGTCCACATATTTCATCTGATTCTCAGGATTGGAGAAATCTGTTTAAATATCTAGACAATTTTTCTACGGGACAGATCGTTAAAGTGGGTTCAAAGTAGGACGTACGGTTGTCAGTTAAGCTTCCAGTATTCTTGATACTCGGTTCAGCTCAAGGGTGGAAATTCAAGTGGCTAAGTGTTTACAAGCACTGCAGCTCTCAGCTGAGCTCTATTTAGTGCAGACGATAGAGAGAATGTTCCCACAGACAAATACCGTCGTTTAGGCGAAAAGTAGGCGCTTTGCAGCTGCACCGAACCCAAAAAATAAAAGAATGTGGAATTAAGTACGGTTTCTTTGTTCGTGCAAAAATTTGAGAAATTGAAAAGTCCTGAAGAGTTGAATACAATACAAGATGCCGAACAAGATGCAACTTGCTAGGTTGAAAATTTATGCCAAACTACAGTTTGAAATTCTAGTTTACTGAAGGTTGAGGAAATAAGAAAAGTTTGGCTTAGAAAGTAGAATTGAACATGAAGAGCCTTTTAGTCTTAAAAACTTGCTAACACAGCAAACGAGGGTTTTGAAACTATTCGTCATTCAATTTTAGGCTAAAAGGTGTGGTGGTCGTCAGCCTCCTTAATGAAATAGTTCGTTGAGGATAAAACATTATGAAGTACGTTGAAATGTTAGTAAAACGTAAATATATACAAATCGATGATGAAATGCTAACTATTAGATCGATGTTGTTTAATGATCTTATTCATTTAAAATACTACTGAACCAAAACAACAATAAAACGACAAATGGATAAATATCCCTAAAATTAAATCCCAACATATTCTTCGACAATTTCACCCTGCCGATCATTTCTCTAATTAAAATAAATTTTCTAGACACATGAGTAGAATTAAATAAAATTATATGATAGCAATAATTAAAGGGCTACGAATTCTACCTTATCAAATGACCCTGTATTGTCATCATCTGTCAATTTAATGACTGACGTCGCTGTGATATCGCATTTATAGGATATTGCTCTTGAAAATGGAAAGAGAAAGGAAATACAAAGAATACAACAACAACAACAAGTTTATTTAGTATTACTATATATTTTTTAACATGGTGTTACCTGTACACTGAAATACAATAATATCAAGACGAAGATTGCAAAGGAGTTACAGATATAATAGAATGGGATAATTTATCGATTATTATTATCATTATTCTTCTTTCGTCTCTCAAATACTTGGAAGACGAAGGTAGCAGTAAGCTTGCGCATGTACGAATCAGTATTAATATTAAAAAGAAAACAGATTTTATCATTAGTATTTTAATTTGTAAATAACGTATTTCGTCATTCATTATAGTGAAAAGAGACTTTTTAAGGACCAATGAAATAATAAGTGTATTTAATTTTCAACAATTTAGACTGCAGTGATCACAAATTCTTAGGTCTTCGGGAGTTTTGCGGATTGTAAATCTTTCAGATTTGTGATTTCCTATCTTAAATTTGAAGGCGATGCGTTTATGTTCAGGCTTCCTGATATGCTAAATGAATTCAGAGTACTTTTTTTCGTTTCTATAGGCGGAGTAGAAATTTAGTTTTTTTGTTTGCACTTATCAGATTGACTTGGTGGTTTTTAAAATGTACTGAAAAACTGTAGGAAAGCAGAAGGGTTTTTTTTAAAGTAACTGATTTATTTTCAATATTAAATTGTTTACATAAAAGATTTATTTTGTATATCAAACATGATTTTTTTACTAAAGGGTAGACAGGCTATACCGGGCACACAGGGTATACAGTGTATACATGGATATACAGGGAGTACATACGTATACATGGGTATACAAGGAATGCAGGGTATACAAGGTATACAGGGTATACAGGGTATACAGGGTATACATGAGTATACAGGGTATACAGGGTATACAGGGTATACAAGGTATACAGGGTATACAAGGTATACAGGGTATACATGAATATACAGGGTATACAGGATCTACAGGGTATACATCGGTATACAGGGTATACAGGGTATACAGGGTATACATGAGTATACAGGGTATACAGGGTATACAGGGAGCACATGGGTATACAGGGTATACAGGGTATACATGGGTATACAGGGTATACATGGGTATACAGACAATACAGGGTATACATAGGTATACAGGGTATACATGGGTATACAGGGTATACAGGGTATACATAAGTATACGGGGTATACAGGGTATACAGGGTATACATGGGTATACAGGGTATACAGGGTATACATAGGTATACAGGGTATACATGGGTATACAGGGTATACAGGGTATACATGGGTATACAGGGTATACAGGGTATACATAGGTATACAGGGTATACATGGGTATACAGGGTATACAGGGTATACAGGGTATACATAGGTATACAGGGTATACATGGGTATACATGGTATACAGGGTATACATAGGTATACAGGGTATACATGGGTATACAGGGTATACAGGGTATACAGGGTATACAGAGTATACAGGGTATACAGGGTATACATAGGTATACAGGGTATACATAGGTATACAGGTTATACATGCGTATACAGGGTATACAGGGTATACAGGGTATACATAGGTATACAGGGTATACAGGATATACATAGGTATACAGGGTATACAGGGTATACATAAGTATACGGGGTATACAGGGTACACAGGGTATACAGGGTATACAGGGTATACAGGATATACATGGGTATACAGGGTATACAGGGTATACAGAGTATACAGGGTATACATGGGTATACAGGGTATACAGGGTATACATAGGTATACAGGGGTATACAGGGTACAGGGTATACATGGGTATACAGGGTATACAGGGTATACAGGGTATACATAGGTATACAGGGTATACAGGGTATACATAGGTATACAGGGTATACATGGGTATACAGGGTATACAGGGTATACATGGGTATACAGGGTATACAGGGTATACATAGGTATACAGGGTATACATGGGTATACAGGGTATACATGGGTATACAGGGTATACAGGGTATACAGGATATACAGGTATACAGGGTATACATGGTATACAGGGTATACAGGGTATACATAGGTATACAGGGTATACAGGGTATACAGGGTATACATGGGTATACAGGGTATACAGGGTATACATAGGTATACAGGGTACAGGGTATACAGGGTACACAGGGTAAACAGGGTATACATAGGTATACAGGGTATACAGGGTATACATAGGTATACAGGGTATACAGGGTATACAGGGTATACAGGGTATACATAGGTATACAGGGTATACAGGGTATACAGGGTATACATACATAGGCATACAGGGTATACATAGGTATACAGGGGTATACAGGGTATACATAGGTATACAGGGGTATACAGGGTATACATAGGTATACATAGGGTATAGGCATACAGGGTATACAGGGCATACAGGGTATACAGGGTATACATGGGTATACAGGGTATACAGGGTATAGGGTAGGGTATACAGGGTATACAGGGTATACAAGGTATACAGGGTATACAGGGTATACATGGGTATACAGGGTATACATGGGTATACAGGGTATACATAGGTATACAGGGTATACAGGGTATACATAGGTATACAGGGTATACATGGGTATACAGGGTATACAGGGTATACATAGGTATACAGGGTATACATGGGTATACAGGGTATACATGGGTATACAGGGTATACAGGGTATACAGGGTATACAGGGTATACATAGGTATACAGGGTATACAGGGTATACAAGGGTATACATGGGTATACAGGGTATACATAGGTATACAGGGTATACATAAGTATACAGGGTATACAGGGTATACAGGGTATACAGGGGGTATACATGGGTATACAGTATATACATAGGTATACAGGGTATACATAGGGGGTACAGGGTATACATAGGTATACAGGGTATACATGGGTATACATGGGTATACAGGGTATACAGGGTATACATGGGTACAGGGTATACAGGGTATACATATATACATGGGTATACAGGGTATACGGGGTATACAGAGTATACAGGGTATACATAGGTATACAGGGTATACAGGGTATACATAGGTATACAGGGTATACAGGGTATACATAGGTATACAGGGTATACAGGGTATACATAGGTATACAGGGTATACAGGGTATACATAGGTATACAGGGTATACATGGTATACAGGGTATACAGGGAGATAAACAATCTATTACTATTACATGAAGGATATATCTATTTGGCGTAAGCGTAACATGAAAGAATAACCCCACGCGGCTTGCTGTGCAACCAGGTCGTTTACTTTAAACCTTGACAAATTACAAACAACCAGGGTGAGGTGGGGAGAGTATTTAAAAAACTAAAAACTATGCGAAATATCTCAAAGGAAATTTTAAAAATAAATAAAGAAATCTTCTAAAGACGCTTTTTCTTTTCCATGGGTTAAAAGTCTCTTACCCGTCATTCCAAAATTAAATTAGCATGCAAAAGTTAAATTTTTGAGGGAGGGGTAACTTACCGGTATGTATTTTCCTTCTTCGCCAACTATTGCGGGCTCGCAACACACATCGGTCTTCGATAGTCGCCTTGCAAATACCGAAAGAAAACCTTTTGATGGCGATGTCTTGGAATCTGGTGCGATTTTGAGGAGTCCTTTGGCGATCATGAGTTGACAAGCTGAGCTTTACAGTATAACCAAAGCAAACCATGTCTGCAAAAGGGTAACATTTTTTAATTAGGCACAGAAACAGTGTGGTGTTGTAAAATTTCTGATACTTTAATTGGCCTAAGCTTAATATGCATATGTCGAACTAGTTGGCTTCTTCTATCTGACATTTTAAGGAGTGAGCTACGGAAGTTAAGCGAAGAAAGCTTAACGAGACCGCCAGAAGAAGTCTTTGATGTTTTGGAAAAGCTGGGAGAAGGGTAAGCTTAAAGGCTAATCTTTAATCCGGTTGTGAAATGAATTCTAAAAAATTATTCTAGAATTCTGCTCAATATTTTTAATTGTCACGTTTTCACGTTTATTTTTGTCCCAGGGGCTATTCTCGTTATATATCGAATTTATAAACATCGTAATTAGTCGTTATTACTTTCTTTGTAGCTCTAAGTACAACACCCACGACAAAAGTAAACTTGAAATTCCACCATATATTCAGCATTAATTTTAGCATATTTTGTATCTTCCTTAACCTAATTCATTTTATTCCTGTTCTTAACTGACAAATGACTGACATCTGTATGATATGTCTAAGATGAAGTAACATCTACTCTATTTATTTGGCTTTAAGCCTGATGTGATTAAAGTGGCAAGTAAGGAGAGGGTATTCAAATAAAAATAGGTTCTAACAGGAACTTTTTTTTTCTTGCATAAGAAAACTTTTCCCATACTTGAAAATTGTATGAAAATACCCAAAAGTTGTACAAAAGCCTGGACATGAGAAATAACGCTACACTCAAATTTCCATTAAGTGGCCCTGTGTTAAATGGCCGCTTATCAAATTCCTGGAATTTGCTTCCCATATTTACTGTTAGGGGCTATTCACATGATACGAGAATGACATTCCTTCTGGAATGAGTTCATTCCATCTCAATATATATATTTTCTTATTTCGTTTCCGTACAAGACATTCCAAGATGAGTTTGTTCCACTGTTCAATCTGAATGAAATTCTTGTTCTGGTACGGAATTTCGTTCTGGTATCATGTAAACTGAAAACGAACTGTGATCTGGATTAGAAAAATTGCAAATTTTGTGCTTTGGGGTGAGTGGTGCATGCTATCTGATCTGGTGCGAAAACCATGCGAGTGAGAATGCCTTAGGCTTAGGCTCGATTTCCGCCTTCTCCCAGGTTCAGCCTTTGATCCTTCATGAAGAGAGACTCTTTTGGAGGGGATGAGTGCAGGCTCATTTTCTCAAACGCTGGCTGGTAATGGAGGTCATCTTAGGGGAGCCAGTCTATTTTATCATGTGAATGCAGCATGAACTTTATATCTGGAATGAAACTCATTCAGGAATAAAAGTCGCTGCGGTACAATATAATCAGCCCATTAATTTGACCTCTGTTGTGTGGTCATCTGTTTAAAGAGGATATAGTCACCATCTAGACTTCCCAGTAAATTAGCCAATTATTAGGGAGTTTCATATACAGCCACAAAAACGTCGCTTGAAAAGTGAATTAGCTTTCTTTCAATCTCTATTATGATTACTCCAACTCATTTAATTTGCGAATGCAAGCAAACTCTTTTTGAGCCAAATTCCTAAGAACCATATTCAAGTTCAGAAAGGGAAAGGAAATATTGCCATCACTTGTTTATGTTGTGGTTCAAATTTTTCCTTGGTTTAAAATTTTTCAAACCAGTTTAATTTTTACTCTCCTTCGTCTAAAATCAATTACAGTCGAACCTCTCTAATACGGACACCGAAGGGACAGAGCAAAGTGTCCGTATTAGAGAGGTGTCCGTTGCATAGAGGTCATGAATATTACGTCACAATAAAGGCTCCATTGATGGTATTAAGTGTTCTTTAAGTCAAAATTGGCCCAAAAAAGGCTTTGAGGTGCATTTGAATTGTTTAATGGACAGTGCAAATCTTTACAATACAAGCTGTACAATTCCAAAAACATATGGAAAACTATAATACAGTTTCGGAACAGTAACATAATAGAACAGTAACAAGTGTAGCGAACACTAACATACAGTAGAGTATTTAATGAAAGTTCTTTGTTATTGATTCATTTTGCGTTAAAGAAGTCTGTAATGTTCTTCTGAACAGCATTCGCTACTCGTTTTTTGACATACAACGACTGAGCTTTTGAAATAATCTTCAAAGAATAAGAAATCTTGATGATAAATGGCAATGACATGTCGATAGTATAATTTTTACCGATTGAAAACGTGATACTGTTATCGTATGAACAAGGAGACAATTGATTACACTCTGATATGTAACGACAAACAGGAAATCGTGTTGAATAAGAACTGTCATCATTGGAGTGTCCGTAATAAAGAGGTTCAGTTTGTATGAATTTTCTCTCTGGGGCCGAGATTTCGTGTCCGTTGTCCGTATTATAGAGGGTCCGTATTAGTATAGGTAATAGCATGATTTGTAGTGATATTTGGCATAAATATCACGAGTGATATTTCGAAATTGTTATACGTAATTTCACGAGCCGTTAGGCGAGTGAAATTTGAGACAATTTTGAAATATCACGAGTGGTATTCATGCCAAATATCACGTACAAATCATGCTATTATTTGTTTATACTACTACCCACAAAAGGTTTGTAATTTTCACATGTGGGTATTTCAAATTAAGCTGAAATACCACTGCTCTAAGCCAATCAAATTGCAGTAATTTCTCATGTAGTAGTATAATAGAGGTTATTTTTACAAAGAATGTATGGGCATTTTCCCGGGACCAAGTGAACTGTCCGTATTAGAGAGGTGTCTGTATTAGAGAGGTGTCCGTAAGGAGAGGTTCGACTGTACCATAATCAGACACAAAGAAAAACAAAAAATAAACTGGTTTGAAAAATTTTAAACCGAGGAAAAATTTAAACCACAACAATTACATCCTCCATAAAACGTAAAACTAGGCATTTTCCCTTCATAGTCATGGTGTGACAGCAAAGAAACCTGCAAGAGACGTTTTAAAATTCAGATGGGCGACATGGGACCCCTCCCCTGGCAGGGCCTCAATATATTGTTTTCAGAAAAAGTTGTGATTAGACAATCTTCTTCCCAGTGTCCTGGATTAAGTGTCTGCGCTGTAATAGGTTTAAAAGTTAACCCAAAAGGAAATTATCCTCCACTTTCCTCCACTTTTGTGTGGGACTGTTTCTTATGTTGTACGTGGACAACATTGTTCTAGCTAAGTTTAGAGTCAATCTGTGGACAACTCAGTAGACTCTATTTTTTATTATTATTATTTTTTTTATCAATGGTACTTTCTTTTGACAGGTCTTATGGCTCTGTATTTAAAGCAATGCATAAAGAGACAGGACAGGTTGTTGCAATTAAACAAGTTCCAGTTGATACAGATTTGCAAGAAATCATCAAAGAAATAAGCATGATGCAACAATGTGATAGGTACATGATATAAAGTAAATTCTACTCCACACTCTACATTTTTGCTGTTTTTCTATTTCTAATTAATTGATTATGATAAATTTGTTCTTTATTAACTTTGAATTCTCTTTTTATAGCCCATATGTGGTTAAGTATTATGGAAGCTACTTCAAGAACACAGATCTTTGGGTATGGTTAACCTGTAGTTTGTGTTGTTTGTACAAATGAGTATGTGTATTTGTACCTTCTGTAGCCTGCTTGCAGGATAAGAGAATGAAATAATTTCATCTTTAAGAACAACCCATAGAGCCTTACATGATACCCACACACTGGCTGAGCTATTTAACTCTGGAGAGAGGCCAAACTACCAGGAATCTACTCACTCAAGTGCTATACAGCAACTGGTCAAGCCTCTTGAAACAGGAACATTTCATAAGTGGCATAGTCTTGATGAATGTAGAGCTATGCCGTAGAAAAGTCATCAATAAGCCATTTATTTCATATATCATTAACACTCATTTCTTTCACGGGAACATATGAACCCACAATTGACCTGCTCCCAACGTCAGTGGCGTCATAGCTCAGTTGGTAGAGCATCGCACCGGTATCGCAAGGTCATGGGTTTGAACCCCGTTGAATCCTGAATTTTTTTTTCAGGCTTTTTTACACAATTGCATAAATTGCATTCACTGCGATGATCATTTCTTCATTTTCATTTCATTTCCCCAGTTCATATATGATTTATTTCATATATCATTAACAAGCCATTATTATTATTATTATTATTATTATTAAATTTAAAAAGTTATGAAGAGAGTGAAACATGAATATGAATCACACTGTTGTAAATTACTCATTATTTGAACTGATTTTTAAGGGTGTTTCTAACTTTATATGACTTTCTTAGATTGTTATGGAATTCTGCGGTGCAGGATCTGTTTCAGATTTGATGAAAATAAGGAATAAAACTGTAAGTGGAGAGTGTTGTGTAGATGTACATGTATGTAATCCTTAACCTGTGTGTTATATAGTATTTCATTACCTTGTACCATCATCAGATATATCAGAAGTTTTTATTTTTTTGGAGGCATAATGGTTAAGCCCCATACTATTTATTCTTCATTCAAATAATTCCAGTCCATTTCTGATAGCTTAATTAATCAGCTAGTCAGTGATTTTTCAGCATTTTGCTAACACGAACCAAACTTGGAGGATTGATGTCATTGGTTTACTATATTATTGCTTAGAATGAATTATGTCGAAGTAGGTTGTCTTGCCAAGATGTGTGCTATCTCAGGTATAACAGCTTGTACTAACGCTAAGGTATGGTGCTTTGCACCACTACATTTAGCAACTCTCTGAATAAACAGAACTTCTTCAGGGATCTTTGGTAATGTTTGGAAGTTGTCAGATCATCTTTAGCACGGTTCAGTAGTCATTGGCTTTATTTGGAAATCCTGGTATTTTATGAACATGGAAATCACACTCATGTGACTTAGACTTATATTACAGGGAGAAATTAGATGTTTATCACTATCATGAGTGGGTGAAAGGATAAAAAAGTCACTGGAAAAAACTGTCTTGAGTTTGTTTTACAGTGTAACAACCAAACACTGAACTGAATACCAATATTCTAACAAGTAAAACTTTCTACAGTTAACAGAGGAGGAGATAGCATGCATATTAAAGTATACCCTCAAAGGTCTTGAGTACCTTCACCTAAGGAGAAAAATACACAGGTGAGGCAAGAATACAGTGATTTATTTGAAATTTTGCA
>CALNXK010000106.1:250000-327500 GCA_942486035.1 Porites lobata | reverse complement strand
AAGAAAAGACGGCGAGTGAAAAAATTGGGCGCCTTCCTCCTCCCCCTAGTCCATTGTTCGCTTCTTTCCCTCTCTCTCCGCCAAGGAGTCTGGCCCTAGGCTGGCAGGCTGCAAAAGCTTAAGGGTAAAAGTAACATACACTTAATGACGTCTGCCTTACGATTCCAGGAAGAGGACGAGGAAGGCGAGGAACAAGTCGACTCAGGGACTATGGTAAAGGTTGGAGATGGAGATGACAATACAATGATAGTTAACACTACTGTACAGAGTCAAGATACCATGATAGTGAATAGCGAGGCCGGTACACTTCTGGAGTCCGACCTCGGAACTATGGTGATTAACTCTGATGAAGATGAAGACGCTACAATGAAAAGTAAGCTCTCGAGTGCTGGTGAAAAATAAATGCTCTGTTAATTCTTGAACTCCCGACTGTGTCATTTATTGTAAAACAAAGTAAAAAATACAAGTGAGAATGCTCATGAAGAGGAGTCATTTGAATGGTCACAGTTTAGGATTTTGAGCACAGGCTTAGAAGTTAGAACCACCTAGTACAGAATAGTGAACAGTACTATAGGAAAGTACTGCTCAGTAGCTTTCATTTGAATGGTCACAACATGGGAATTCGTCTACATACTTAAAAGTTAGAACCACCTTGTACAGCATAATAAGCAGTACCACAGGAAAGTACTGCTCAGTAGCTTTCATTTGATTGGTCACAACATAGGAATTCGTCCTCATACTTAAAAGTTAGAACCACCTTGTACAGCATAATAAACAGCGCCACGGGAAGTACTGCTTTGTTGCTTTCATTTGAATGGTCACACTATAAGTTTTCATTCACAGACTCAAAAGTTAAACCACTTCGTATAGCATAACAAGCACTAACACAGGAAAGCACTACTCATAAGTTTCCATTCGGATGGTCATTCTTTTGGTAAAATCCTAAAAAAAAATGAATTTTACCAAGTTCCACTCAAGAGGTTTTATTTGAATGGGAACACCATAACATTTCTTCCGCAGGCTTAAAAGTTAGAACTACATAGTTAATAAATAGTTCCATGTGAAAGTGCTGCTAAAAAGGTTTAATTTGAGTGATCTCTCCATAATATTTCCTCCACGGATTTAAACGTTTGATAAGGCAAGTGACCATGAGATAACGAGTGAAGGTTAATAATAATAATAATAATAATAATAATAATAATGGAATTTATATAGCGCTTATACATCGCTGTTCTAAGCGCTTTACAATGTAAAGGTTTAACTGTTACACTTGAGAATTTCTTACTTGGAGACAATAACAAGCCGTCTGTATCAATTTTCTTTAACAGGATTGGATAGCGACACAAAGCAGAACTATCGTCCTTCCTTTATGGATCATTTTGACAGGATATTTGAAGCAGGAGGACGAAGCAGCGAGCCTGGCGCCAATGGCTCCTCTGAAGATGACGCCGGGGGACTTCTCAGGGGGGCTAAGCTGGAGGATCCTTTTAAGATTAAGAAGGCGGGCCCCCCTGACTTTGAGTTTGTAAGTATTGAATGCTAATTCCCAATTGAACCCCTTCTAATTATTAGGGAGCTTAGCAACCTCCAACGACTAAGCACGTATGTGCATCGCACTTTTTGGTACATTTCTTACCCACCTCTGCGCAAGGGACGTGATCACACGTTAACGAATTTTCCTTTGTCTCTTTAACATGAATGCCGTCCCTAACAATTCATCTCCAGGATAGCTTTCGTACAATTCACAAATTGAGCGAGCTAGCATAATCGCGATGAAGTTTAAAAGGAACGCGAATTTACTTTATTGCTGTTGCCGTCGAAGTTGCGTAATCTCCCTGATATTCTAACTCGGTGTAGTAATTTATCAAGTGGGCAGGTGTAGGATTTCATTAAGGGGGAGCCAGATTTCACGTCCAGGCCTTTTCGGACTTCGCGATAGTCCGTGAGAGTAGGGCAACGTCCAGTGATTAAACCGAGTCGGTGTTTAGAGCGCTTTTCAATTGAGTGTCGAAAACCAAAACCAAAGTAATCACAACGGCCAATCAGAGTAAAGGAAATTATCAGAGGGAGCCAATGGCAACTCGAAGTAAACGCGTGTAACCGGCCTGTAGCGCGGGAAAACGCGAGTGACCAAGGAGCGATTGGTTTTAGTTTACATCTGATTGGCTGAGAGGGTGGCGCGAGTTTTCTAGACCTATCAAACAGCACAGTAAAGCAAAACCAATTCAATCCTGGATTACTTTCAACACTCAATTGAAAATTGCTCTAGAAGCAAGGTGATTCACAGTCGTATATTGTGCGCTATTTTCACAAACCCGCGAAGGAGGAGGGAGAGTAGACATAAGCGTCTGCTCATGGGAGAGGAGTTTCCGCGCGCTGGTGCCTTTCGCTCTTTTTATTCCTAGGGAATGTGCCTCGTTTTCGTGCGCACATGTTGTGGGTGGCACACAAGGGTGAAAAGGTCGACAAGGGTCAAGGATAGCAGGTTACTCTCAAAGCGCAGAATTATTTTTTAAAAGCATTCAAACAATTAAGCCAGGCAAGTTTGACTGTTATTATGCTTTGATTCGCAGTTGCGGTCACTGTCTTGTGAGGAACTACAGAGTCGAATGCAAACATTAGACATGGAAATGGAAAAGGAAATTGAAGGACTTAGGTCACGCTATCAAGCAAAAAGACAGCCTATTCTTGACGCCATGGAAGCGAAGAAGAGAAGACAACAAAATTTTTAGTAAAGCGGGCTGCATGCTTTGTGTGTGAACTTAACTAAATTTGAACGTCGATAATTCTAACCCTTTTAATACGTAGTTCGCGTTAAGCTTAAACTGGACATAGAAATTCGACTAACATCGTTAACTCTTTCACTTCTTATGATGGCAAAAGTAACAATTTCAAGAAAATTCGAATTTTCTTATTGTAAAGTCCCAACATTTAAATAGTACTATGCCTATACAATAGTCCCTCCAAACAGTTTTCATTTGAACGGTAACAGCATAATATTTCGTCCGATAGATACAGCCGTTGTTGTTAAAACGTGACAATGACAAATCATCTCAACATAGATTGGTCTACGAGTGAAGAGATAACTTTAACATTCGCCTCATTTAAGGTGATCCAGATTCCGAAAATGCTTGCTTGTGAAATCCAGAATCCTGGACTTTGGAATCTGTAATCCAACTTAAGGAACTCGGAGTCCCGCTATCGAGTGAAATCCGGAATGCAGAGCGTGAAGCCCCGAGTCCAAGACTGTCTTGGATTACCTCACGGGGGGCAACTAACATATAGACAGTTGATGAGGAAAGTCACGACCCAGTTTTCGCTGGGATGGTTGCACGTAAGGATTTTAATCACGGAAACATTTTGTACAGCATTGTTAACTAAAGCAACTGTGGTGTTGAGTTGATGGGGTGGAGGCGGGGGGGTGTGTGGTGTTGAGTTGATGGGGTGGAGGCGGGGGGGGAGGAAGTGAAGGACTTGCTCTCGAAATGACAGCTTCTCTACCTCCCTGTGGCGGCCTAGCCTGCAAACACAGCTGTCTCTCCTCGCTGACAGAGACGCCTACCTTGCGGCGAGGAGCATGGAGGGCGGCTGTATTCGTGGGCTAGTGATATTAGTGGTAGCCAATCTACCTTGTCAACTCAGTTGATAATAACCTGCGTACCAAGCGATTTCGCTGGAGTTAATGCTAAAATAAAAATAAATAAATAAATAAAAGAAGGGGAAGGGGAGAGAAGGAAACTTTTCCTCCCCCTCCCCCTATCTCCATTTTTTTAGGGGGGGGGTCTCGCTCCAAGTCTTCGCGCAATAAACTCCAGCGGAAACGCTCGCTACGCAGGCTAAGTTGATAAAAACAATCTTTTCTCATTGCCTAAGAGACATAAAATACTAAAACAACCTATTTAGATATTTGTACACAGACTTAAAATTTGGAACCGCCTCTATCTTTATAGGCTCGGAAAGTACTTAATTGTCATTAAAGATAACACCTTAGAATTTTAACCTTAGAGCCTAAGTTTGTTCAATTAACTTAACCGTACTAATCAATGTTTTTCCACTAATATGTTCTATTGATGTAAATACATTGTCAGACAATGCAGAAAAAACTTTTAAAACAAAGTGTATAATAATGAACGAAGCAATATCTTTGAGTAAGACTGGTGCAAAAAATGTGAGCAGCTTGAAAATTAGAACATTATTTATAATGAATCCTCTTCTTTTCAACTGGTGTGTTTATTTAAAGATCTTTTATCGCAAGTTTGAGTTGATAAAAACGGGACTTAAGCATCTTACGAGTTTGACACAGCGTTTGAGCCGAATGAATCGCCGCCCGGTTAGCTCAGTGGGATAAGGGCCGGTCTGCTGAGCGGGAGGCCGTAGGTTTAAACCCCGGCCGGACTAACACTCAGGATCTTTAAATAACTGAGGAGAAAGTGCTGCTTTTGAAATAACATCTGCAAACGGTTAGACTTTCTAGTCTTCTCGGATAAGGACGATAAACCGTAGGCCCCGTCTCACAAGCCCTTGTACATGTAATAAATCTGTGGGACGTTAAAGAACCCACACACTTCTTTATTAAGAGTAGGGCACGTAGTGCCCGGTGTAGTGGTCTATCTCACTTTCACACTCACGTATAGGGGCATCATTACTCATTCCTTCATTACTTGTAAACTGCACCTTAAGCAGTCCGGCAAAGTCCGCCAACCAGTGTTGTAAATTATCCCTGAAAAGCCCTGAGGGGAGTGGATAATAAGATATTTACAATTTACAATCGCAATGCATTGAGGGAAGACATCCGGTTGCGTTTTCCCCGGCCTGGGCCTTGCATCAGTTGCATTTTCCCCGCGTTTTTGATGCAGTTTGCGTGTTCTTCTGCCGGTTGAATTTTTTTTCCCGCACTTGACTCTTTGGTTGTTTACCATGTTCAAAACGTTTCTGGAAAATCCGGCTGGAAAGTAAATTACTTAGTTTGGTCGAGCGGCAGTTCGGACAACATGGATTTACACTCGCCAGTCACTTTGGTCTAGCATTGCCGTTCTGAGACCTCCGATGGTGAAAAACCCAGTGTGCTGAAGCAAAGTGTGAAAAACATTTTATCGAGTCGTTTCAGTGGAAAATTTCCGGGAGCAACGGAACTTCTAAAAAGGTAGTTCTGTTTTTCTGGTCGGAATGTTCCAAACGGAAATTCGTGTTCCATTTCTTCAAAGCCATCTTTGATACCAGTTTCAGGCCTTCGCAGTCGTTTTCCGGTAAATGGAACTGATTCGTACAAATGGCAAACGCGATTCACGAATGAAATTTACCAGTCCTGAATTTCGCTTTCCATTTGCCCGAACTGTGAACCGACCGGTTTGCCCATGAAAATGGTAAAAAACCTTTGAGTTGACTCAAACGGGAAACTGGACAAACAAAACTGTCCGTTATACAGGACTTCCCGTTGAGCGGTGTTCCACAGTTCAGGTGAGCTTCTGACTAATAAGATACCTTAAACTGAATTCTGGGGCTTTAGATTGAGCCACGTTTTATTGTATACAGCAATATAGCTTAGAAAAAGTAATGCGCAAATCTTGGTATTCTACACTGTTCTTTCATGATATATTTCTCAACCTGTTCCAGAACTGCCCATTAACGTTATCTACGTGAAAAGAGTCAGGCTATGACGTTCAACTTTCACCTTCTTTGAGCATTTCTTCTGCCATACCATTCGTCGGTTTGCTAGTAAAGGTCCCGACTTGGGATGACTCTTCCTCAACTTTGGGCAATTAGTTCCACACTTTAGATGACTCGTCCCGATCTTTGGTCGAGTCGTCCCGAACTTTGGTTGACTCGTCACCGAATTTGGTTGACTCCTCTCGAACTTTCCCTAAGTTTAGTTGACTCGACCCCCACCGTGCTAACATCGAGGAAGGAGTCGGTCAATTCTGGAAATGAAATGACAAGGGCCGAAAATTTCTAGCATAGCATGGCTTCCATTTAAAGAAAAGAAATTATAAGATCCTTTTTGTCGGCTCCTCAGTTCGGATTACCTTTGCTTCTCTCAGAGTCAGGCCAACAAAGAAAAAAAACAAGCTTTTTGTCACATCATTCGAAAACCTTCAAGAGAAGAGGAACTACTTGCTCTTATTTTCGCTACAAGTTATAATGGTTTGAGAGAGAGCGTCTTTGACGTGTCTTCCTCTACAGTTTTTGATGTATTCAACCGGGATTCAACTATAGCTGAAAGGCATGCTAGCTTGGTTTTACAGCCATCATGGTGTTTATGTCCCACATTAAGGTTCTCAGCTGGTCGATCAAGTCTTTTATTTCCTGATTTTTGCTTCGGAGTTTCTGTTAAAAATGAATGACAAAAAAATAGAACTATTAGTGTTCACAATAATTCATTGGCGGTATCCAACTGATTAAAAGCCCTCTACCTTTATTTCCTTTTTTCCAAAATTATATTCATCAGTGGCTAGAATCTATCTTTGAGGTTGCAGTTAGTTAGTTTCAACACCCATGTTGTGGTTTACATCATTCTAAACTGAAGATTTAAATTCAAAGTACAGAGTACCCTGCATTAAGCTGACACTCTGGGACCTTGCTAGTGTTCGCCTTATACAAACTTGAGAATCCTTATCTAGGGGTGAGATGGGCAAGAAAGTTGTCTTTGTTCATCTTTGATTCGAAACAGCTAAACCGTGGGTGGCCCAAGTTCGAAATATGCCCATCGGCACAGTTGCATAATGTTCAAAATATAAGGATTTGTATCGGAGAAAAAACAATATTGTTTCTTTGGCCTATGAATGTAGAAGGATTTAAATAAAAATAAGCTAACCTTGCTTAAGTTGTGTGTTTCCTCTTTCCTGTGTGGTTTCCGAGCAGATTTATCGCCATTTAATGGGTGTTATTGGAACCGGTTTGCTCTCTCTATAATAGATTGTGGAGAAAGTGAACCGGTTCCAATAACACCCATTAACAGGATTAAATGGCCATAAATCAGCTCAGAAACCACACAGGAAAGAAGAAACACACAACTTAAGCAAG
The DNA here is from genome assembly GCA_942486035.1 of Porites lobata. Taxonomy (NCBI): domain Eukaryota; kingdom Metazoa; phylum Cnidaria; class Anthozoa; order Scleractinia; family Poritidae; genus Porites; species Porites lobata. The sequence continues at coordinate 320,480 of CALNXK010000106.1, read as the reverse complement.
GTTAGCTGATTTTTATTTGAATCCTTTTACATTCGTAGGCTACAGAAACAATGTTGTTTTTTCTCCCATGCAAATTCTTATATTTTCAGGGGCACCCAACGTCAATTTTCGGAAAATATCTGTTCGAAAGACGATTTGAGATCTAGAATTTTCGCAACATTTGTTGTAAAATTTCTTGCTTGCCTGCCTTTCCTAGGGATTTTCGAACATCCAAAAAATGTTATAATTGCCCATTTTTAACTGATTTTTACCTGCAAAAAGGTCACCTAGAATTTTCGGGAGCCTTTTTTCCGGCTGAAATTTTCGAAAAGGTAAGTTTTGATCCCTATAATTTTCAGACCACTAGACTTTCAGCTAGGAAATCCAAACAGATGAAAAATTTTCAGGGGATAGAAGTATGCCTATATCTACCATTTAAATACTAAAATACGTTTAACAATGCTATGTTTAAGTGGTTTTGAACTATATTCTCTTCTCTTGGGGTATTTTCTTTCATCACTGCAAAACGACAACTAAAAATACTACGCCATTGATGGGAGTAGCAAATATTCAACTGTTGGTTGTCTCTCAGTCAACAGCTGGCCTATAGATTAATTTGCATCAGAAAGTTGGGCATTGTTAGCCTACTGTCACCCAAGGTCAGCCAGCAGTTAGCCTGCCAGGACTACGCTCTGCATTAGGGGAAAAGAGTAAAAAAAGATCTGCGAGCAAACCTAGCCAAATGGCAGTCTGGGGAGGGGAAAAGGCGGAAGAATCTTTCCACCTCCCCAGTCCACCACTAAGCTGTTTCAACTCATTTTTTTCCCCTTTTTCCTCCACTATGGAGCCTGGTCCCAGGAGATCAAGGGATGTTGATCACAAATACTGGAATAGAAGATTACCTCTTGTAGTGTATCATGTTCAATTTGAAGGGCAGTAGCATCTTTTGGAGTATCATCTTCAGGTTCTTCTTCTGCAGGTTTCAGAGGAATCATAGCCTAATGAAAAAAAGGCATTTTTTTGCAAAGCAAATTCATTAATTCATTTGATCACCTCTTTCATAGTCAAATTAATCTGTACTAGGTGGCTGCCCTTTGGAAATAGACAAAGTGGCTCCTTTTTATAATTGGCCATTTTTGAGGCTGTACAACTAGAGACTGGGTCCCAGGGGCCCCACTCACATATTTTAATGACGGGGGGGTCCGACAGAGGGTCATATTTTATACCCAAAAAAATACCTACTTCAGAATTTGTCTACCCAAAAAAATCCCTACTTTTTTTAAGCATACCCAAAAAAATCCCTCAGTGTTTTTGCATCAGTAAATTTTATTATTTATCTTCAGGAAAGCTAAAACATGCCAACTTCAACTTTGGTTTTAGTCAAAAACAAAACTATACTAAAGCAAATACAAAAAGCTCGCATGACTGTTATAGTGTCTCTTCATCCTATCTCCTGTGACAACTTTACAGGAAGATATTCATTATGACATCTACAGCATGTCTTGTCCTTAGCACATTCTTTGCTTGCTATTGTACCGAAACATCCCTATGTAACAGACCACGTGGCATCAGACTTTTCACCATGTTTTTGTGCAACTGATATCTCAAAAGGTGGACAGACAATTCCCACCAGGTATAGAACACATCCATACACACCAAATCGTGTTTCACCAGGCATGTTACATAGGAGTGTGGTGAAATATAGCAACTCAGGGCAACTCAACTGTATCAAATATAAGACTTGAAAATTAATACACTGTTCATTAGAGATTCAAGCCAAACTGTATCCTTACAAACAGCATTGGAAAATAAAAACCGGATCTATTAATTGTGACTAATGTGCGGTGTACACAACCGCTCGCCTAAGTCGCCCTGTTCGAGTCCGGGAAAGTTGGACTCTTCGACCATCATTAGCCATGTATTCCGAAGTGTCACCATAATAATTTATTGTCCAATGGGAAATATGCTTCTAGGTAAGTAGCATCTGCTAGTGAAAGCTGAAATTCTTCCCCCCTCCTAGTCAGAGAAACTGGACTGATGACATCAGAGATGCTGACTTCCTCTGTTACACTGGATCTTGCAAACACATGATCATGGAGCAGTTTGTAGGGCTTGACCAAAAGTTGTATGTTCTTTACACTGTCACGCTGGAGATTGACTGGCTTGACATATTCTGTTCCCGTAATACCACACAAGCAGTAAATTGCGCTTATGTTATTGTTGATTTGAGCTGATGAAAAATACAATACCCAAAAAAATCCCTGTGTTGTTTTCGCGACACAAAAAAATCCCGGCGTCTTTCATAGACCCAAAAAAATCCCTTTTGGCCAAAATGTCAACCCCAAAAAAATCCTTTGGACCCCCCCCCGTCATTAAAATATGTGAATGGGGCCCCTGGGGACTGGGTTGAGCCGCACCAAGGGATTGTTGAATTGAATTGAGTTGAATTGTACTGTTTTGGGGAAGCTGTCACTTATTTTACCAATTACTAAAATGTTCCACAGGAAACTGGGTCAAAGTGTACCTCCCAAACAGTCATTCTAAACTGTAATCTGACACAACACCAACCATGTCTCAAATGTAACCTTAATATGACTAATACAGGAACTGTGCTTAAAAGAGGCATTATTTTCAGTAGGTAACTGACAAGTTTTTTCTCTATCACTCTGGTAGGTGACCTCAACATGGAAGATGGCCACTGCAGGGAGGGCATCAATAAAACTTAGATCAGGTCAACCCCTGTACCCTGATAACATTTTGTCATTTAATGACTTACAGGGGTTGATTCAATCTGGGTTTTGGTGATGCCTTTCAAGATCACGAGGATATAGCAAACGGTTTTTCAGCAAGAGATACCGTGTCAATGTTTAAACAATGTTTCCTCGTTGGTACCTAATGAAATGTATAGAAAACAGTATGGAGAATGTGCGAAGTGACACTGGGCTTTTTGGCTTGAGACTTTTGGTAATTCAGAAAAGTATGGGTCGGGTAATGGGATGTTTCATTTTTATTCTGAACCCCAACACTATGGATGAGTAGATTCCTACCACCTCAATTTTTTTTGCAACCCTCTGAAAAAACATCACACCATCCTAATTTTTTAATAAATCCCTTGAAAGGGGTGGGGGCAAGCTTATTTTCACGATGCCATGAGTCGTGACGTACTGAAAAAATGTTCTGTGAATATTGATCAAAGTGCACTCTGTGAAACATGAACTGCCAGAATTCTTGATTGTGTACACATACAGTGAAGATCAAAATATATCATTAAATGGCCAAATGACCTTAGCTAACATCTGGTGGCTTGATTTAACTTCACTTTTGAGTCTTCACACTTCAGTAGGGGTATAGAATGGTAAATTTGAGACTTTTTGAGACCATGAGACCCAGGTTTCAAAATTTTAGACCAAGGCTTAAAAAGATTAGAGACCCCAAGACACAAAATCACAGAAAACGAGACTTTACGACCTATTACAAACGCTTCCAAGATTTTGAGACCAGGCCAAAATTTTCTGAGACCCAAATTTTTTTAGGAAACATTCTTTACCCCTTTCAGTGCTCTCAGAACCACCTACAGCTGGCCTCCCTAGGGAATTTATTGCCCCCCAGAGATCAACCAAACACGTGGCCAAGATCAACGATACAGATAGTGAACATGAACATCCTATGGAAGATGATAACAATGACACTCTTACATTTATGACGGGACTATCGACGCATAGTGGGCGAGCTGTGCGAGTGACGTTTTTTTTCATAAGGTTCGTAAAACTCTAATTAACTTAATCGAAGCACTCTGTTTTACAAAATGGGACTAACATAACGTTTTTGACATTTTGTACGACCTCTAGTTTTAGGTAGCATAAAAACATAGATTTTTCGTGACTCGTGAAAAGGAAAATTGTGTCGTGAACTCGTGACGAGAGCCAATCTTGCCCCCCACCCCCTCCCCCTTTTTGAAGGCAGATTGCTACAAGTTATCTGCCGTGGACACTCATCTATAGTAGTCGGGGTGGGGTGCGTGTAGCTAAAATTCTTACCTCCAAATTTTCTCCTTGAGGAGTAACCACGCGTCTGTTACTTTCATCATAGATAACCCTGAGTCGAGCAAATAGCTCCTTTATCGCACTCAGCGTTTCTTGAATTCTCTTGTTTTTGTTATGATCAACTACCATTTTCGCCTCTTCCATTAGGCGGAATAAATTCGTAGCCCTGTTTACAATGTCTTGTACAGTTTGTTGTCCTTGTAGAGCTAATGATATTTCGTTTAGCTGTTGTACATTGGATGGCCTGCCAGACTTCTTATCATCTCGAACAGCAGCTGAAATGTTGACAGGAACGTGCATTCCCCATTTGAACGCCATATTGTTTAAGCGGCTTGGAATTGGTCAGCGACATTTTTATTAGTGCCAGTCTTCTTCGCATTTCCTACCACCAGTCTCCCCACGAGAAAAATCCCTTGCTTCCTTATACGTCAGGAGCACCCAACGAGACTATAGTTCAAAACCACTTAAACAAATCATTGTTAGACGTATTTTAGTATTTAAACGGTAGATATGGGCATATTTTTATCCCCTAAAAAGTTTTCATCTGTTCGGATTTCCTAGCTGAAAGTCTAGTGATCCGAAAATTGTAGGGATCAAAACTTACCTTTTCGAAAATTTCAGCCAGAAAAAAGGCTCCCGAAAATTCTAGGTGACCTTTTTAGGGTAAAATCCGTTAAAAACGGGCAATTATACCATTTTTTAGATGTTCAAAAATCCTAGGAGAGGCAGGCAAGAAAGAAATTTTACAACAAATGTTGGGAAAATTCTAGATCTCAAATCGTCTTCCGAACAGATATTTTCCGAAAATTGACATTGGGTGCCACTGATAGTATGGACATAAGTAACACGACTGTTGTTCAAAATCAACTAACACACTCCCCTGAAGACTTTCATAAAATATGGGTCTCAGAATATGGAGAATATGGGTCTACCTCTGAAGAAAATGGGTCTAATATTTTTACTCTACCCCGAAAGAAGTCCTCGATTCGATTTTTAAAACTTTATAACGTGACGATCTGTGAGGCCGGTTTGTTAGTGATTAAAAAATGTTTACCTTAACTTTTTACTTCAGACAAGCGTCCCACTACCATATTTCAGCGGTTGGATAGCTTGCGCTCTTAAATAGACCTTTTCACGGTATTTTTCAACTTTTGACATGGAGGAAAAATTCGTCGACATCTGAGTAAAATTGCCAAGTTTCAAAGTGAAAAACAGTCTTGGATTTTAGATTCCACGTCAAGGATTCCAGATTCCAGGCACTGGGTTCGGGATTCTTTGTCAGTGGAACATGGATTCCTGATTCCAGAATCATTAGTGGGTTTCCGGATTCCAGAGCCCAGGATTCCGGATTCGACAAGCAAAAATTTTCTGGTTGGAGATTCCGGAACCCGCGGTAAAAACTCAACAACAAAAATTGGGCCTTAAATTCTTGACCGTGAACTCCGCTGTATAACGTTGCACGTGTTGTTATTGTAATTTGTGCAGTGATGACAGAAAAGAAAAGTACTATACAAATTAAAGTCAACGTGTAATGCACGAGATATCATTCTTTTGCCATGACGTTCTCCCAGTTGCATCAGTGTAGCACCCCAGCTAGGTTGTCTAGCTTCACAATTAAAAGTACTAAAGTACGTTTCAAAAATACTATAGTAAGAAAAGATAAAAAAAGGTCAAATTACTGATTTTTGAACGTGATGGAAATTCTCCCCATTTCCTGATTTGTGCAAGCTGTTGTTATGATGTGGCCTCAGTTAAGTCGGCAGCTGAATTCCTCAAAGTCTTAGCATAAGTTCTTGGAGTCGTTTATTAGTCACGCCTATCATTAAGGCAACAAAGTAATTAACGGTCTCCTTCAAGCCCAGGGTTTTACAATAAAGAAAATCCTGACGTTTTTCAGCAAAAATATAGTCTCCAACTGAAATAAATTGGCTTTTATTGATGTAACGCTAGAGTTTCTCAAAGTTCTTCACGCTTTTGTGTTGATGGTTGCCCGTTTGGCAAGTGTTTCTCAGTTCTACTTGAACTCAGTGGCAAGTCTTGTAGCGCCCGCCTTCCAACGAGTGCAGATTTGTCTGGTCAAAAGCCAGTATCCGGCTTTAGTGCTTATAGAGTTAACTACACTTGACCTAAAAATACAAAATGGGAAAGTTTTTAACGTAAATCACATTCTAAACGTCAACTTCTTACCGTTTCACACTGAGTTACATAGTTCGCATTTTACATGAAAAGTGCACGATTTTTCTTCCCTTGTTTGTTTTGGCTGCGCGGTACCCTATCCTTCAAACAAACAACTCTTCAATTTGCTGTTCAAACTGTGAATGAACACTAACTAACAGTTTGATTGAGAATAGAGGGCGAGTGGTGAACACGCAAAGGGGCAGGGGGGGGGGGGAGAGGAGGCCTGCTGACCTGCTCTCATTGCGGCTCCCCTCGTGCGCGAGCGTCCTCAAAATTTCTCCCTCTGCCCTAAAAGATAAATAAATAAATAAGTAAATAACGGAGCCTGTAACGAGATAACATTAAATGAGTCCTAGGGCTTGGTATAGAGCCTGACTATACCATAATCTTCAGGCCTCCATGTCAGGACTCGGTCATGGAACATTAACAGGCCTCAGCTGTGCTCCATCTTTATGCTTGTAAACTTGAAAGGAACACCTAAATTTCGAGAGAAGCCAAATTTCAAAAAGAGCACGTACAGCCGCCTAGCCTGCGTGAGACGCTTGAAGTAAAGGGCGCAAGAAAGAACGGAGAGCGCGAGGGATCTCCCTCGCGTTCTTTCGGCACCCATTTCTTGCAAGCGCCTGCTACGTAGGCTAACAGCCGCTTTCCAGCTCTTCTTGGCCGCCAGGCCGGGACCCAGAACAACTCCAGGAGGTTTGTTTTCAAAATGGTTTAGTTGAATGGATCGGTTTGTAAGAAAATAAATTATTTTGTCCCCGGGTGATAATGAGGCTCACGCATTGGAGCTTTCAGCTCATAAGAGGGTCCATTGCGATTCAACTGTAGTATACAAACAAACAGAATTGAGAAATAAAGAGAGGAAAAAAATTGGCCTCGTCGCCCCGGTCCTAGCTTATGGCTTACTTCCCACCAGGTGTAGAGAGGCCAGCAGCTTGCCTAGTATCAGAAGCACTTCCGGTCGCGTTGGCAATTTCCGGTGAAAAAAAATTTCGCGGTCGGGAGTGCAATTTGTTTCCTATTAAAACTCTACGTGTTATCAGCTGCAAACATTATAATATTTGCAGTGTTTTGCAATCTTTTTTACTTGATAACGGCAGCGTAATTGATCAAAAGCATATGAGATTAGTAATTAAGTAGCCAGGTTCCGTGCTTCCTTATTAAACACGCAAGAATCGAAAAAACTCCAAAATTAATATTAATTTAGAATTTTTTTTCCCAGAGAGCTAATGACTGCTACCGGACACCCCACCAGCCCGATTTACTGAAGAAGCTGTTGATTGTTTTGTATTCAACTTGACTGGGGGTTCACAAAGAGAATTATTTTTATCACAGTGACCGATTTGCTTAACACTTGCCTTTGAGGGGGTCTTGTTTAAGATCAAAGAATTTGTCAAGTTTTGGGATAAGCAAATTGGCTTCTTAAATCTTTATCTTAAAGGCCAGTGATATAAATCGCCGAATTCTTAGGGTATTAGCCCGTTCTTCTCTCCTCAAAGTTCCACTTCCAGGTCATCCTTTGAGGTATGTCTGTTGATTACCCTTGCCCGGCTGTCGTGAAATTTAATCAATCACGTCAATCAACAAGACCTTTAACAGTCAATCCATAACAATGCTTGTGAGCTGCAGCCATTGCTGGGTGTCAGTCAAGGGATAATTAGTTGTGACATTAACCCAGCTGCATTTGAAAGGCGAGATGTTTCTTTTTCAATTTTTCAACAAAAGCGCCGCGATGTGATTGGCTTGAAGATCACGCATTCGTCATACTAGGCGGTAGATGACTGACAGCCTATTGTTGTAGAAGGCGCACCGGCCAACCATGCATAACATTCTCCCAATCGCTGGAATCAAGTTACCTTCCAAAACATAACATCGTCAGGTCGCATATTTTTATAAATACCCGTGGTTACTCTGCGAATCTGACATCGAAACGGTGATGTGCACGCAGAGATTGCTATTCGTGAGCTTCTTAGCTCTGTTCGCGTCTCCAACGGATAGTGAATCCACATTGGCGTCCACCATTAATCAAGTTATCAAACCCGAGAGTACCGTTAGTAATGCACAACACGAGGACCTAACTCAGTCCTCGCGTCGGAACAGGTCGAATCCTCGAGTCAACAACTCACTAAGAAAGGAGAATGTTAGCGACGCACAATCTGTAAAGAATGATACAACTTCTTTAACTCTACAGCGCGAAATCTTAGCTCTTATGGGCTTGCCGCATCGTCCTCGCCTCAGTCTTAACACCCGTCTTCATGGCCGCAAAATGTCTGCCCCGCTCTATATGATGGACTTGTACAACAGCTTGGAAATGAATGCCAGTGATTCGAACGGAAATATTTGCTGCAACAGCTCGGTCATGGATTCACGGGCGGTTGGTGCGGACACCATCATGAGCTACGTTAACCATGGTAAGGTTATCTTCCATGAAAATATTAACGTCAAAATTGGTACTGTTTTTTAACTAACGTCTGAGGGTTTTATTGATTACAATCGGTAGATAACAGTACTGTAATTGCATAATCGCGTATGAGAAATGATAGCTTTATTTGAATAGAGCTTTTAGAGTAAGTATTTGTAGAAGACCCACAAGTTTGCATATGGGTACCAACCAATGACATGTTACGCGCTAGTGTACGCGAAAGAAACCAACAAGTGTTCGGTTCGAAATCGACCACGGTATGTAGAGAGTGGATAATTATGAACTGAAATGTACAAGTTAATCCGTAACAGGCCAAGAAAATTTATTGCCATGACGCAGTTCACGGCAACATTGTTACCGCAGAAAGGGAGAAAAGGAACATTAACAATATCGCCACATTCTGTACTGCTTATTATCCGTGCTGTAAAAAATGACAAATGTTTTTGATTTTCTGCGCCTCCTTAGAAAATTTGTGGTCCTATTGTCTAAAGCGGAAACCTTGTCTGTATTGTTAAGAGATATTTAATTAGCACTTCTTGAAGATACTTCAGGAATTATCGCAGTTTTTGTCGGGCGCTTTTTGTATGTTTAAAAGTAATACACTTGGCCGAATAAAACTTCTATAAAAGTGAAGTAATATCACACTTCTCTTTTGATATGTGAATCGCACATCAGAGAGCATTAAAAACTAAGCCTGCGATGAACGGAGCCCATTTTTTAAATACAGACTTGAAAAGATGAAGGAAGATTTTAAAGAAAGCAGTTTGACGGGGTTAATAGTTTAATCAGTTTACTCGATAGAAAAAATGTAATAAGCAACTTAAATAAATCTTTCCATCTAGCCAAAAAATAAGCTATTTATAACGACTTGACGTAGCTTTCTGCTAAGAAAATTGATGTTGGCGTGTAAAATGTACCCAAAATTAGCACAAGGCGTGCATCTTTTAAATTAGAGTGCTTTTATCAGTTTCACCAATAGCCTCCCTTTGGAATCCTAAGTTATTAATCATTACATGTACTAAACATCACGTCTGTAAATGTGGCCCCTTGCATTGCTCACGAGCCTACTCAGCTACTGAATATGTTTTCGCAGTTCCGATTTCTTATTTTGTCACCACACCGGATAATTCGAAATGTCCTGTACTCAACTAAAATTTTTGGCACAGATCGACTTTTAAAATCTCAACGGTATCTTTACCTATCTGATATTGCGGCAATTGACACAGACAAAATTAGTCATCATTGCTCGCCAGAAAGAAGCCTTGTAATAACGACGTTATTTTCTTTCTGTAATGTTTAAGTTCTGTGCATTTACAAATAAGCCGAAAACATACAATCTTTTTTTAAAAGTCTGGTCACGTATTATTATAATCAGTTGTTTTGTGGGATGAAAATCTTTGACCGCAAAGAGGAGTCTGAAAAGTCAATCAATATTTCGCCATTTTAAAACGTAGCTTTTAACTTTATCGAATTCTAAAGTGGATCTTTTTGGAGTCTATTGATGAATGACATTTTCCAGTGGCATTACTGAATTGAAAGTTGCTGTATTGAACGGTACTTTCAGGTAACTCGCTGTTTTATACTGCTAAATAATGTGAAGAATTTCTACAACTTCACCTTAGTCTCCCTCAATTCAGAGACGCCTTAGCGCTCACGGCAATTCCTACTTCGATGCCTTAGCACTATTTTCAGTTTATGCAGTTTCTGGTAAACTGTATTTACCGCTCGATTTTTTATTTATTTACAATTTGACAACCGTCATCAGTTCGAGATGTATTTAGGCAAAATTTCGTGACTAGACAAGGGCGAATTGATGCAGACAGACTTAAATGGCCTGAAAAATGATGAGTATGCGAAACAAGGCCTAATCTTAGAAAGGCACTTATCGACACTCCACGACCACTTAAAAATACACCGATCGATCCGACAAAATGACGAATTTCTGTGACATATGTCAGTGTTTTATGGTCAATGGCACCTTGAAATATGCAAACTAATTGGATAAAAAAGATTCTTCTTGGCAAAACAGAATAGGTCGGTGGGATAAGGATCTTTTTAACAAGGATCGATGCAAGCGGATTAAAGTGCAGTTAATCTTTTTTGTCCGAATCAGAGGTGGTCCCAATAGAATATAAAAAAATGATGTTCTTGATGAAACGTCGAGTGTCTGATAGTTTATGCTTTACGTTCGTCGCTTTTACTTGAAATATTAAGTGTCGATACACGTAGCTTTGCATCTAATGGAGGACACTTAGACTAAATTAGAACGCCGGTAACTCGAACTCTGAAGGGAAACGGAAAATAGTTCGAGTTAGCTGGGCTTTCGAGTTATCGGGGTAAATTCAGTGAAATTTTGTTCAAGGGAAAGGAAATTTAGTTCGAGTTAGGGGAATTCGAGTATATAATTTCTTAATATACCTAATAAGAAACTGTAAAAGTATCTTCCTAGCACTTTAATTATTGAAAACTTATTTTGGTACACATTTCTGTTATCAAAAGTTGATTATCACTATGCTTGAGTCATTTCACCAGTCCGAATGGGTCAACTTTCACCTTCTTAGATTTCTGGGTAGCTTGGATCAAATGAAACTTGTCTTGGTGTGGTTTCGATAAACAAATCGGGATTTAGATTTTACTGAAATCCTTCTCGGATTCCTAAGGACGGATTTCGAGCATCAAAATCGCTCATAAGGATTTTGACGTACAAATCCGTATAGTTATGTAATCTGTTTTGTGCTTCTGTGCTGTTAAGGAAAATCCTAAAATCCAGATTTAAAAGTCCAAATCAGGATTTCTCTATCGAACGGACCATTAACAAAACAAGTCTGTTGACAAAATCCTATTGTTTGACGATTGAAGTAGTCCGTTTCCTCTGGTGGCGGTTATTGAGCTGTATAAGGCTGGGCCTAACTTTTGTGCTTGTTGATCAAATCCTTTGATGTGACAAGCTACTAATAAGTATTGCTTTCCCGAAGAACTTTTTATTTTGTTGTAATGGTGGTTTAAAATTTCGAGTCTGTGAATAAAATCCTTCAAAAATGGACCCACCATACTAGAATTATGTGGTACTCAATTAAGCTGTGCAAGGTGGTTCTAAGAAGTCTGTGGATGCGATTCTACTGAAGTCTGTAAAGTGTAACCATTCTATCGAAACCTTTTTGAACGTTTGAGCGTTACTATCCTTCTGTGTTACCGCGTAAACGTTTGCTGTGACTTTTCAGTCTGTTGACGACATTCTTTAGTGTGATCATGCAAATCGAAATTATACTTTTTGGCGAATTGGTGTATCAAGAGTGTAAGGAGAGACGATCACATGCCCCTGAAGGCGAAAAAAGGGATCAGACAGGACACCCCAAAGATATTTTTAGATAAAATTAAGACGCTAAAATTATAACGGTACTTTTGAAATATGCGAAAGGCGGCTTTTGACTTTTAGCCGGTCTGTTCAGCTGGAAAAGCCGATTTGACGATGATTTGTTTTATCAAAGAATAGTTATTGTTTCATCGCAAATTATTTCAGTGAAATTCGTCAAATCTTTAAGTCGAAATCCCCTAGTTCTTTTTGATAAGAATGTTTACTAAAATATCGCATTTTCTCTGACTACTCTTTTACCGTCAGTTTAAGCACAACTGCAGTATTAAATTGGTTGGTAATGAAAAAAGAAATATTGAAAAAAGGGACAATTTATACAGGAAAGAATAAATTAATAACATTTTTTCAAATCGCTCTAAAAGAGACGTTGTTTAGAAAGAATGTATGGGAAACCGTGTAAACGAAGATAAAAATCACATTTTGGCCGAGATGAAATAAATACTGGCTGTGATTTGCGGAAGGAAAACATTAGCTTCGGAACATTCAGCGGATAATTAAAAGTTAATTTGGACTTCCGTGCTGTTTTAGTTGTTCCGTACAAAGTTCTAACCGGCTTTGAGTCTGTGGAAGAAAATCCGGCCAAGGGCCGTTATCATTCAATTAAGACCTTATGAGCAGTTTTTTTCCCGTGGTATTGAGTATCGATCAGTAGAGGGCCACTAGTTATTCAGTTGAAGTACTGTCCCGTGTTACCCTCGTTAAATAAAGTTGATTATTATTATTATTATTATTATTATTATTATTAGATGGAATTATGAAGTGTGCATAAGCCATTTAAATGAACACTGTTAAACTTTGCTTCTGGTACTGTTAGTTTTTAATACCTTCGTTGCCATCCTAGCCTGCGAAAACATCCGTTTCTCCGAAACGTCCCCAGCGACGAAGAGCGAGGAGAAACGGATGTTTTCGCAGGCTATTGCCATCCTTAAAAATCTAACTAACATGATTAAATTACTCTCACTCAACATTTCTAAACGTCTTGGAAAAGATTTCTGTTATCTATTTTTGCCGTGCCTTCTTACAATAATCACTTTTCTCTGCGTAATTGCTGATTTATAATCGCTTCTAATACTTTCATCCTGTCATATTTCAAAACTAATGCCACACTAAAACGGAAGGCAAATTGTAAACTTGTCCGTGATTTATAAAGTACGTTATTGAGTTTGATAAGAATTTTGATAAGGAGTATTTTGAGGAGGTACTAGAATTTTTGATAACGATGTCGCCGTTATCAGATACTTGCTATCAGTATCTTAAATGCTGCTTGTATCTTTTATGCCCTTTAATGGCGTGCTTTGATTTTGAGACGGTGATAGTTTTTTCATCTGGACATCACGGATTTCGTGTTAATGTCTGAGTTATCATGATATGGACGCCAGTGTTCTGAGGACAACAAAATTTGCAAGGCTGTCGCAGTGTAACAAGGAAAGCTGTGAAATGTAGTGAATGGGGACTCGAGGAAACGCTTATTCAGTGATTGACTCTCAAACCTGATAGCGTCGAGTAGCGGCCAAATAAAAAAAAAGGCCAAACAAATGTAACCATATTTTTTTGTAAAATTCTAATAAATAAATGGTACAATGCCAAAGGTTTCATTTGATTGTTAAGTCACAGAATTTCGTTCAGCCTGCAGATTACAGGCTTAAGTTTTTGCCGTGTGCGCGAGTGTTTTCGGTTCCCGTCAGTAATAACGACCTGTCTAATAACCGCCATGTTAAAACGGCCATATTGAATTAATTAAAAAAAGGAATCAAAGGGAAACGCCTACCCCAAGGGTTGTAATTTCCACTCTCCCCAATCTTCCCCAGGAATAAAATTAAAGATGACTGCCACGGTATTACGAACTGACTAATATAAGATCCTATTGGCCTAAAACCCGTTTTCACAACGTAGTATTGTTTTATCGCTTTAGTTTCTTTTTTACTGTAGATATAGTGCAAAAGGGATGAGGGCTACGTTGTGTAAACTTCATAACGTGTCGTAGGGTTTTTAGACCGATTACGAACATTCACCCGCCCAAAAAATACGTCTGTAGATTTCGTCCACATGTGTAAACAGTTAGTTAGAAAATCCATGTCATCTCAGCATAACTCAGTCTAAGGGTGAAAGAGTTAGTTAATTTCTTATTTTCTGATGAGATCACTTTGAAACCCAACAAACTAGTCCAGTTGTCACTTATTAGCGGAAACAGAAATTTTTATTGGATGCAAACTTCAGTCGTGCACCTGTTTGAGGCGTTCAGATAGTGGAGACTTTTGAGAAAGAAGAGTGATTAGAGAGTAGCGTGTTTCTTTTGCGATATATATGTGTATGGGTAAAGGTATTTAGTATTGACTTAAGTTAGAACTGACCTCGTGACATAGTTACTTTAACCTTTTCACTGCCAGAGAGGAGATGGAGTTTTGTAAGGTGACTCTAACTTTTGAGTCTGCGGGCGAAATCCTATGATGTGACCATTCAAATGAAAGCTCTATGCCTGTACTTGCGCTTGGTGTCATCTGTTTTTCAGAATTTCATAAAATGAAATTTGGACATTTGGTCAAATTTGCTTTTTCCTAAATTTGGCAGTGAAAGGATTAAGCTAAATGATCTCGTCTTTAGAAGCATTTACCCATTTTTTGTATCAAAATTACTCACATGTATATTTGTCTTTTTTTGGTAGTTCGCGGTGCGCGGCCCAAGCTTTCCAGACTACACGCTACCTTTCGTTTCAAGATAGAAACACCGCAAGGAGAGAACATGACTGCCGCAGAATTTCGTATTTATAAGGAGCAGAAGTTCAACAAGCTAAGGATCCCAATTTTAAACGTCACGTACCGCGTCGAATTACATCAGGTTTGATTCAGTTTACCTTAATTAATAACGTTATACGCCGTGACGGCTCCGCTCCAAGGTCCAACATCTTACCCTTTAATATGCTATTTTTGACCGAAAAGGTACCTCTTTCCTATACCTTCTATTGACAAATGGTAACCTTGTCACTTACCTAGTTAAAAGCTTGCATCCCTTTCAACTGCTGTAAATGCACTGTCTTAAACCCTTTAGCTCCCAAAAGTGTCCAACATTAATTTTCTCCTAACAACATCAGCTGATCAACAAGTGTAAGGTTATGAGAATTACTAAATTGATTACCAAAGGGAGAATGCTTTGATCTTAAACCAAATTCTCTCAACTATTCATAAAAGAAATGTATGGAGATCGGTCTGGAGAATTTGTATTTGGATCTTGGGGCTTAAAGGGTTAAAATATGTTCCAGTCATAAAATGCATCTCTTAGTCCTTTTGGGCCTTTTACAGAGGGAAATGACAGATTTTCCTACCCTTTCATATACTTCAACAAGTGAAATCCCTACCCTTTCATATACCTCAAGCCTGGAAAAGATACCCCTTTCGGGCGGAGCCTCCCTGTATGGGCCATTGTAGCCGGAAGCGTCCCCCGGGTGTGTAACGAAATTTATCAAAATTTAAACAGTGAGAACTGCACCCAATCTGGAGTGAAACATAAAACTAACCCCTCAAAACATTTAAAAGACGTTATAAATAACACAGCGAATTCACAAAAGGAGAAACGGATAGACAAACTTGAAGAACATTGAAACGGATTGTAAATATAAACAACGACTTTGCACGTGCATCGCTCTTTTGTACCTTTCCTTGCCTTCGCTGCACGACTACAATTTCACGTTGTGTCGAGGACATGAACACAAGACAAAGACTTTGAATTTTGATACAGTCTTCAAGAATTCAACTCCAGAAAAATTTGCCAACATTTGGCAAATTGAACGAGTTGGAATAAGTGGGATAAAGTTTGAAGTAGCGCGAATTGACTTTTTAAGTGACGTTTTCGTAGTCTTCGTCCGGCGTCGTTGTTGCTTAAGGTGATGTTACATGGAACAATTCGTAACGATGATTTTTAACGCAACATAGCGTTGCAATGCCGGAACAATGTTGTAACCATTCGAAACAATGTCGTAACAATGTTGCAACGCTGTGTTGCGCTTCAGTTAAATCGTCGTTGCGAATCGTCTCGTGTGACATCACCTTTTAGCTCTCTATTTACAAAATGAACCAGACAACCATGACAAAGCCCCGTAAAACCCAGAACGGTCTCTCTAATATCAATTAATTAATTCTCATTTGTTGCCCTCATGCTTTTCCTCTCTTGATTTTCCTATAGAAACAGTTGGGAGAACATGCCTAAGTATCAGACTCTAATTTAGTGTAGCAGGTAGCCGAACCGACATTTCGCGACGCCACCACTGGCTGGTTTCCCCTTTAACTCTTTAAGCCTTAATATCCAGATACAAATTCTCAAAACTGATCTCCATACATTTCCTTCAAGAATTAGTCGAGAGAATTTGTTAGAAGATCAAAGCATTGTCTCTTTAGTGATCATTTTATAAATTCTCATTGTCTTATCTCTTGGCAAGGTATCAATATTGTTGGGAGAAAATTTATGTTGGTCACCATTGGGACTTAAAAGGTTAAGTGACGTCTGAGAAACAAGCATAGAAATTCCATACTGATGAAGCAGCACTACTCAGATCTGGATAGTGCTTCTGATTGGTTGACTGAAGAAAATTTACCACGCGGCACGCCCAATCAGAAGCACTACCCAGATCTGGGTAGTGACGCGTCATCAGTATCGAATTTCTACGTTTGTTTCTCAGGCGTCATTTTGTGGGGAAAACAGTGGTGGTGTCGCGAAATGTCAGTTGTTTTCTCAGGCTATGAAGCAGGTAAAGAAGGCCATTATAACACTGTCTTTTTTGCAATGAAGGTTCGGCAGCCGGGAAAAGATCTACAGCGGCTGGGCGTCCTTGTTGTACGTCACTGGGAAAAGGGCTGGCAAGCATTTGACGTCACAACTGCTGGACTTGAATGGGCGAAAGAACCCTCTAAGAACTTTGGGATAGAACTTTCGGTGCGTACTATGGCTGGAGTAGAAGTGAACCCATTTGACATCGGTTTTGTCGGTTTTCACGGCCCGCAAGAAAAGCGTCCATTTTTAGTGTCGTTTTACCGTGGTGACACATATCGGCGGTTTTTCCCCAATCATCCTTTTTCCCCACATTCTCCGAGGCGTCGACGCTCTGCTCGATCGCTTGGGCCTCAGTTAGCCAACGTGGGAAGTAGCTCCAAGAGTGGTAACCACAAAAGCTGTAGTCGAAGGATGCTCTACGTAAGTTTCCAGCGATTAGGCTGGCAGGATTGGATCATAGCCCCGGAGGGGTATTCTGCGTTTTTCTGTCATGGCGAGTGTTCCTTTCCTCTCAGCGCACATATGAACGCGACAAATCACGCCATTGTACAAACGCTGGTACATCTAATGACCCCGAGTGTCGTACCTCAGCCTTGCTGTTCTCCGACCAAACTCACGGCTATCTCAGTTCTTTACTTCGACGACGACAACAACGTTGTTCTCAAAAAGTACACGAATATGGTGGTGAAGGCCTGTGGTTGCCATTAGTGACCCCAGTGACCTTGAGAAAAGTCAGTTACCAGAAGTCTCCACTACTTTTTCGAGTGTAAAAAACCGAGCGACTAAAGAGAGACGCGCGCAGTTAACACAAACATAAAGCGAAGTGTTTTGACGCTGTATAATTATCGATTTTCAAGGATGTATATCTCAGATGCCATATCACATACTGCATTGCAAACTGAATTTGCAAACCAAGACTTTGCCTTAAAAGATAGAAAAGGAAGCCTAGAAGGTAGGCCGGCCAGTTATACGGACAGATCAGGGATGTAGTTGATAAACTGTTTGAGAATAGTGCGCGAACCTTTCCTCGCGGAGCTTTCAGCATATGGTCTATGTAAAACGGTCTTTTCTTCTTAGTTTTGCAGACTAGTTCAGGAAAAAAGTGATAGTTCATAGTTAAAGTCATAAATTATATATGTAAAATATTAGAAAAAATACCAAAAGCAGTTTTGTAAAATTCTGTCGAAAGAGGAAAACAAAACTGCTTCTCTGAGAAGTAAAGCCCGTGTACAGCCGCCTTCTCCCCTCCCGAAAAAATCGGGGAGAAAGAGTTTTTTTTTTCGAGGGAAGTATGAGAAGTATGGTATTTTATCAAATAATTGTTGCAGTAGTAATAAAGCCTTAAGAAATTCTCCGTGATAAGTCTGGGTATTAAATGCAAAGAGTTTCATACAGCTGTCAAAAACTGTCGAGGGAGGTTACGCTACCACGAAGGAGAGGGTAGCGAAAAAGTTACTTTGGAACTCGTCGTCTGTTTGCGCTGTTTCAAACTCCATCGTCTGGAACCAACGGGCGCGAACAGACTGTAGGTTCAAACACCCACGAGACATTTGTTAAAATAAACGCTGGGCATTAAAAAATACAAAATATATTGGTTAAAAATACTTGAATATTCATTGTATTTGCATTGAATGCTGTGAAGGAAGCTTCATACGGCATAGCCTTCATTGGAATCATCGCACTTAGAATTTAGGGTTTTTTCCACAGATAAAATAAGTGAGAACCACCTTGTACAGTATTGTTGACGGTACCACCGAAGAGTACTGCCAAGTAGCTTTCATTTGAATGGTTGTACTTAAGGATTTCATCCGCAGACTCAAAAGTTAAAACACTTCGTAAAAGCATAATAAATAGAAACACAGGAAAGTACTGCTCATTTAAATGGTCACGCTTCAGGATTTCTTTCAAAGGATGACAAATATTCAAAAGGTCTAGATAGCTGCAACAATATAGATAGCCGCAT
Source organism: Porites lobata (assembly GCA_942486035.1). Classification (NCBI taxonomy): domain Eukaryota; kingdom Metazoa; phylum Cnidaria; class Anthozoa; order Scleractinia; family Poritidae; genus Porites; species Porites lobata. Next base: position 301,761 of record CALNXK010000106.1, on the reverse strand, counting down.
AAACATAACAACTTTCTTTAATTTACCAGACATGTTTCGACGGTACATCCGTTATCCTCAGTGTTACAGACAGTAGTCAAGGGAGAGAAAACACAACCTCACTCAGGAGTGGAGCCCCAGGAAACACCTAAGTTCTCTTTTAAAATCCCTTCAGTTGGGCATTTCTCAGTCACGGCACGGAGAAGTAATCGCTAACTTGCAAATCGATTATTTAAGCCTGTTGATATAAGGCTTGTCTTTACTACTTTCAAAATCAAGAATCTTTTTAATAATCTGAAAGATGCTGTCCCTGGGGGCTTCGCACCCGTGTGGTTTATAAATTTTCGTGTGCAAGTTATAATTCTTGTTATGTTGGTGAAACCAGCCGACATATCTCCACACGAGTGCGTGAGCACTTACTTTCCACAGGTCTTCGATTGCTTTTAGACAACTGCAGAGTTCAGAGTCTTGCTGAACATCCTGCACACTGGACTCTGCAGCTACTAAATACCAAGTGAAGCTAAAAGAATCTATGCATGCTCACAAAGTGGGAGAAACCTGACCTCAACCAGCAGGTGAAACACATGAACCTGACTCTCTCCCTGTAAGTAGCTGAGCGTCACTAATTTTAAACTTTTCAGTACGCAATTTTGCCAACGCAATGTAACGAACTTTGTAACATCGCGCGCGATTTAAATTCAACGGCGATTTCAAAAAATGTAACACTGAAGATGACGGATGTACCGTCGAAACATGTCTGGTAAATTAAAGAAAGTTGTTATGTTTATGACAAATATTATAACCATCGTTTACAGCACAGAAATATGTTTTTAAGGCCTTGTACATTCCTATTTTTTTCTTTTTCAACTTTTTACAACCATTCTAGATTTTTGAATGTATTGCTAGAAAAACACTCTTTCACGTGTTTTTTAGTAGCTTCCCTTGTGATTACTTTTGAAAACGAATGTTCAATGCAAAAGTTGGAAACCTTTTGCAACTAATTTCAAACCCTTTTCGTTGTGGTGAAAAGGTTTGTTACATAGTTGCAAATTGTTTTAGTGTGCTAGAACATGATAAAAGCTTCGCCTGAAGAAACGCACTGTTTGATATAGAGAATGCACTTTTACATGATCTTAGAAGACTTCTTAGTGTTGTATTTGTGGCCGGAGTGTATCCATATTTTTTAATCTATCTGGACAAATATGATATGATAACTTTGTTTTATTAAAAAAGATGTGTTTATATATTTATAAGTTCTTTGTAAACGTCATTTCACTGGGGTTAGAAAATGTGGGGAAAATGGATGTTGTTTTCCTCAAAACGAGAAAAGGGTACCTTCCTTAAGCTATCATCCAATTTCTCGTTATCGTTTGAGTTACGAAAATAGCCACCACAAGTGGATGTTTTGATTTTAAGAAGAATTATTCTCATGGTTTGTAAATTCACAGATGAAAGGCCCTAATATACACTTTTTTTTCGGCTATCTTGCGCCCTGTTTGTCCTAATTCAAAATGGCGCCCGATTCACTTGAAAGTGTTTATAAGTATCACAGGATGATCATGAAAAGAAAGTTATAAACACGGTAAGTTTGACTAGGAAAGCGCAAGCTTTTACAAAATATTTTATTCTAAAAACCGAAAGAGTTTCACAGCAACCACTCGCAATTCGTAGCGCAGGGAAACTCATTTTTAAAACGCTAGAGCTTTTCCTCGTGAACAAATGTTAGTGACCGGCTAGAAACCTCTCTCACAGTAAATTTTTTCCCTTGTCTTTTCATTTGATGCGACTCGATGATGATCTCATGGCGTCTGTCCTCATAGTCCAGAATGGCTAAAATCGCTTTCATTTGCTCGTCAGCATGAAAATCTATCATATAATAGAAGAACGCATCTCGCAGAAATTTCATCTTAAGTTGTGTTTGAATTTCCTTCTGCGTTTGTTTGTGGGTTCTGGTGGTGTTTCCAATATTCGGTCTTGTGGCTATTGCTTTATCATCTCCCCCATTTTGGTTGTTAAGTTTAAATTCTTCTAGTTGTTTTTCAGTTTCCTTTAACTTACGCTGAAGTTCAACCAATTCATGCATCGACGAGCAACAAGGGATAATTTCGTCTGAGTCTCCATTTTCCGTGGGATTTTCGTACTCTCGAAGTAGTTTTTCCTTCAGTTCTTGAATCTCATCTCGTAGTTTTGATTTCTCGTTTTCCTCCTTTCGTGACTTGTCCGCCTTTGATTCGTTTTCTGCTTCGAGTTTCTTCCTCGCTTGTGTCTCCTTGTGAAGATCTTTGCGCGCTCGCTCGAGGTCATGTCGTAACTCACTGTTCTCTTTGTCTCGCTCAAATAGGAGTCGTCTTGTGTCTTGTAAAGCGCGTTCAAGCTCACAAATTGTAGCTCTTAGCAGAGAGTTTGAAGTCACCGAAACTGAATCTGATATAAAATCATTGTTACTCTTTTGATTATTATCACTTTCCTCTTCCTTATCGGAGTCTTCGTCGAAAAAATCCACCTCAAAGTCGTCTAATTTTAGTGCAGCTTTTCCCTCCTGAGTTTCGTTGCTCTTTCTCCTTGAATTCTCCATCAAAGCTAAAAAGAAAACGTCAGTGTCCAGTGATGATCTGGCTGAACATGAACTTTCACGTGTAAGATAAAATCAGCTGTGATGTTTTGAGACTGGACAAAGAACAATAAAGCGAGACATGTGAACCTGCAAGCGGTTTTTCCTTAAACCGGAAGTACCTGTTACTAAACTGCGGTCACCTGTTTGGGGAATACCACACGACACTGGTGGGATGTCCGTTGTTTTCTTAGAATTGACTTCGTCCACTTTCGTGAGTTTCCTCAGATTTTTACCTTTTCGCTTTTGATTCCCATTTCTAGGTTTCCCTCCCTAGTTTTATAAAAAGGGGGACATTATAATCTAGTATCCGGAGCCTGCACTTGGTCTTCACTTCAGTGAAGACCAAGGCCAGTTTCCGGAAATAATAACAGTTTCGTTCTCAGGGCCCCTCAGCTGACAGGAAAAAGAAGCAAAAGGCCCTGGCGACTGGAATAGAAAACAAAGATCCAACGTTAAAAATGTGAAAAGATGTTGTTCCCAACGCATGCACTAAGGTGTTCACCTATCATTAATCAGCCGACTCTCTGTACGTCCATCATGCTATTTGGCTGCCTCGGTCCTATTTGTCCTCGGCGAGTTCGGATCATAAAGTTTCTAGTCAAGGTTGTTTGGAGAATTTGCTCGGTTCTAAGCCTCCTCCGCTCCACCAGCGGGCGAAGTGCGCGTTAGCCTGGAGACGACGACGACTTTTTGTTCGATTTCCTTGTCGCCATCAAGTTCAACTACGACGTGAAATTTTTCAGCAAGATTCGTTTTCAGAGAAGGCGTGAACATTCGGCAAATCTTGCTTCCTCCCTTTCTGAACTTCATCAACATTTACAGGCGACCACTCGAACCGGGGCACTTGGAAGAAGATTATCCATTTACAAAGCTTTTTGAAAACAAAAGATTCTCAATTTTTTTTTCCAAACTGACCAATAAAATTCAAGGTTCAACTATGCAACTGTTGAAAACAGGGTTGAAAACTTTAAAACCGTTTGAACTTACCTGACCTCTCAGGAAACAGCCCTCAAATTCATGAATGAACCAATTGTGGAATTGCACACGTAGATATATTTTTTAGCAACTACTATAATTTGCATCTGTCTACTTTGAATTGGTCCGTTTGCAAAAAAAAACTTGAGAATCTTTTGTTTTCATAAAACGTGTGACTGGATGATCTTCTTCCAAGTGCCCGGTTCGAGTAGTCGCACTGTAACAAATTGAACGAGTTGGAATAACCGTGATAAAAAAGCATTTGTCAGAACTGGCTGGCCTGACCATTGCCCGACCAGTCAGTTTGATAATGAAATTGGCTTTTTCCAAGAGTTTTTGCTGAAAAACCGTCTCCTCGGTGCATGCTATTCAGGATTTGACTGGTCTGGCTGGAGAGTTTTGATTAAAAGGGAAATTATCATTGCGACGAGAATGGTCTGGCCGATCAGTTCTGACAAAGGGAAAGCGCCCTAAATTTCTCGTTGCCTCGCCGTGTTTTTGTTTGTTTGTTTTTTGTAGTAACCGCTCTCACGTAAAAACGCTCAAAAGGTTCTTACTCTTATATGAAAAATCAAATTTCATATGGAATTCCACGGAGCTAAATCTCTTGAAAAGGGACGACTTCACATGACCTCATCATCACCGTTGAAATTACCTTATTACAATAGAAATGTGTAAGAATCTCCTTCGAAACCCTTCGAAAGTTACTAATAGTCATAATAGTCACCAAATCCCCATTCAAGAAAAATTGTAACTTGTATTTCGCAAAATTCCTGATAAACACTATTGAGAACAAACAATCAAACAACTAAAACAGTACTATGCAACAGTACCACTGAGGAATTTTGCTTCAATGGTTACAGTAAATTAAACTTTAGGATTTCACACACAGACTCAAAAGCTTGATCAACCTTGCGAGAATAAACAAACACCAAAAAGAAGCCATCCGTACTGTTGCTGCCATTACAAAGGTCAAACTAAAAGACTCAAAAAAAAGTAAAAATGGCTTGCGTGCAGAAGTCCACTATTTACGCCCTATTTCCTTTGTTCTGCACCCAGGCTAAAGTTAGAACCATCCTGCTTGTACAAGATAATAAAGCCTGCCGCAGGAGGTACGGCTTAGTATATTTCTTCTTCTTGAGTCGTCGCTCGGTATCACGTCTAACACAGGATTTCGTCCACAGACTCGAGAATTAGAATTACATGCACCTCACTTATAGCACTGAATCATGTAAGATGACTTAGACCAGAATGCACCAAACCATACAGTCACCGCAGGAGTCACAGTGGTAAATGAATGTAGTCTTATTCATAATCTGTTAGGTAGCCTTCATTTATTGTTGTTTGCTTACGTATAAATAGAACCCTGTCACTTATAAAGCAAATAAAATAAATACGAAAAAAAAAAAAGCTGCACTTAACTCTTTTATTTACCTCCGTGATTAAATATTTGTTCTTTACTTACAGGTACAGACTTTCTCATTTTTATTTACAAATATTGCTCGCCTAAATCTACTCCTCAGTTGGGATACTGATTGCAGTCTACAAGCTTGCTCGTATATACTTCTTTTTTGTCTACAAATATGGTGCATGGAGTTATCCTATTTTTACCGCAGATTATTTATAAGAGTCTTCTTTTTCTCTTTGTTTTAATAGTTATCACCTCTAAAGTACACTTCCATTCATTTGAACAATTATCACATTTCAAGTTTTATTTCATAAAATTTTGTTCCTGTTATCTGTAATCAGACATTTTCGGCAAGCTTTCTTTGTAAATCAATATTGCAGCGAAGATTGCGGAAACCATTTTGGTTATAAGCAGTGACCTTCCCGGAGAATTGTCGCAGAACGAAGAAAGCTTGAAAATTGTCAGTTTGACAGGTTTATGTGACAAAGAGCAAAGCTCTGGAACAAGGAGAGCTGTCGGAAACTTTCGTAACGATTGTTGAAAATGTCATCGCTAAAAAGTTTTAACTACATATGTAGAAGAACCAAAACATAGCTCAGAGGTTAAATTTGTATGATAAGGTGATGATTTTTATTTATAGTTACTTAGTTTATTGCTGGTAGAAGAACTAACCGCTTATCCCGACAGGTGGCGATAAAAGACCTCCTCCGGACTGTTCATTCATGACAGTCTTTTCCCGCCAATGTCACCAGGATGAATCGCTGGGCGGTCATAAACGACGCGAGGAGGCCTTCCGGGCAAAATCAATTACTCAAGTTTGACCTTTCCAGCCCAAATTTCAGGCTTTGAATGATTGACAAAGAGAAACTTCTCTGACTCTGTGACTTTTGTTGCGAAATTTACCGAGGAGTAAATGTCAAACATTCAACGTGTTTTTTCAACACTGCGTTAAGTCATATATTTTCCATATTTTCTCGACGCGTTCTACAGTCAGCTTATTGTACATGGGCTGTCTCGATGCGCTACTCCGACCCTTACCTTGCTCCGTTCTAAAGTTTTAAACGCTCGCTTTAGATTACTATACTTTTGCTCTGTGACGTGAAGTTTCTTCTTCAATTCCACCATCTCTTTCATGGCCCCGCACAGTGATCCACAGTAACAAGTCTGTCCTGCGACATTTGCTTCATTGAGGTTATCCTTTGCGAGTATGTTCTCTCTCTCCGCTTTGTACATGGTTATATCTTGCTGAAGTTGTTGTACGACCTTTTCCAAATCAAGAACTCGCTTTTGAGAGTTCTTAAACTCTTCTTCAAGAGTATCGCTTGCGTTATTTCCGCGTTCACCCCGACATAAACCAAGATCACTTCGCAATGAAACGATCTCATTGTCTCTTTGTGAAAGCAACTTGGTCGATTCACGTAAGGCGGTTTCTAATTGGCTGATAGTTTCTCGAAGAAGAGATTCAACTTCAGTTTCATTTTTACACTTGTAGTTATACTCCTCGAAGTTGTTTTTCACACAGGCTTCCAGCCCCTCTCCCACCTCTCTTTCGCCGATCGATGGCGTTGTTAACTTCTCCAATCGTTCCATTAGCCGACGGAGCAAGACGCACTTAACTTTCCTTCAAACTGACTGAAATTCAACTCAAATTAACTCGCGTGTTTCACATCACACAGACTGCATTTGCTAGAATTAATTTACGGTGGCGATGACACAGCCTGTACAATGAGAATCGAAAACAAAAGGAACCGTTTATGACCAAGCCCACACGCTGCGACCATGAATAAATCAGGGTGTTCATTGCAGCGTGACGTGCCAGTTAAGGCATGCTTCATCAAGCATAAACACTCCGCGAAAATAAAGCGCTTTTTGTAAAACACAAACAGACAAGAGCAATTTGTAAACCTTATTTTATCATGCTTTGATCGAGATACAGTAACACTTTTTATTTTGTCCGTGAATTACATTCCAATTCTCTCTTTTGTAAATTTGAATTTGCACTTTAAAAACTAATTGAACAACTTTAAAAAGCACTTGATCAGTAATTACTCCAGCAGTGATTCATCAGCTACTATTTTTGTCAAACAAAGCTAAACCTTTATAAAGCTGAAGCGACATGGTTTCGTGGTTGTGCAGCAATTGGCTCCGGTAGTTGGTTAGAACGTACAGGCTAATTGCATATTCCCCTCGCAAAATAAAATACGTCCTACTCCAAAACAGGCTTCAGAAATTCAGTAAATAATCGTTTGACAGCCCAGAATTCTCACCACTCAATATAAGATTTAAAGCTCGGTGTACTTTTTTTTCAAATACCACTTAATTATCACCAAATACATGGTATGTGGAAGTGCTTTTTATACACATCAGTCTTACTTACAAGATAATCACTACTACAAGTTAGGTGTCTATTGCCCTTGATAAACCATGAAATTCTCCATACTGAACTGAGAAAAGGCACAGTGAAACTTGTATCAAAGCAGTATAAAAAAGGGCTTGAGTCACGGAACATGAATGTCGCTTGTACAGTAGTATCCGGTTAATGTATAAAGTGTTTTCACTCACGTGGCCAGCATCTATGCAAATTTATTGAAACAAAAGAAAGCGTTTGCATAAGAAAGGAACTCAACTCCCACAGGACTGGTTCGGGACACCAACATGGCCGCCGTTTCATTGTTTTGAGACACCAATATGGCCGCCGTGACGTCATGTGAAAACACTCTTATATAGGTGCCCTCAGGTTCATACTACAGAAAAAATGGGACGAAACTTTTAATTTGAGGGCTTGTTGATGCTAATTTTCCGCTTAATGCAGAAAGTTCGCTCAGAACATAGGGTCGGCTTACTACAGGTTTCACCGAAATGCAACCAAGGGGCACAAAAGAGAGTTATCAAGCTCCTTAAGAATGCTTTCGGTCGATTCGCTTTTTATCAGTAAAATATAACTATTGTTCATGTTGTTTCTCTGAATTGCTCATGTAGTAGCTTTCATATGAACTGATTCAGATTGTTGAGCAGGGTATTTCAAACTTTTGTTGTTAGTTATGATTAATTTTGAGCCAAACAAAGTTTCTTAACAAAAGTACCAAGTAAACTAATTATCATATTATTTCTTTTTCTTTTGTTAACCACGTGGAACATAACCGTAAGCAAATGCCACGACTTTTCCTTCGACCCGTGAAAGTTTCTCATGTAACACTTGGGGTGGAAGTACAACAGTTTCAAATCATTCAAGCCGGAAACTTAAACTGAATCACAGAAACTGCTCTGCGTTTTAAGTTTTGAAGCATTTTCCTATGTACAATCAGTTCTAACTCTATCATAAAATCTTTTAACTTGCCATCGCCGAGTGACCAATTGGTAAAAAGATTTAATTGATCATGTAAAAATGTCAGCAAATCGAAACCAACGAAGCAGACCAGTGATTCCCTTTCGTATACATGTATGTAGCGCCTCCGGAATGGCACCCAGACTGCGCGAGCTAGCCCGCATAGCAAGCATTTCCGCGTTAGTTCGTCGAGAATGTTTTTTTGCTCTCGTTCAAACTTGTGTAACGGCCTCGCGCCGGAACGCTTGCTTTAAACATTATTTTCCTTATTACGGGATACCGTACGGATCTCGCAAGAACAGTAACCCGCTAGGCCATTTGGCGCCCAACGTGGCCATAGCACTTGATCTTGGGCACCAAATGACCCCTGACGAAACAGTTAAATCCACTTTTTAATCAACACCTCCCTTGATATTCTTTACCGTTATTCACAATAATAAACTAATATTCACTTTCACCTGTTGAGAAGTTTTACCTTGTTAGGTGTCACCTCTTTTAAAATGTTTGTAAAAGTGTGCTGCTCGCTTTCAACGCTTTAATTTAAAATCCCTGCTCATTTGAGACATGAAGTTGAGGACTATTTTACACCATCCAACAAATGGTGACTCACTTGTATGACGTTAACGACATCAGCTTTGTCAAATATCGGCTTTATTATATCATTAACTGGCTGGAAAACAAAAATTACCGAGCAATTTGTGTCTTAATTCTCAACCCCGGCTGCCCGGCTGCCATGTTTGTTGAAAGCAGATCTAAATACTTTCATGAGATCATTATTATTATCGTTTCAATGATTTTTGTTTAAAGTTTTTGTAATTATTACCGTCAAAAAGCTTTCATCCCTATCTTGATGATCCTTTACGCATTGTGGAGAAATTATCTCACTGATCACCTTTAAACAGTGACTTTCTTTCCGATGCGTTAAACTTGATCAACCGTTGGATGCGTTTCTGGTGTGTTCTAGAATTACACGAGATAGAAAACTCAAGGTCAGATGAGTCTAAAAACTATATAAGAGTCTTAGCTCAGGTTCTTCTCTTTACCGCCATACGTACGAGGAGTTTGTACCTTTAAAGACGTTAAGTTCTTCTGAAACAAAAGCCGGTTCCATTCTATTCCATGCTTTATCCTTCACTGCTTGGCAGCCTTTTCATGGAAAAAAGCAAATAGCACGAAGCAAATAGCGCGGGAACAATAGTGATATGCTATACAAATCATTGTCACCGGGTCAGTAATCAAGTTCCAAGGTTTGAGTCTGTAGACGGTGAATCCTAGCGTGGTACTATGAAAACGACACTCCTCCGTGGCCGTACTTTTGTATATAGCACACTGGCACTACTGTTTTGTTTTTCATTAAATTGCGAGTTGAGATTATTATGTTTTGCTTTCTTAGGTATGTGTATAAAGCTTTTACAAAAAAAATTCTGGGAACGAATCCGGTGGTGAGGTGCCGGGGTTTCGCTGAAGTTGATCATGGTTGATGAAAATGGCCGTTTGGAAAAGGACGTACCGTCGATCAAAGGTTTCCATTCGAAGGGAAAGACTGCAATAATTGTTACTGGGAATAGTGGCGCAAACAGATCAGTATAAACTTATGTATAACTGCAACGAAAGAAAATGCTCCTGCTCTTGAAAATACAACCCTTTTTACTTGGTGCCTGTATATTCCTGGCGCCCGCAGTTGTTCAAAACTGGTGGATAACGCTATCCACTGGATAAATCTCCATCCAGTCGGTAACGCAATATTGGTTTCCCTAATACTTATCAACTGAAAGTGATTTATCCCTTGGAATGCACTATCGACGCGTTTGAACAACCGGGGCCTGGAGGCCCGGAGGGAAGGTACTGCCATATATGGGCTATGTAGGTATGAAAAATAGGAAACGGCAAACTAATCCTTACGGCAAGGCGATGCATATGAAGAAGTAAACAAGAGAAAAAAATATATATTTAAATACAGATATTTTTGTTTTATTCTTTTGTTTACTTCTTCATCGCCTTGCCGTAAGGATCAGTTTGCCGTTTCATATTTTTCTACAAGTGTAATTGTACTGATCCAGGTCTACAACCGGGAGATCCGGCACCACTCATTGGTTTGTTGCTGCGGACTTGCTGACATTTTATATATGTAGGCATGAGCCGCTGTGAATTGAAGGGTATGGTTTTCAAGCAGTTTACCCCTAGGATAGAGTATATAAATCACAGAGTTTGGACTAGAATAGGGTATCATTTTCGAGGAAACCGTTCAATTGGTTGAAGATTTTAATCTAGACTAGGGAAACCTGGAATTGACACACGAAAACATACGAAAAAATCAAATCGGCAAATTTAGCCTAAAAGCTACTCTAGGATAGGGGGTAATTTTAGAGAGTTTAGTCTAGCACAGGGTAACAAAATTCAGCTGAACTAGCTCTGGTATAGGCTGAGGGTTCCAGGGTCCCAGCGGCACATCCCTACCCAAAAATTCCTAAATTACCCCCCCGGGCCTGGAGGCCTCCTGCAGTTTCCTCGACAGGTGTCTGCCGGTAACTTTAAGACAATTCATTTGTGATAGCAATGTGTAATGGAGAATTCCAGCTCATTGAACTGGAGAATCTTAATAACTCTTGCCATTGAACAGTTAACTAAAGTGAAATAAAGCGTCTTATATTTGGGCTGCTGCATGGCGATTTCGCTGAAGCGCGGTGAACCGGAGCCCCTCATTTTGAATGGTAGCGCCACAGGCAGACCACCCTCTGTTAGTGGGGACGTTGAAATCTGAGGATCGATCTTTTGTTATTTACGGAAGAAATACAGATAAACAAGGTCATCTATTCATCTAGCAAAATAGCGCTTAAAACAGCACGAGACGGCAGAAAAAATATAGCCTGCGTATGTAGCGCTTGGAAGTAATGGGCGCAGGAAAGAACGCACCCCGTTCTTTTTTGCGCCAGGAGCCCATCAAATTTGATGGGCTCCTGTTTGCGCCCATTACTTCCAAGCGCCCGCGCAGCAGGCTAAACAAACATGAGACATGACCAGAAGCCTATTACCCAATAGCCCCCTTACATGACACAGTTAACATTTCCTTCAAACTTTTATTAAAACATTTGCGTTAAGTCTGCATTTTGGAGCAAATTATAGACACCGAATTGTTCATCTGGGTGGTCTGCCTGGTGTATACACAGGCGACATCTTTATAACTGGATCCAAGTGTCTATTTGTGTTTAAATTTAACTGAGATAATGCCTACTCTAACAATCTTTTCGGTTTTTTTCCTTCAACAATTTTTGTCTAGTTATTTGAAAGATCTTGCAAGAGCTAGTACATTGAGAGAAAACTGGGTCCTATAAAGGAGAACAATAATTCATTGTCGTGTGCGTCCTGTGGTGATTTGAACACGTGACGTAATCTGAGGAATACGTATTTTCGCGCCGTTTTTCGCAGGCAAGACGGCGAAGAAGACGAGCGTGCGGTAAGTCCAGTCGAAAATCTTCCTGCTTTTCCCCCAGAAAAGTTATTTAAATATCAGTATTACATAGATAAAGCTACCAAACAAGAATATTAGTCGTTTTTGGCCGATATTTTCCGTTTGGAAGTATATTTTAGCAGACATTCGGGAGGCTCGTGTCGACGCTCGCTCGCTTGCACAGCCTTCTTGTTATTGATGTGTGATATTTAACAAAGCTCGGCTCTGACTGGCAGCGCTTTTTCCAATCCTAAGCTTTGGTAAAAATTATAATATGCCTTTAACCCTAGGAGTAGGAAAGGCGTTTGTATAGAGAAGGTGAGCGGACAATTCGGCTGCAGTTTTCATCCGAACATGCAGAGTTCAAATTCCATTGTTGTATGCGGCATGTTCACCTCTCCGTTGGAGAGACTATGCCTCGAGGAAAGATTAACATGCGAGCTACTTCATGACGGTTTGCCCCTAAAAATAAGGTAGTAGTCAAGACGAGTTTTGAAAGTATGCTTTTCATGAATGTAGACGCACTCAGGGTGCCACGAAAACGCATACCTCAGACCACATTAAAGATCTGATCGAGTTGGGTGAATATCTGCATTTAAATCTTCGGATCATAATCAGGCTCATCCAGTAATTGCCAATTATCAATTTGGTCAAATATTTACATGATGTGCCTTTATGTTTTTTTGGAGTTTTCTGGTAGGGCTCTTCATTTTGTCCTTATCTGTCATCTGGAGTACCTTTAACTTTAACTATATTTTTTGAGACTTCCTTAGAATTGTTGTGAAGTAGGAACATGATATTTTTCTTGTTGGGTTGTGCGACATTTTTGCCATGTTATTGAAACAAACAAGTCAGACACCTGGCCATAACATAAAATTATTGGGTGATTCCAGAAAATATCCATACCATACCATGGACGGCTTTTTTTGGAATTCCGAGGGCAAAAATTGGGGGGTGAGGGTGCGGGGTCTTTGAACTGGAGATCTGAAGGCATGGATGGATTCTTGTATTACTGGAATTCGGAGGGCAAGCAGGAATCTCCACAGGGAACAGACGTTTGTATTCCTCAAAAATGGTGATGTTATGGCCTTAATTATTAATTATTGGTTCCCCAAAAGAGCACAAATTGACGATACTGTCTACGATTGCAGAAGTAGGATAGAAGACAAGCATCAATCAATAAGGCATGTGTTCGTGTTCATTTGCAGAAGAAAACTGACAAAATGTGTATTGTATTTCAAGCTCCAGAGGCCTTGATGCTACAAAACATCCTTTTTTCTCTTGTCAAAGCAGCCTGATTATTTGTCATGTCAGTGCCAAATATGTTCTTTTAACTGAGGACATCATTGCTGACCTCGTTGGCTAAAATTAAAGATGTTGGAGATACACTGGATTGTAATATATTTTCTGAATGTACACACCTTCATCACAAAATAGTCTTATTTTAATATTCTGGTTTGGGGCAATGTAAAGTTTATGTGGGTTGCACCTTTTGAACAGTGGTTAGGAGAAAACTTTTATTTTATTTTTTTAAAAATTTTATTCCAGAGTTTCTGGGTTCATAATGACTCCTGTTGTAACCAATTGCCCTGAACAGAGGTAGAGTCATTTGAAATACCGTATTTTGTTATCAAATAAGCCAAATTGGCATTGCAAACCCTGCCAGTAAATCTGAAAGGCTTTGAAGATCAAATGGAAAATTGGTGTAGAAAGGTGGATTAACAATATGAAATACCAAGGGCATAAGGGAAAAACCATTTTGCAAATTTTGAAGGCAAGGAGAGGTTAAAATATGAAAGCTGTCCGCGGGATGGTATGGATATTTTCTGCTGTCGCCTTGCAAGCCTGTGCTCAAGCAGCAATTGGTGGCCCCTAACTTGGAGGATCTTAGTAAAAATATTGATAATATTATAATTTCTCTTTTTTATCAGGTTTTGAGGAAATAAGAGCTTATCATCAGAGAGGCCTTAGAGACAAGATCTTTCTCAGTCACAAAGAATGAACTCTGACAGTAGCTTCATCTTCTCATGGCCCACAGCAGCAGAAGCCAAGAAGGACTATTTCCTGACAACAGAAGATTTGTCGGACCTGAGTTATCGCATTCCACCTTGGCATAGATTTGGTATGGGACGACCTTCCAAGTACTTTGATCCTAAAGACTTGGAGAGGAAAGCAGAGGCCAAATATGGTGTTGAGGGCTTTAAAGCAAAAGTTGCCAGCCGGGAGGAGAGGAATAAGAAACGGAAATTGAAGGAAGAAAGTCGTGAAAATGAGGCCAAGAATTACGAGGCAAAGAAATCAAAGCTGGTTGAAGAGAATCCCAATACTATCAAACAGGTAGTGTCAGATATGGCAGGTCTGGTTGGCTTGACAAAGAAGTGCAGTGAGGAGCAGTTACAGCAGCTGGTTGTAATGGTGGCAGAGAAGAATAAGTCTGTCTTGAATACTGCTAATGAAGTGAAAGATGTAGCTATGTTGCCAAGGAAGAAATTTACAGAGTTACAACCAGCCCTTGCCAAATTATTCAATACAAATGCCGATGCAGCCTTGCAGAAGTCGACAGAAAAGCAGAAGAGAGAAGAACAAAAAGTCTTGCTGGTGAAGCAACTAAACGAACAAGCAGCAGGTACGTGGAAACTCACAGTGACAGATCCGCCGCAGTGTGTGGGTGACACTGGGGACCTTACTCTGGACTTGGGATTTGGTGCCAGTGGTGAGCTGTTGTTGGATGAGGCCTGCAGTGGAGGGGACATCATGGGCTTCAAGGATCCTAAGAAAGGAGATCAGTTGGCTGAAAAGACATTGCATTTCAAAACAGAACAGAAAGTCTGTGGAAAGTGGTACAAGGGTTCTCTTAGCGTGTCAATGTCTCGTGATGAGGAAGGGCTGCTGCTGACTGGGTCATTCTATCAAGGCTTCAAGGAAAGAAACTGCCCTTCACGATGGAAATTCACAGGAAGGCAAGAAGGCTCAGATGATAGCAATGCATAAGTGTGCTATCTTCTTTCTCCAGCTCCCAACTGTGAATGACAGTCAAACCAAATGGCAAACAGACAGACGGCTGATATGCTGAAGACTATTGTACATTGTAGATCTGGATGTTTGTATCACAGTAAGATTTGACTACAATTTAAGGGACAGTTTACCTTTTTTTACTTGCTTAAAATAATGTTCTTATTCAATAACTTCCAGTAATTTTGAGTGGAGAGAACTTTCTCTCTAGTAACATTGTATTTTGATTATTGAATACTGGTATTTGAAATTTTATTATAAAGATGTAGAAACAACAGTAATTTTACAAACAGTTTTTCTATGTTGAATTGTTCCTGTTTGAGAACTTCTTCCAAAATAGTTTTGAGTGGAGAAATTTTTCTCTAATGATATTGATAAAAATATTATCTAATAATAATAATAATAATAATAATATATTATATTAATAATATTATATTGAATTTTTGAAATTTACAAATAAGAGTCAGACCTAATATTTCCTTGTTTTGCTTTAATTTTGAGAATTTCAAATACATATAAAAAAGTTTTTCTAGAAGTTTTGTAGCCAATGTTTAAGAAACAAAGTTAAAGTTAAAGAAAATGTGCATTTTCGAGAAAAGATATTAAATTAATAAAAATATAATGATTTTGTGGTAGAACACACGCAACATGGTTCTTTGTCTACCATTCTGGAGCCTTGCATAGCCACCCCCCTCCTCATCCCTATGGTTTTTTCTGAGTGGGAGGGAGTGGATGTACAACGGCTACCTTTCTGGATCAAATTGGATTTAGAAATGTTGGTTGGGGGTGGGGGAGTCGGAGTACATGGAGTACCCCGAGAAAACCTTAACAGCAAACTCAAACCACATATGGCATCAACAGGGGGGTTTGATCCAAGGCCACATTGATAGGAAGAAAATGCTCTCTTTGCTCCCCAAAGACGAAGGTTGGAGGATGGCTGCTTTGTAACAAAAGATGAGAATATCAACATCAATTTTCTACAGAACCTGCACTTAGTGGCATATTTGTTTGCTGTCCTTTGCAGATTAAGTGTTCGTTTTTTTTTTAGTATTATCATTATCTTTTTCCTCAATGGCACGGGACAAGTCCCAGGGATGAGTTTGGCCCAGGGCTCCCATTGAAAACAGACAGCTTTTTGCGTCTGAAGGGGCTACCCTGAGCGGTATATAGAGAATACTTCATGGAAAGTGCTGGCGTACGGTATTTACGCACGAGTTGTTGACGTATCAGAAATCGAACGAGTGAGCGCAGCGAACGAGTAAGATTTCTGATACAAAAACAACGAGTGCGTAAATACCGTACAAAGCACTTTCCATGTGGTATTGTGTTTATTATATACATACTGAGTCATTCATCATTTTGCAGGCCTTTTTATTTTAAATCTTTCAAAAATGCTAAAATTTGCCGCTACACACTTACCGCAAAATGACAACGAAAACGAAGTATCAGCTTTTTAGTAAAAACGTTTGTTAAAAACATAAATGACGGTGAGGATATGAAGTTTAATCCAAGAACTATAAGTAATCTTAACTGTTTGTTCTCAATGCACAATTGAAAATGAGTGAATTTAAGTAAAATGGCCGGTTTCAATATAAGCTTAAGCTTAAATGAAAGGCAAAGTAGCTCCGACAAAAAGCACAACAAAAGCTTACGTCTCGTTCTGTTTATCCCTTTCCGCTGTTGTTTCGCCGGCTCTCTACCGTATTTTTTTTATCGACAGTGAAACAAACGAAACTATTCCACTCCATTTCCGAAATGTTTTTCACTTTTTTAGCGAGAAAAACTCCTTGAGTAAAACTTTTCTCGTTGATAAATGTGTGCGAAGCGGCGCTGCAAGCTGCAATAAAAGGCGGGAATTTTGGCGCGAAACTCCTACACCTCTGTGGCTTCTGATTGGACGTATCATTTTTCTCACACGTGAAAAAACATCGTTCGCGATTCTGATTGGACGTATCGTTTTTTTCACGTGTGAAAACCATCGTTCGCTCCTCTGATTGGCTATAACTAATTTGCGTACGAAAATTTACGACATAGCTTTTTGGTGAGTATTTCTCAGTATGTATATAATAAAAATTAATAAAGGTTCTTCTTCTTCTTCTTCTTCTACAATGCATCAGATGGTGGAAAAAGCCAGATAAAATTGTGCAAATTGGTTTCCTAATTCTTATCCAGTGGATAGCGCTATCCAGCTTTTGAACAAAATAAGCTTAGGCATCGAGAACGCTGACTCCCTAGATGTCATGAATAGCAACCGGAAGTTCGATGTCTTGCTTGATGGCACACTTGTCTTTACGAATTTGTCAAGCGAGAGCACATTGATAGAGAGAAAACAACTTCCGGTTGCCATTTTTGATGTCCGGGACGTCAACGTTCTCTTTATGTGGGATTTGCTATACAGCTCATTAGCTTTGATAATTTTGGATTATTATAAGGGTATGGAAAGAGGTGACTTAAATGAGAGATGGTATAAAACAAGTTTTCCATTTCGAGGGACGAACGGAGAACGCGCGAGTTAGTAGTGGCTATTCGCGTGTCCTTCGCGCGGGAGGATCTACCGGCGCGGCTACCAAGTAAAGTCTTTGGAACGCCTGTTCCTTTCTGCATTTCGCTAAACAAAAAGATGTTTCCCTCAGGTTCTCGAACTTGTTGCGTTATTACTGGGGCTAGTCGTGGTTTCGGAAGGTCTGTAGCAATCGCCCTGGCGCGAGAGTTTTCTGATGCAGGGATCGAGGGTCATTTTGTTCTACTGGCGCGTTGTGAAGAAGGTCTCCAAGAGACGAGAAACAAAATCATTGAGACATACTCTTGTGCCCAAAGTAAGTATTAAACTTACTCATTCCAGGTGACCATCTGTACTCATTCTGTAGGTGTTTTTAAACAATTTGATCACTACGTATGCAACAATGTTGCAAATATACAGATTCATCACTGATAAGCAAAGAATGACATCATCTGTTTATTGCAGTTCACATTATTGCTACCAACCTGGGGGAAATAGACACACTGGGTAAAACAATAGAAAATGCATTTAGTAAGGTAAGTTAGACTTCAATAATTATTAAAATGACATTGTTGTTCTATTAATATTATAAATCATTATTTACATTATCTAGTAGTCAAATTATTTCAAGCATATATCCCTATAATTTCTAAGTTTTCACATATCTTCACCAAAATTCAAACCAAGAAACTATCAATTCGTCCGAGTTTCTACTTTCATGAGGTATTACAGCACCTAAACAACTTTATTTACACAAATTTCCTGAGTTCGAAAGGGTTCTCTGTTTTGTGAAAGAGGACAATTGAATTTCCAGGCTTTTGTGTGACACAGTATTTAGCTGGCAGCTGGGAAAGCTCCTGTGTTAAAAAACATTACTGTTGTTTTTTGAGATTTTGCTATCTAAACATTCCTTGTCTTAGAATAGATATTACTTGAATCTTTATGAGGCAAGGAATTCACGCATAAGTGGGAAAATCCAAGAACAGATGTTTCTGTTGGTTTCTGGTGGCCTTATTTGTGCCCCTCAATGGAGTCAATGGCGGGGCTCGAAATAATGGCCGGTGAACGGACAATGTCCAGCCTGATTGGGAAGTTGACCGGTCAACCTTTCATCTTGCTGGTCATGTTGACTGGTCACATTCAATCGTATTGAAAATAAAATGCATTGATTAATTTCCATGCTGTTCAGTTGTTTCAGTTGTTGTCTGTATGTAGCGAGTTGCTGTGTATTGCAAGACTTTTATCTGAATCCTGGGTGAAATGCAACTAGAAACTTTGTTTACAATTCGCGCATTGAAACAGGCATCCGGGTTCCTGCACTTCTAGTCACAAAATTAAGAATATTTTCACTTTTATTAGTTATGCAACAACTTTTTTCAGGACTTCTGATAGGTTGCGGAAAAAAAATTTCACGGGATTTTCAGGGACAGATTCGTGGAAAAATCGGCTGATTTCGAGGGAAGTTGCAGAAGTTTTTGGGGTTAACTTCACCGATAAACAACAACTCAAAATCTTAAATGTCGATAAAACAACTTCCAAATGGCTCTAGAAGCAAAGAAACTGTAAATAACAAAACAAAAGCACAAGGTGAGTCATCTTCATTTCTATTTTTGTCCAAAAATGGAATTTAGGACGTATTTTGTTTATTTTCATACATTCTCTTATAAATTCAAAGTCTAAGAAACTCCCACAGAGCCTGGGCTGCCTGTGGTTTCATCAGTTGAGTTGATAAGTTAAATTGGCTACCTTAGGAAGAGAGACACATTTGAGTGCATGCCCTTTGTCAGAGCAAAATTGATCATCTCTGCCAAGGGCCAGTAGTTGAACACATCTGCTTCTTTATCAGTCCTTACAGTGGCCAATCTATCAACTTAGTTGATAAAACCAATTATCTCAGTTTTCATTATTTGGTCAAATAAAAAATAAAATATTATCAATGTCTTTTTTTTGCCCAAAATGTTATTGAATGAAATAAATTTTCACAAGGTCTATTTTTCTTCAGGTTGAGCCATCAAACATCAGCCATGCTTTACTTGTCAATAATGCAGGATCTCTAGGGGATGTCTCAAAACGTATCAAAGATGAATCCCAAAGTGCTGAAGCCCTTCAAGGTTACTTCAACCTTAATCTTACCTCTCCCATGTTTTTCATGTAAGAATCATTATTGTTTAATCAGTTTAGCTTTCAATACATGTACATGCACACTCTAAGGCGTTGTAAGGGTGGGCACTGGAATATAATCCCTGGGGGATATCTGCTTGATCTGCGAGACACTGACAAATCACGATATTTGGGATTATCGAGTTCAATAATTGTTTTACTATTTGGTCACTGAGTTCATTTTTTAATGAATATCTGTCATTTTGCCATCTTTATGCAAAAGTGATCGCAAGAAGGAGAAAAGCATGGTTTCGTTTATGCATGAGCAGATTATTATTTGCAGGCAAACACAATTAGATGACATTGTGCATGATTGCAGGTCACGTGGTGGACTCTCTGCCAATGAAAAGGAGGAAAAATTTGCATTTGAATGATAATTATGTCATTTACTTATTTTCAGATCAAAGTTTCTACAAAGGTTCAAGGATTCAACCTGCACAGTTATCAATGTTTCATCTCTTATGGCAGTGGAGTCTTATGCTTACTTTTCTCTATATTGCACGGGTAAAGCAGCTCGGGATATGATGTGCCAAGTGTTGGCCAAAGAAGAGGTAAACTGCTAGACTGCAAGTGGTCATCATTCTTTCCCCAGAGCCTTGCACAGCAGCCGAAAAAGTAAAATAATGCAAATTAAAGGTAAAAAGGAGGAGTAACTTTGGTGGAGAAAATAAGAGACTGCTCACTTATGCAGTAGTATTAACTGTAAATATTGTGATGCTTTTGTAACCGTGAATGTTTCAAAAACATGAAATTCAAAGGCAAGCAAGAAAACATTTTTGTTTAATTTCCCCCTTTATATTGCTTTCAAAAATAACCCCCCCCCCTCCAAAAAAAGGCTTAACTCTTTAAGCCACGATGTCTGCATGCATGCAAATTCTCCAGACTGATCTCCATACATTTCCTTAAAGGATTAGTTGAGAGAATTTGATAGATGATCACAGCAGTTTCCCCCAGGTGATCATTTTACTACTTCTTGTAACCTTTTCTTTTGATGTTTGAGCATTTATATTCTTAGAGGAAAAATGATGTTGATAACTTTTGGGACTTACCACTATAAAACAGAAGTTATGGTAACTGTGAGAAAATTCTATGAGTGGCAAATCTTGTATTAATTACCAACTCTTAGCCTGTGAGCAAGCTCTCAGGGGCACTCTGGTGGCAGGGTAGGAAAAGGAAGGAGAGCTTGCAACTACATCTCTGGAATTTGAATTCCACCTCCAATTCCCATGTAGGTCAAATTCCAGAGAAGTAGTTGCAAGCTCTCCTTCCAATTCTCGCCCCACAACCAGAGCACCCCGGAGAGCTTGCTCGAAGGCTTACCAACTCCATCCTTGGTCAACTTTCAGCACCTACATTGCTTAACAACGGAATAAAAAGGAACTAATATTTCTGACTTATTTTCCTGCCTTTCAGCCTAATGTGCGGGTATTGAACTATGCTCCAGGCCCACTGAGTACAGATATGTACGATGAGATATGCAGGACGTGCGGTGATGAAAAAATTGCTCAAATGTTCAATGCTAGCAAGGAGGAAGTAAGTGCTACTACCAGAATCCTGGAAATTTTTGCTTGTGGAATTCGGAATCTTGGACGCAAGAGTCCAGAATACCGCTCAAGGAATCTGGTATCCAAGGTCCACTGACATGACATTGATAAATCCTGTTACTACACACTTGAATACTCAGTGATGTGTTATATTGAAGGTCCCCAATAGGGTTCTTCAATACCGTGATCGCTAGCCAAAATTTCTTACAATCCCGTAATTCCAATAGTCTGCTACACAGCCGTTCTTAGTGTCGTCACGCAACGCTCCTCCCCACTAACAGCCATTAGTGGGGAGGAGCGTTGCGTGACGACACTAAAAACGGCTGTGTAACAGACTAGTAATTCCAAGGGTTATTTCGGGTACTCTAACTCATACGCATACTTTCAATCCCGAATCTTGCCCGATTTTGCTTAAAAATCCTGAATCCCAAGCTTCAAATAAGGAAAATCCTGGATCCTGAAAAACGTATGGAGACCCTCTATATTGTTAGACCACGAGTAGTCCCCATTTTTCCTCAGGGATAGTAGAGCGAGCGAAACGTGAGCACGTGTGAAAATCACCTCACGTGCCCGCCGCGTCTCGCCTTTCTTGTGTGGGGTGATTTTTGTGCGCACTCACGTTTCACTCGCTCTACTATCCCTGAGAAAAAATGGGGACTACTCATAGTCTACTGTATTGTCGTCCTTTTGCATCAGAAGAGGTTTTTTGAGCGATTTGGAAGGATTTTGAGTTCGCCATTGACTGGTCCTCTTAAACATTGAACCATATCATTAGCGATATATCACTATAGATGAAGCAAATGGTCAATCAAATACATTTACTACAAAATTACCAGCGGTTACAAAAGCAGATTGTGGGCACCCTGTGCTCACACTCGATGTGGTATTTAAGTCTAGATTCCCCTAACAACTGAAATACCATTTTGACTTCTGTTTTAAAATCAATTAAACGATCATCAATCAATCAAATTGCCCTTTTACAGAACCTCTCTCTCTCTACAAAGTATAAACTGAGTCATGGTCTGTCTCTTGTCTCTGTGTTTTAAGGCAGCTTTTCTTGGCTGTAGCACTAACTCTAACTTTTGTTATTCTTTCAGAATAAAATTCTCTCCGCAGACGAATCGGCGAGAAAATTGATGAGCATATTAAAAGAAGATACGTTTTCGTCTGGATCACATGTTGATTACTTTGATTAGTCTCAGGAAAAGGGAGTGACTTTTACATCACAAAAATAACTGAAATTTTATTTTTATAAGCCGCTTTATATTAGATGGTCTAGAGTATCAGAGTGGCTTTTTTGTCTTTTTTTTTCTGTGCCCGCTGGAATTTTTAATTGCCTGCCGCAAAGAAAAATAATAACTCCTAGGCTTCTATCTTTGGTTTGGTTTTCTTTGTGCTCAAGTCTCTTGGAGTCGTGAAATATTAGCCTGTACACAGACGTTTTATTGTACAGGTCACGACGGATATATAAACTGGCTCCGCAAGCAAATGCGAACAACAGTCACCAGATTTATGTTAGCTCCAGGGGCGGATCCAGGATTTTTTTAATGGGGCGTGGCTGATACCAATCGGCCACTAAACTACACGTTATTCTAAGTAGGCGAATTGGAGACTGTATCACTGCAAACTCCTGAAAAGCCTCAAAATAGAAAAAATAGAAGCTAATAGAAATACCTTATTAAACTGGTCGGCTAAAAGTGAAGACGCCGTCATTCGTCCAGGGTGCAGCCGTGCAGCGCCACAACTTTCTCACAAACTACACTTCTGTCGATGGTTCTGCATTTACGTGCATGGCGATTGCACGTATTTCCTTTAATTCTATATTTTTTGTGACCCACGTATTTCGGGTTGTTTTTCCGTGTATCAATTTCTTTTAAGGTGAGCTGTCCTAAAGGGCCAGCCACCCAATCCCCCCCTCCCTCCTGGATCCGCCCCTGGGCTCTTCTCTTTTGAAACGCTTTCATACACCAACGCAGCCGCTTGATAAACTCTCCACATGTAAAATAACGATACTAACAGTGTGATGTTACTTGCACGTGCACACAGATAACTGGACAACTTGAGTATTGCGTGGGAAATTAAACCAACACTCATAATTTATAGGGCTAGCTACATAATTCCCGAAATATGGCCAAAAATTGTTTCCAGAATTTCCCGAAAAAAGCTCTAAAATTCCCGAAAATTCTCAAAAACTTTCGTTTTTGACATATAGCAAAAAGATATCTAAAACATCGACAATGTTTAAAGGTTCAAGAATACAAAAATTAATAATTGTTTTATCAACGTTTTTTAACAAACGAATGTCTTATAGTGAAAACTGTTGCCAGAATTTAGGGTTAAAAACGTTTTGTCAAATTTTTGTGCGTGAAATGTTGCTTTAAAATTCAATTTTTAAAATTCAAAAAAAAAAAAAAAAAATTCCCGAGATTTTCTAAAACTCCCCCCCAAATTCCGGAATTATGTAGCTAAGCCTACAGTTATAAAACTGTAATTTTTTTATCTTTTATGGGAGGCGAACTTTTAATTCCCTACTGTAAATTTTCACTAACTTTTAATAGATCAGTGGGTAATCAAGAATTACATACGTAAGCAAACATTTAAAATTTCGCGTTTTCAGAGAAAATACCATAACTTTCTGACATATTCAGGATTGATGCTTTTCAAAGCCTTCTTTAACGGCCTTTAATTGGGAAGGGGCCTATTACTGGAAGATTTTCTCCGCTTAGATTTTAGTCGGGGGTTTCTATTCGGAGGGGCTTATAAACGGAGAGGTTGTTTAACGGAATTTTACGGTTTTTGATCAATAATAATATAATGTTTCAGTGTTTGGCTTTCCTTTTTAATATAACCTTCATTCTGTTATTTAGATCGATATTTCAGGTGTGAAAGCAAGAAAGCGGTTTGGGAGGCCAAAAACGATCAGGAAGCGGACACGTAGAAATAGTTAGAAAACATTACCTATTTAAACGCAAATAAACCACTTCCAGCTTCTAAAATATGTAAACAGGAGCCCTGATGTAAATAAGTTATATTTTTCCTTTTTTTTCAAAAGGGCGGGTCGCGGAGAGCTTGGAAGGGGCATACGGAAGATGTAATACCCTTTTACCGGTACCCCTTATTCACGTTTCCCGCCCTTTCATGTTAACTTTGCCTCTTTACGCTTCTGTCAAAATATTTAATAGTGGTAAATAGATAATAATCACGCGATTATGACGTCAGAAAAAATACTTTGATGCATTCTCGCTCGTGGTCATTCGTGGTCACTCGTGTGTACTTTTAGACACAATCGTTTCGCGAGGGTTATTGCGAGATACGTATTTGTGGCATAGTAAAACTAAGTTGTGTAAATTTCATGAGGTGTACGTCCGAGGGGGCTGCGGTCGGTCGATGAGGTCTAATGATAACCAATATTAGTAGAATCCAACTAGTGGTCTATTATCAATGCTGCGTTCTGATTGGTTGAGCTACTACTACGCTAGATGTTATAGCCTGGTTAAAGCCCACTAGTAGCGAAAAGCGCCGGATTTTTGGCGGCAAAATGATTTAAGTCTTAGTTTAAGTTGTTTTGTCTCGATTCTTTTGACCAACTAGTTGGATTTTACTAAAACAATTATCCCTCTCGCTCTCATGGCCTCTGAGTCAATAGCCCATTCGGGTAGTGGACTGAGACCCAGGCCCCTCGCATAATTTGTTGAAGGGGTTGTCCTGTGAACACCTTGTCCTGTATCCTGTGGTAGGAAGATTTGCGTCGATTAAGATGGCTGGTTTTGCAAACGACAACTGGCAGACGGAATTGCCTAGTATTGAAGAAAGGACAATGTTTATCTTCAACAAAGAACTCATGAGCGATGTGAAGTTTGTTTTTACCGAGGCGAACGATGACGGAAGCAAGAAGGCAAAGCTGGCGATCCCAGCTCACAAGTTTGTTCTTGGTATCGGCAGTCCTGTGTTTTATGCCATGTTCTATGGTCCAATGGCGGAAACTACAGATTCCATTGAACTACCTGACTGTGATTATGAGAGTCTGCTAGAGCTGTTTCGCCATTTGTACGGCGATGATGCAATTTTAAGCGAAAGCAATGTCATGCAAGTTTATTACTTAGCCAAGAAATACATGGTGCCTTCCCTTGTGGAAAGATGCACTGAACATATGAGTGAGAATGTGGAAGGATCAAATGTTTTTTCAGTGTTGCTGTTGGCTAAGAAATTTGAGGAAAAATCTTTGGAAGATCGCTGCTGGGGAGTGATAAAGACCGAAACAACAGAAGCTGTGATGTCAGAAGACTTTGTCACGCTAGAGCGATCTCTCGTCGAGTCTATTGTAAAGATGGAGAGGCTTTTTGTAAAAGAGGTCGAATTATTTAAGGCGGTTGATCTTTGGTCCACGAAAGAAATTGAGAGGCGTGGGTTGACCATAAATGTCAATACAAAGAGGGAAATTCTAGGAGAGGAAATTGTGAAAGCCATTAAGTTTCCACTGATGTCTCAGAAAGAGTTTATGTCTGTTGTTCCTGATTCTAACATACTGACAGTGAAAGAGGTTGTTGATATGATGAAGCACTTCAGTGACATTAAAGAAGTATCTCTACCATTCAGTCGGTCTCCCCGATCTGGTCCACATAAGCGCTGCCTTAGATTTAACATCACCAGTGGGCTCATGCGTACCAGCTCATTTAACAAGCCAGCTGTCTCGCCGAATATTTCTTTCATCATCAACAAAGGAATTTTTTTACATGGAGTACAGTTCTTTGGTAAATATGGTGGCAATTACATAGTTGATGTTGACATTTATAAAAGTGGAGATTTTTGGGGCAGCACCCGGCTGTTTAAGAGGCATGGAATAAACATTTCACAAACTTACAAGGATGAGACAATAAGTTCTATTAGTTACTTTGATGTGCTATTCAATAATCCAGTCTGTTTAGAGGGTGGGAAAGGATACAGGATAGACACAACCATAAATGGTCCCCCGGGAAACTACATAAACAGTAGTCACGAGGAGAAATTTGTCGAATGTGCTGGGGTTACTTTTACTTTTAAAAAAAGAGCAACAGGAAATCACATTTCTTGCCAGTTCCCTGCATTAATTTTTAGCGTGTAAAATCAGACAAGAATTTGTGTATTTGTTTCTTAATTGATGGCATAAAATGTAACTGATAAGTATGTCATATTATTGCTGGTCTTTACAGTGTTTATTAGACTGTTCACAGTCCTCTATTTTTTCATAAGATGGTCTAGATGGATTGTTTTGCGTTACGGGCAGACATCTTGGATGAGCGTCAAAACTACCTAGGGGGCAGGGGCGGTTTGGGAGGAAGCGAGAAAAATAGAGGGACTGTTAAAACATCACTGCTGCTCGTGTTCAGGAGGTGTGACAGGAATTTCACGCCTTTTACCATTCATTAATTATTAAGAAACTCCGATGGCGATGATAAACATGCCAGACACTTTTAGCATTGATTTAGCGTCTTTCCAAATATCTCCTTTCAAAAAAGTGATCTTATACAGTTTCTGGGCCATTCCTCCAAATAAAATCGGCAAACATGCAGAGATGGAACATTTTCCTGATCGAAGCACTAAGCATGCTCGCTTCATCACAAATTAAAACAGTAAAACCTCTCAATAAAAAGCCATGCATTTCTGACAGGTCGTCTTTTTTTGCATCAGCGTAGTGTTAAATTTCAATCCGTTTGGTAGAAACTCTGTTACAACATTCCCCTGGCTGGGCTGCTTCAAAAGCATGTTGGCTTACATGTTTACCTGCAAAATACCAAAAATCTTTCGTGTGTTTGTGCAAGATGTGCCGTTTGATAGAAACAATGACTTGTCAGAGACTTGTCAGTGTCTGCAACTTAAACTAAACCTATTGTCAATGAAAATTACCATGTATTGTCTAACAACCAATCAAATGCCTGCATTGCTGGTACAATGCATTCCATGAATGTGAGCTGCAGCGATGTTATTACAGTTGCTCTATTTTTCTTGCCCCTCTACCCCCTCTGTACATTTGAAAATCAAGATGGCCACCATTAATGGTAAGACATGCTATATCTCGACGATCTTACCAAAAAAATAGGGGACTGTGAACAGTCTATGTTTAATTTGATAGTATTTACAACAAAGGTCTGGGTTGTATGACTTTTCCCAAATTGTTGTCCTGAAAAGAAATTTGAACTCGTTCAAAACAGTGATCCAAGCTCTATATTTTTTTCAAATTCGCCTTTGGGTGACCTAAAATTATATAATGGTCACCAGTCATAACAAATAATTAGTGGCCTGAAAAAAAGCATAGTTTAGTACAAAGGGTTTGAAATGATGAAATGGCTGCCTAACTATCACAATATTGTATTTAAAGTTACATGCAACATCTGAAACCCTAAGCTCGGACAAACAGGGTTAAAGAGTTTAATTTGAAAGAAAAATGGTGCATAAATTATACTAGTAATTCTAAATAATAATAATAATAATAATAATAATAGTAATACCAACTTTTGTCTACTCACCATGGCAACCAAAATGAACTCAGCTTAGAGCACTACAAAATAATGATAAGTTGTTAGTTTAATATCTTATAATAGGATCAATGAATACAGCTGTATTGTTGAAGTTAGAGTGACATTTTGTCGTTTGATAACAAAATAAACTCTGCATTCTTAAACACCAGATGTCACTGCTGGTTTTTGTTGATCAAGTGTAGAAGAGTAATAACAAGTTGCATATTTGAACCAACTGACAATGCAGAAGCAAAAGCACCCAAGGAGATGATTAAAAGCACATGCTATCCAGAAAAGGCTTGATTCAAACTCGGGGGGTGGACTCCGCATATAAAAGGGGTGGGGATGCTCATCGTCTCGCTTAGGGGTGTAAATTTCGGATTTTGGTCTCACTTAAGGTGTTCTAGGCAAAACGCCATCATATTTAGCCGTGAAGGTCTTGTTTAGGGTTGCACGTGAAAAAGTATAAAAATATGTGTATTTTCTGTGCTTTAATATGGTCTCTTTTAGGGGTCAAAGAGGCTTGGGCTACGCCCGGATTAGTCTCTTTTAGGGGTTTAATTCAAAATTTCTGATGAGCATCCCCACCCCTTTCATATGTGGAGTCCCCCCCCCCCCCCGGGATTCAAACAAGGCACTCAGAAATACAGTGGTCAAACTGGCACAAAAAAGGGTAGAAAGTGAATTCTGTTTGCCTGTTTCTACTTATTAAGGTGACAAATACGATACACTAAGAATCAGTCTGCAAACTTGGTAGATTCACCTTGGATTATAAATGGCTGACAACATGGTTTGTGTCCAGATTTTTCGCACTTGGTATCATATTTAAGCGCTAAGTCAGAACAATTTCCCAGTGGGCATAGAGCAATAATTTTACTTTAGATTGTGCCCTCATAAAAATTTAAATTACTGCAAGGACAAGCGTATTTATTGTAAAAGCATTTAAAAAAGGGAAAAACTAAGAATTGACAGACGTTTTGCTTTTTAGACGAAGCAAGCCTTTGACTTTTGTTTAATGTCCTCTCTTTAGTTGAATCTTTATTGTTGCATATAGGAGTGACTTCAAAACGAATTTGACACTAGTCCATTTTACAGTTACAGGTGGAAACGAGGCAGAAGTTGACCTTGTTTTGATAATTTTGATTCTTATGGTAACTAGTATTTTAAGCATAATTTCCATACGAAAAGGAAAGAGGTTTGTATCAAACAAGGTCAACTCAGCTTCACGTTCACTCAGAGGCTAGGATACTAAGCTCATTACTGTAAAATGGTATTTTTTCTTTCGACCAAATAAATTAATCACATCATTACATTTGGGTTTGGTATTTTAGTTCGTTTATCTCTTATTTTAACTATATATGAGTTAATTTTTCATATAGGAATTTAACTAGCCTGCGTAGCAAGCGTTTTCGTTTGTTTTCGGAGCAAAGAAAGGGCAAGGAACGAGAGTTTCGGTATAGCGAAGCGCGCGGTTTCTAAAAATAGATTACATACAGGGGCGGATCCAGGATATCTTTTAGGAGGGGGTGCACTCGTCTCTTGCTCCACTTCAACACCAATAAACCACATAGTTTTTTTTTTTTAGCAGAATACCAGTTGTATTAGAAAACCGCAGGTCATCTCAGGGGAGGGGGGGTGTGCACCCCCTGCACCCTTCCTCTAGATCCGCCCCTGACATATTTCTGTACCCCCGCGAGACTCAGACAAACATTGGCGTTTCAGAGAGGAAAAGAGGGAATTTAGGCAAAGTTTTTGAGTCAAAAAAGGCGTTTTTAGGCCTTTAATTTTGTTCGGTGCCAGGCGTTATTGTTGGAGCCATGCAAAAGGGATTCTAGGTATCCAGGAAAGCTACACAGATCGCTGAAAGAAATACTGAATTCGATTGCGAAAATTTCTATTACCCCTGTCGGATGTCACGGAAGCCATTGCAAGAATTTGACCGCTGTCAAGACTCGATTAATTAACGCTTGTTCCCGTGAAAATTTTACGGTCGATAATATTACCAGAAACACAAACGCTTGTGGATTTTACTGGCTAGACGAAGGGTATTTTACCAGTCGAATGCGTCTATCGAACAAACTAAACACGATTTTGACCAGTCCAGATCGAAACACGAGGATCAGTTAAGGTTCGAAAAAAAGTAAGCATGCACAACTGTTAGCAAACTGCCTTTAAGAGGCAAGAACTAAGCAATCAATCGAAACGATAAATGATTTTCCTCACTTAACATATATAAGCAGTCGTGACCTCCCTCAAGGTAGTTAGGGACGGGCCATTAGAAAATTTATGGGGGTTGGGGGGGGGGCGGGGCGAAGTACCAAAAAATATTCGCGCAAGTATTCATGCTATGGCCTAAAAAAAAATTCATACAAGGAATTTCGGTAACGAAAAAAAATTCCTGCGGCTCGAAAATCCCCCATAACTTTTCTAATGGTCCGTCCCTTAGTGCAAAAGACCAAGAAAACTGAAAACCTGTACCGCCACACAATATACAGTTTATACTGTTACATTGAGATCAATTTCTTTGAACATCAATAAGCATTGAAAGCAGCTCAAAGCTACCTTACTAAAGAGCTTTTAAAATATATTACGCTTCCCTTGCGGCGACGCATTACCGATTACTTCGTTCTACAGTTAACTCTTTCTAAGACGGACACCTTTGGGACCGGTACTAAGTGTCCATCTTAGAGGGATGTCCGTCTTATAGAGAGTCAAATAAAAGGAGTAAAGAAAGGCAGGGACCAACTCTAGGTGTCCGTTTTACAGAGGTGTCCGTCTTATAGAGGTGTCCTTTTAGAGTCGACTGTAGTTTTCAACAGGCAATATCACAGTACATGTTTAAGTCCTGTTTATTTACTCTCTTAGATGCTCTTTCCAGAAGGTTGAATGCAGAATTTATTACTTACCATCGTCTGTACTTCAGTCAAGAATTGTCGAAGGACTTTTTCTAGAGCGAGCGAATCACTCACACTTGTAAACAAATAACTCCTTTTACCTGCTTGCTTGAAGCCCGGCTTTTACTCTTTACTTTAGTTGCTCATCAGCATAGTTTGAACCCGGGTCTCTGTCATATTCTGTAACAATTAAGGCCACTGTCGCGCGCTCGAAGAAATCTTTAATTCTCGCCAAGCGAGTTTATAATCTCGTCGAGCGCGAAACGCGCGCACCACGTGAACCGCGCGTGGTCTTAGCCAGATGCAAAATTCGATGTCCCATAGCCTGCGCAGTGCGGAAGGGCAGTGCAGGCGTTTTCTTCTGGCGCGGGAAGCGCATGTTGAAACTTTCGCCCTAGTACCTACCCTTAGGGTTACTTTTTTTACTCTCCTTAATCTTCCTCGGTCATATCAAAGATGGCGGTTACAACAGTACGAACATAAACAGGCAGCTTTCGCCCGCCCAAAATACGCCTGCACTGCAGGCTACGTTGGAAGCTTCTACCGATTCTTCTACAAGGTGGCGGTCATGACTTGTAGGGGAGCTGGTGGAATGTCTTTGGCTTCCTGTGGAAATGGAAATGGAAAAAAGGCCGCCACAAATCCCAGGGGCGCGTGATTCGTCCATTAGTTGCAGTTGTGCTGGATGGGCCTAAAAAGGCTCGCTCTGCTCGCCGAGAGGTCGCCTTGTAGTAAGTCTAAAGGTGTTGCGGAAACTATTTCGCCCCGGGAAACTTTTGCTTGTGGAATCTGGCTCCTGTGGTAGTAGAATCCGGATTCCCGGGCTTTGAAATCCCGAATGCAGCTCGAGGAGTCCGGAAACCCACTGATAATCGTAATTCAGAGGTTCCATTGACAAAGACTGGAATCCAAGTACCTGACCTAGAATCCAAAATCCATTCAAACCTGTGTTGGAGTCCCTTACGTCGGTGAACTATGTACTTACAATTGGTTCAGAATATGGATTAAAGTACGCTGTTTGATTTGGAAAACGTGGTGTCTTTTCACTGTGTAATCTTTTGTTTGGTTCCGGAGCATGCGAGCATTCAGTCATCACGCCAAGTAGCGGCTTGAACCTCATTCAAGACCTCCTCTCAGATCTATTTGCAATAATAATTAATTGTTTTCTGATATAAGGACAGGATGTGAGAAATTACCAGGCAGCGCACTTGCGTCAAACATTTCAATCGCCCCCCCCCAGGAATCTTTCCTGAACCATGGGTTAGCTTTTTCTTCAAAATTTAAATGTCACTCATCAAAGCCGCGATCGAGTTCTTGATGTCCTTATAATTACAGTGAGATTTTGGGGTAGAATGAATGTCAGAGGGAATGACAATCACGTTGTTTTTCATTTTATTTTTCTTCAGTAATGTGGCCTTTTAATTTCTTGGGGCTAAATGTTTTGGTTTTTTTTCTTTTTTCACCCTATTAAATTTCCTGTTGAGTTTTTAGTTATTTATCGTGGGTTCTTCAAAAAGCAAATCTATTTAACAACCTGCACCTCTAATAAAGTTTATTAGTCAGGGAAATGTGAAGCAACGACGGGGGATCATTTAAGCGGGTTTAGAACACGTGTTTTGCCACAGAATGCGGGTCTTAAGACGAAAACAACAAAGTGTGATCATCGCCTCTTAGGCGATCTTGGATAGGTCGAGCGGAATCCCTTTGAAATCATTTCTGAACTTTGAAAAAAAAAGTTGTGTTCCAAACCGTAAAGCACAAAGAAACTGAAAAATCGATTTTATTTGAGAGATCTGGTCTGACCCAAACGGGAGACCAGGAGATTTGCATAGCGCCGTATCAAGAGACTCCAGGATAAGCCGGGATTCATAGCTGGCGTTATGCAGCTACTACCAAGGTTTCAATAAAAACTGAAACGGTAGCATTCATATAATTGTCGGCGCCATGTATCAATATAATTTTGCTCAGGCACCTACGAAGGAATCGAAGGCTCGTTAACTTTGAAAAAAAAAAGATTTGATGTCTTTAACTAACTATTTATACATACATCCTATCCCATGTTTCCAATCTATTATAAGTGGTCATAAACTAAAGTCCAACTGAATAAACAAAAAAACTCATCAGACGTTTGAACACGTTGTAAAAGTCAGCAGGTATAATATTTAACTCAATTTCAAGCAGACCTAATAAATTTGTATAGATTTTACTTAATAAATCGAACTGTTTTCACTTTTTAAATGTTTAGTTAACACCAGAAGCATGAAGGAACTCGAAACTGATTGAAACATCGCACAGTTGGGCGACTTCCGCTTTTCCTGTTTCGAAAAATTATAAATTAATTAAGTTATTTCAAGAGCCATAATGGTTATTTGAAGCTTATAAAAAGGTAATGGGCAACACAAACACAGTTCCTTAAATATACACCAATATTGTTAAAGATAATATTTGTTCTCGTGATGATTTGTTCCTTTTCATATGATCACGTCTCATATTTTCGCGCCATTTTCGGGGATTGGAAGACTTCCATATAAGGAATGCGGAAAACCAATTGCCTTGTCACGACAGTTCCCGGATGCTCGGTGAATAAGTAATGAAAGGATATGGCGGCGCGTGTATCGTATTCTGAGAGGAAAACAGTCAACGAAAGAGCTATTTTCCATTAAAATACGAATGATAGCCATTCGCTGGAAGAGTGACTGGCTTATGGGGTCGAAACACTGACAAATCTGCTTATAAAGGCGCCGTTTCGACTTAAAATACGGCGATCAGACTGCCATGAGTTCCAAAGTTAAAGTCGCAGTTCGTGTCAGGCCATTCAATCGGCGAGGTATGTTTGCCTTACTCTTGATTGAAAACCTCACAATCATTTTGCCTTTAACAAGCTGAAGTGGATTTCCGTCTGTTTTTTTTTTTTAAAACAGAAATTGAATTGGGTACCAAATGCGTCGTCGAAATGGATGACACACAAACGATTTTATATTCCACCGCCGGCTCACGAGACAGGTACGTAAACTAAGCTCATAAGAACGTCTTTGCGACACGTTTTTATTTGTTTTTGTATATTTTGGAACTGATTACCAATGGTTTCATGTATTTTTACTCCGATCTGTCTGGTGCACTTTCTTATTATAACCAAAGTAAAACTGCGAATGGTTGCTTTGATTTTTAAGGTATTTATTTTTTTAACGAGGCGCCTTAGTTCAACGTAGTTGCTGAAGCCAGAACCGTTATATTATAATCGTATTCAGCTGTCCACATCTATTGGACATGACTCTCTTTTTCTTGTTGTTTGTTTCTCCCTTATTTTTCCAGGAAACGACTAAACATTTTTTGATTAACGGAAGCGTGACATTGTCGACCGCTCATTTGCAAATTTCTCGATATTTCCTTTTTTGCTGCAAAAATTAAGCTTTAATTTGATAAAGTAATAGAATGACACTGATTTGTCAGGTTTCATGCTAACTTGTATCTCTCGTTATTTAAGATACGATTGATTCATAGGTGTCTAAATTGTTCACTCACCTACATAATCGGTATTGGAACCAAGATATATTACTGTTATCGTGTTTATTATCGCTATATATCGTCGGAAAAAATAGCACGTTTCCTGCTTTTTCCGTTTGTCTAAGTCGCTAAAGTTATTAAGCGTGTTTTATTTTCCACCTGAAGTAAGCTCATTAGAATTTGCGTTTATGTTCACTATAGAAAGACAATCGTATTGATTTGTTTTACTACTTCAACTACACGGGCTTCTGAGCGTAAAATTATATCGTTTGCAGCAGTGTTGTATTGAAATTCCTATTAATTTCAGGACAGCCATTTAATTAAAGTTTTAACGATCTCACCAAAGGATGTACTAAAAATATAGCGTCTTGATAAACTGTGTCGTATTGTTTTAGGACAGGAAGTTGTGTTTAGCTTATTGAAGTGGAAATTATCTATGCATGCAGCCTTCGAGAATGTTTCCTTGCGGCCACTTATCACGAGTTGTAAACAAACGATTCAAGGCACATTGCCTTTATTTTAAAATATAAACATATGTAAATATAAAAGGCTTAAAAAGTAAACATTTCACCATGCAAGAGTCTTATCTTTCCAGTGAGATATTTACATTTCAGAGTAGTTCACAATTTATTTAAATATGTTGAAATTGCGTTGTAATCACGTAGAGTTTATTGCTGCAGGCAATGTGGTAGTTGCGGCAATTTTTTGCGTTCTTTGCTAAATGAATAAAAGAAATCACCGAAATTTGTTGAATATGTTCTTATACGTGATGCAATGTAATTTGCTAACGTTGTATTTTTGTCTTTATTTTCCTATTTATTCGTGGATTAAACAGGAAGCACACAAAGGTACTATATGTGGAGGATTTTTTAAGTTTGTTAATTCCATTCATGCAGATAAAAATGTCCCTGTGCTATAAATGGGACATATTTTAAATGCATTCTTGTTTATTATTAATGTTTCTGCATGACTGCAAAGTGATACTGTATGATGTTTCTTCAAACTATGTGTATATACTGTATTCATAAACTATTATGTAACACTGTCTCCACACCAGCTGCATGTAGGGGATGTTCCTATTGTCATTATATTCCTATTGTGTTGTTTTTCTTTTTTTCTTTCTTTCTTTTTTTTTCACGCTGGTAACATGAACTACTACATTATAGTGTTAGTCATTATTTAAAATAATTCTCCACTTCTGATTTTGCCTTATCCTCGGGCTATTTTCTTTATAAGCAAGGGTTGACCAAATTTGGAAGTTATTTGCTGTAAAGTTATGATTGACACCAATCATGAATTATCACACTTAGGACCAGTTTACATGGAGGTGGAGGACCTTAAGTAGGTGAGGTAACCCGTCTGTCCATATGCTGGTAATCTCTCATTTAAATTTGATCACGTTTACATGATAGGTGAGGTGACCATATGAGAGATTATATGGACAGGCAGGCTATCCCACCTTAACAGGTTACCTCACCTACCTCAGGTCCTTTACCTCCATGTAAACAGACCCTAAAAATGAGACACAGATGTGAGGCAAAGAAGTGGTACGTGGTTGCTCAGGTGTTTCAGCAGTGCAGACCTGGAGAAAATTTGAGACAATTTTACATGTTATTTAAAAATGAAATAGCTGAACTCAAAGCTATTCTGTAAGAAAAAGTGAAGGGAGCCCAGTGCTCTGAGGCTGTGAAATCCAGGGTGCCCAGCATATGAATTTCTGTGAAAAAAGCTAAGATTTTCTAGTCACATGGTTGCAAAAGTTAGGCGCCATGCGCCACCAAGACTGCTAGAGCACAGCCTTGGAACTACCATCAAAGGAATAATATGTGCAGAAAGAAGAACTCTAAAAAAATTCTGAGTTCTGCATAGGAATTGAACCCATGACCTTCATTCTGCCAAAACTCAGTCAAATTCTAAGTTCTTGGTTTCTAGAAACTCTTTTATGTGTATATCCCAAAACAACACTGAATACCCTTCCTGTCTTATAATAACCTTGAGTTTTAAAACGTCAGAGATTATTTTAACGAATTTCTTTTTCCCTATGGGTTTTGAAAGGTTGGGATTCTACATTTCTGTGTCCTAAAACTGTGCCTTAAGTTTTAGACCTTGTAATGACATGGGAGCTTTGAAGTTGATTAACCCTTGAAGTCTCAGTAGTGACCAACATCAGTTTTCTCCTAACAATATCCCTACAATCTCAAGAGATTAGGTTATGAGAATTAACAAAATGATCACCTAAGAGACAATGCTTTCATCTTTTATCAATTTCTCTCAACCCATCCATGAAGGAAATGTATAGAGATCAGTTTGGAGAATTTGTATGTGGATAAAGGGCTAAGAACATGTATCAATTTTTTTCTTTCCTTCTAACAGACATTTGCATTTGATCACTGCTTTTGGTCAATGGATGATTCTGATGGCAAATATGCAAGTAAGACAAAGTTGATATTAGGCATTATGTTTAAGATCTTAGATCTTGCATGTTACAAAGGCCCAGAACTCCCTGATTTTCTCCTTTGTCCAGGTTTTGAACTTTCAGTCAATACTTTGAACTTTAGATCTGTACTCTGTACAAATATATTTGTGGGTTGAAGATTTTGTCTTCAGGTTGTTTTCTTAGACAAGAAAATGGCTTCACTTTGTCTCTCTTCACCCATGTGTATAATTGGGTTCTGGTGACATACTGCAGGGGGTAACCCTGCAATAAGTTGCCATCCTCCTCGGGGGAGGATGTGGTGTTTTAACAAAACTCCTTTGTGCAGAAACCAGAAACTGGGATGTACTCTGGCTGTATAAATGCTGATCATTTCCTATATTTTTGTAACTGCCATGTTTCAATTAACAGTGATACCATAAAATTCCGAAAATAAGCCCTGGAGCGTATATTTTTCAAAGGCCCTTTTTGAGGGGCTTATTTTTGGAGGGGCTTACATTATTTTGGAGTGGCTCATCTATGGGGGGAAATTTGTGTTTCAAAATCAATTGGGCTAGCCTTATAGTTGGAAGTAAATTTACCATTTTTGCTTTGGTTTACTTTGTATTTGAGGGCAATTTTCCAAGTACAAGCCCCCGGGGCGCTTATATTTGGAGGGGCGATTAACGGAGGGTTTTTGCGTTACCAGTTTGGGGGGCTTATACATGGAGCGGCTTATTTTTGGAATTTTACGGTATTTTAAGGAGAAACTTGATGCTGATGCAGGTGTGACTAAAGTAGTTAGGACAAGGGTTAGAGTTTGAGTGACCCATTCCTTCCTTTGGGTATTGATAGGTGAACTTGTTTGCCACACAGTCATAAAAAGGGCTGCCATAAACTTCCAGATGTGATAGTGGCATAACTGTTCTACCCGGTAGCTTGCATTTCTCTTGGATAAGAGGCAATCTACCCATTTTTGTGGCTTTGGGTATGAGTAATTTACAGGTGTACCTCTACTCGTGCATGAAAACAGTGTATCTTAGGTCTCTTTTAGTCACACCTGCAGACTTGTATGCTGCAAAGTAATCCCTTTGGCCAGAATGTTTTTGAGGTTTTCATTCTTTATACTTAGGCCAGGAGAAAGTCTACAAGTTACTTGGTTCAGATGTTTTGGAGAATTCCCTTGAGGGGTATAATGCCTGTATTTTTGCTTATGGGCAAACAGGTAAAATTACGTGTGTGTACAGTACATAGTGATATGATTTGTGATGTAACATGATAGCGAGATGCAATTGAACAGGTGCCTGGAGCAAAGCAAGTGACTTCTGATAAAAGACTATTATCTTGTATATAAATGTACTTGCAAATCCAAGTGAGAGATGGATTTGTGTGTTGTATCTTTAATGGACTCATAATATGCAGCTATGATTTATTGATCACCCTGTCTGATACATTTTGAATGTTTTAGTTGTGTTCTTAAACACAGTACATAATGACTGCTTATTTTACAGTTGTCTGCGGTCAATAAACTCTTAAGTTTATGTTTTAGTTTGAATAGCATACAGGTGAGAAATAAATGGAATCCTTAAGAAACTTTTCTGGTTATAATACTGTCGGATTTTAATTGATGATGATTTTTTTGAGTCAATCTGATTATTTCTGATTATCAGTTTTTAAAAATCTCAACTGATTCTGAACAGCTGTACAGTGTATGGTTGAATCTCAAAGGGGTTTGTGGTAACACTGTAATATCCTGTCATTTACACTCAAAGTTAAGAAAAATACTAGTCCACAGCTACACATGTCCCTAAATTTTTACAATTAAATTAACTCTGGGAGCTTATGGTTTAAGATCTAAAGGGCTATGATGCAATAAAGTAGAACCTCAATAACTCGAACTTGGATAACTCGAATTCCTCGCTAACTCGAACTAAATTTCCCTTTCTCTTGACCACAGTTTCACTGAAATTTACCCTGATAACTCAAATTCCCCTCTAACTCCTACTGTTTTTCGTTTCCTTTCAGAGTTTGAGTTACCAGGGTTCTACTGTAGTTTTAAGTGTATGTAGTAGCTAAATGTTGCTTTTCATACTCCATTCAAGGTTCTGGGAAGACTTTTACCATGATGGGAAGCCATGATCAGAACCAGACAGGCCTTATACCACGGCTATGTGATGAGCTTTTTGATAGAATTTCAAAGGTTAATATGGAAAAATTTAACCATTTGTGGTATTTCATTACATGTATTTATTTAGTACTTATGCTGTGCTATTTACAATGTCGCTTTCCAGAATGATGATGAGAACATTACATACAAAGTTGAAGTTTCATACATTGAGATATATAATGAAAAAGTGAGGGATCTGCTTTGCCCAAGAGGGTACGTAACTAAAATTTCTTTTCAGGTTTTTTTAAATCCTATGTGCAGCTACATAATTTTGCTTTCCACACTTTCCCCTTCATCGCCTTGAGGATTTGTGCATGAAATCCACCTCACTGATCAATCATTTGCTCTACTTTAATTTAGAAATCATGCTACCTTGAGAGTCCGTGAACACAAGATTTTAGGACCTTATGTTGAAGGGCTTACAAAACTTGTTGTCTCCTCTTTCAAGGTGAGTAAAACATTGTGATTTTAAGTTTTTCTTTTCACTTTGTTCATTGAAATGTTTTTTATTTCCATTTTTGCACACTACTGGTTTACTGGCACCTCTGTTGTTGAGAAATTTCCCCCTATGAGAAAATTGAGCTAACTTTACACCAAGGTGGAAATTTATTCATTTCCCAGGGATGGAACAGTATTCAGGGTCTTAAAATAACTGAGAATTGGAGGTACTTCTTTTGTCCTGCAAATGGCTAGACCTTTGCGTGGTTCTAATGACCTCGTAAAATGGCGGTCCCATCTCCACAAAGAGATGGAAAATTAGTGTCCTTAGTCAGTACTTTCGTGCTAAATGTGCTCCATCCAATAATTGTTTGTTTTCTGATTTTAAATTTGGGTAACTAATCTCATATCCACTGTTTTTAGGATATTGAAACTCTTATGATTGAAGGCAATAAATCTAGAACTGTTGCTGCCACCAACATGAACACTGAAAGCAGCAGATCTCATGCTGTTTTTAACATTGTGTTGTCACGATCAGAATATGACAAAGAAACAGAAGTAAGTTCAATGGCTGAGCCAAAGAAATTATTTTTTGCTTATAAAGCTTACTGTTTTCAATTTTCTTGGTGTTCTCTTTGCCATTGCTCTCTTGGTTTCTTTTAAAGCTCCTTAATTATCAGTAAACAATCAGTTATTATTGTTTACTTTTGTCTAAGATCTTCACTAGCATATCTCCTTTTTTCGTTTTATAGTCAGTCGGTGAAAAAGTAAGCAAGCTAAGTCTTGTTGATTTAGCTGGAAGTGAAAGAGCAAGCAAAAGTGGAGCAGAAGGAGTGCGTTTAAAGGAGGGCAGTAACATCAACAGGTAAAAAAGCACAATGTGTGAATGGAAGATGGGTGAAAGGCTGGGATGTCTGGGGGCCTCAACTGTGACGAGCCGGCCCCTAGACAGAGGACCCCTCCCATGGCTGGCAATCTCTGCCACCCAGCCATGAGCCCCCACACCACACCAAGTCGTCCAGGCATCCATCACACCGTGTTTACAATGGAAAATAAGAGAACGTGAAGGGAGAGGCAAAAATGAAAACAAAGAAGGCACCCCATTGAAAAATGCCACCACCCTTCAGCATGCTGAAATATGTTTTGAGGCTACTGTGGAAAGTGCTCAAAGTATGTGCTGAACTCTGCTGCTGCTGACCACCATGAGCATGCATACTTCCCACTCTCTTTTAATGGACACTTCTGTGTAAGACAGACATCTCTCTGAGATGGACACCCTGCTGTTTTTCAGTCATTTTACCGTAACTATACTCTCTATAAGACAGACCCCTCTCCAAGATAGACAACGGACACTTGAGAAGTTCTTTATCAGTGAAAAATACCTCAAAAGGGAAAAGTTGGTGCTCTACATGTCAGTAATATTTTGTAGTCTTACATTTGTATTCCAGTTCGCAGAGTGTATACTGTTACATTTTTAGATGGCATCCTATTACTATGTTACAGTGTTGGCCATTTTGTACAAGTTTAACTGGTGTATTTTAATATTTATTGCAAATGGGTTCAGCTTTCTTTTTACTGTTGTCATGTTACCTCGACTCTCAATAAGCTGGACACCTCTCTAAGACGAACAGTCAAGGCCGGTCCCAATGGCATCTGTCTTTGAGAGAGTTGACTGTTTCTGCTGCTCTGCTCTTAATTCTGTTAAATTGCACTTAACCACACTAAAAATTACACTTGTTTTGCACTATCAAGTTGTCTTGGGATTTCATCATGCTTTATATTCCATTCAATAAGTTTTATCATTATCTTTAAGATCATTGGTAACCCTGGGTCAAGTCATTTCAAGTTTAGCTGATCAGTCTGGAGGTAAAGGAAGGAAAGCAATGCATGTTCCTTACAGAGATTCAGTGCTCACATGGTTACTCAAGGTAATTGCTAATTGTTAATCCCACTGTTTGTGTTTTGCATTCTGACTGCAGTTGCTTCGCAGAGTTACTTTGTAGTCACTTTGGATGTACACTAGTGTACACTGTTGAAGTCACTGTTAGTAACTGTGTGACGAGGCCAAAAAATGTTCACGATGTATCTTTGTGTAGCCATGATTGGCAGCAGGAGTTAAATATTGATCCTCACTGATCCTTTAAGACAGAGCAGGAATAACATAGGAAACATCGTCATTCATATATACATGAAGGCATCCATTGTAAAGCACTAGTTTGAGATAAATTGTGAAGTGGCCGCTGAGCATGATTAATATTGGACTATTGTGGTTGTATTATTAGGATAACCTTGGTGGCAATAGTAAAACTGTAATGGTGGCAACAATAAGTCCTGCTGCTGATAACTATGAAGAAACTCTGTCCACTCTGCGGTATGCTGACAGAGCAAAGCGTATAGTGAATCATGCTGTCGTCAATGAAGATCCGAATGCTAAGGTATTTATTATTGAATGGGACTTGTATTATACAATATATCATTCTATCTTAGTGTTAGATGTAAATAGCATCTTGCAATACTGTACAATATAGACAATGTAGTTGTGGAGTCCCCTGGTTCCACAGGTAACCCTATATACATTTAATATGGTACTAGTAAAATAAGGTTAACTCTTGAGCTTATATGTATGTGAACTTCATTTTCTTTAAGGCTAGAAAATATTTTCTTTTGTTCATTTAGATCATTCGTGAATTACGTGAAGAAGTTGATCGGTTAAAAAGAATGCTATCAGCCAAGATCGCTGGGAAATCGCATATTGTTGAGCCTGGAGAAACGACGATTGAGATTGAAGAAATGTTGTCAGAAAGTGAAAAACTGATGAGTGAATGCACCATGACCTGGGAACAGAAGGAAAAACAAACAGAGAAAATCCAACAGGTAATTTACATTGAGATTGTCTTATAGGCTCTCAATAGTATAAAAAAAATGAATATTAAGAGAAAAATGAGCAATGGCTGGCCCAGAATCCCTTTTTTGTGCTTGAAATTTCCTTGGCTCCAGCATACTCTAACAACTA
Organism: Porites lobata; assembly: GCA_942486035.1. Taxonomy (NCBI): domain Eukaryota; kingdom Metazoa; phylum Cnidaria; class Anthozoa; order Scleractinia; family Poritidae; genus Porites; species Porites lobata. The sequence goes on along the minus strand of CALNXK010000106.1, from coordinate 259,873 downwards.
GCTAAAGTGGTTTGCTACTTTTTCTGAGTCCAAGCCTTGGCCATTGTTTGTTGTTGCCCATCTAGTTGGATTTTTAACTTGGTGATTTACATGATCTTTCTGAATCGTTTAGATGTGTTCTAGCAATTATGCCCAGTGGCTCCTGAAATAATTTTTTTTACTATTGGGTGGTGACAGGAAAACTGACAAATTCTTTAAGTAGTTGTTGCGTTGGATTTTATAATTTAGGAACTTTTGGGTTTCTCGTGATGTACGCTGTATTCTTGTTGTGTGGTCTTGGAAACATTTTTTGAATTGTTTCTACCATTGTGATTCATTATCCCTGGTTGAAAAGCCAGTCATGAGGTAATTGAGCATTTTTTACTTTATTTGTTAGATTTGTTGACTTCCTTTTTCTTGTGTGTGTTTTTGTAGGAGAGACACAAAGCATTGGAAGAAATGGGTATCTCTGTACAGTCATCTGGAATTGCAGTGGAAAAGTCCAAATTTTACCTTGTTAATTTAAATGCTGATCCTTCAATGAATGAGCTGCTGGTGTACTATTTAAAGGTAGTTTTCTCTTTACATGTTCATTGAAGTGCCACCTAATTTAACATTCCCATACAAGCATGAATTTTTTCAGGCTTTCTTTTCGCAACTGCAACAGTTGCATTTATAACTTTGATGATCTTCTTTCATATAATGATTCAACACTTTCACTCCCAAAAGTGGCTTGAGTCAAAAGTCAGCAAAGGGTGTGTTTTTTGTTCAAAATCTGCCAAACTGGTGCCAGTCTTATTGTTTATTGTTTATTTCTGTTTGTAGGAACACACTGTTGTTGGAAGACCAGATGGAGTTCATAATCCAGTAAGCTGAAAAATTTGGTTCCACTGTATGGCTGTTTCGTACTAAATGTGTTTTTATTGAATCTTCAGCATATTTTTGGCTCACTCAGTGATTTTGTTTCAAAAGGTTTGGTGAGACTGCTAATTGTTCATGTCTGTGGTGTACCTCAGTAAGGTTTTGGCCAGCAGTCCAACAGTTAGAAATCATGTTACATTTTAATTGATTACAGGATATTCAATTGAGTGGACTTGGAATTTTACATGAACACTGTCAACTTGATATTGAAGACAATGAAGTGTATGTTACCCCACTTGCAAAAACAGGGTATGTATACAAACAGGAAAAAAATGTAGCTGGTGAGTTAATTATTTTGGTCTGGATTGAAGCTCACCTCTTCATTTAGATTTATATGCCTGCAGTTCACATCATCTTCATAATCTATGTTTTACTCCTTTCACCAACATTGTATGCAGGGTCCTCATAACTCAGTTGGTAGAGCACTGCAGCACCAACACAGAGGCCATGGCTTCAAATGCTGTTCAAGGCCTTTTTTTTTTGTTGGGGGGGGGGGGGGAGGGGCTAATTTAGAGTTGCCGATAATAAATTGTGAATACCACAGCGATGATCTAATTATTCTTACGTTATTTGCATTATGACAATAGAACTTGTGTAAATGGTAAACTTGTGGAAGAGAAGACTCTTCTAAAGCATGGTGATCGCATCCTCTGGGGAAACAATCATTACTTCAGAATAAACTGCCCTCGTCCTCCAGGTTTGTTGCTTTTAAGTTTAATTTTTTAATGTAGTGTAACTCATCTGCTACATTGTAAAGATATACTAAACTAACTGCGTGGTTCAGAGTGGATCATGCTGCTTATATGTCGAAAGTTTTGCATGAAAATGATAGTCCTGACATTTTATTAATTTACCATATATATATTCGTTTTCTGCAGGAAGTGAGCAACAGGTGGAGCAAACAGTTGATTTCCAGTTTGCCCAAACAGAGCTGATGATGAATGAGATTAGTTCAGGTAAAGAATGTTTAGCGTGTGTTGTTGTTTCAGACTTAACTTAGGGTACTTTCCAAAAGTCAGAATTGGCTGGCCATTCATTTTGACAATGAAATAGGCTTTTCCAAGAGCTTTTGCTGAAAAACCATCTCTTTCCTGCATACAATTTAGGATTTGACTGATCTAGCAGAATAGTTTTGACAGAGTGGTCTGGCCGGTTAGTTCTGACAAATGGAAAGCACCCTGAGATCTCTTGTCTTTGGACAGTTATTGCTATCCCAGGGCTCGAAAAAAATTTGAATTCCAGCTTGCCCTTTGGGTAATCAGCTCTCACATTTTGCTTGCAGGGGCCACTTCCTGTTTGCCTTAGTTAAAGATTTTGTTAGAGAATTATTTTCCTGGACCCTTGCCCACCTACCCCTCCCCTAGGCCAGCATTTTGCCCTAAATAAGAAGTAAGTGTTAATGTTGGCTTGGGGCGGGGCAGAGGGGGGAGGGTGGTCAGTTTTCCATAAACTTATAATTATCTCGACCTTTTTCGAGCCCTGTATGCCCTTTAAGAATCCAGCTTCCCTTACTTGAGAGCATCATTAAGTGGCAGTAATTCTGACAGTGTTGATTTTTCAATTTTTACAGGACCCCTTAAAGATTCGGTCAAAGCTTTAGAGGAACAGTACAAAGCCGAAAAACAAGGTACGTTGTAGCTTGAGCTCCTTTTAATTACAGTCAAACCACTGTTAAACAGACATCGAGGGACCATAGAAAGGGTCCTTAGTAATGGGGTGTCCGTATTAAGCGGGTTGAATTTATAACCGCTGCCTGGTTAGCTCAGTTGGGAGAGTGCTGGTCTGCCGAGCAGGAGGTCGCATGTTCAAACCCCGGCTCGGACCAACACTCAGGGTCTTTAAATAACCAAGAAGAAAGTGCTGCCTTTGTATTGACGTCTGCAAATCGTTAAACTTTCTCTCTCGGATAAGGACGAAAAACCATAGGGGTCCCGTCTCACAGCACTTTCACTGATTTGTTCCTGTGGGACATAAAAGAACCCACATCACTATTTGAAAAGAGTAGGGGTCCTAGACCCCGGTGGTGTGGCCAACCTTTACAGATTGTGGGATTGAATAGGGATGGCACCTCGCATAAGACCTGAGTTCCGTTCCTGCCCATTCCCTCTGGGAAGACCTGTGTTCAGAAAAGCTGGCAAATAAATTAATGAATAAATAAATAAATTTAAATAAATAGAAAATGTAAGGGTTTTGTTTCACCAGGGACAAAGCAATGATGTGATAATGAGGTATCTCGTATAACGGGGTTTGACTGTGTGTCATTTTCCATTGTCCTTCAGTTCCTCAGAACCACGCATAGTAGCCTGCATTGCAGGCGCTTGGAAGTAGTGGGCACAAGAAAAACCGGGCGCGCGAGAAGGAGACACGCGTGTCTCCCTCGCGCGCGCCCGTTCTCTCTTTCGCCCACCACTTCCGAGCGCCTGCTACGCAGGCTATACGCATAGTGAGGGACACCCTTGTTACCCTAACCCTGGACAACAGTATAGGACTTTTATCGAGCACTTCAAAATGTCTCTGGCCAGTTGGCACTCTCTGTCCATGATTAAGCAAAGAATACGGTTAATAGTAATAGTAAAAGTAAGGAACCTTAGAAAGCGTTCAATATCAATAGATTAAAGTGCTTTTCCATTCTAGGATGTTAGTTATAGGTAAATAAACAAGCGCTCAAGTCATAAAGTGAAGTACATGTACTACTTACAACCTAACAAAAACCGAAAAGACTGTTCTCTTTAAAATTATTGTTAAAAGACCAAGTGGAAGAGTTGTTTAACTAAAAAATAGACGTAAAACAAAGCAAATATGTTTTACTGCATCAACACAAAAACTTAACAGCAGATTTAATTATTTTCAGGGGCGTTAGATAAACAGCGTCAAATGTATGAAGAACAGATACAAGAACTCAGAAACCAAATGGGTCCACGGCAGATCATGGAACGGGCGTCAAGCATTGGTTCTTTCAGTTCAGGATATGGTTCATCACGAGTGTCTTGGATTGAAGACAGGTAAGGACAACCAAAGTTAAAACTGGACTTTTTTAACGATAAAAACCTGACATGGCGTGAAGTGTTGGTGTTAGTGTTTAAATGGTCCAAAAATCACGGTACAAGGCATTATTTTGTGACCAAACATTTGCGTATTCTTAATATCAATCAAACGTCCAAGGGAAACATTAATTCCGTTGAAACTGCACTTGCCACAGAAAAGACTGCAACAAAATTTAGTGTTTGTAAGAGGCATGTTGTTAAAGCCTGTCTTGACGGTAACCTTTTTTTCCACTTTTGGAATTACAACGTTTATGGTAAGTTGAAAATCTAAAATTATATTCCTTTTCTTTTTTTACTAGTAGGGAAAACTTGGTCCAGTTTGAAAGAAAACCCTTAGTTTTAAGGGAAGAGGTTATCAAGGCTAATGCTCTCGTCAGGTGATTATGAACTCATCTTATTCTTGTACACTTGAAAATTAACTGCCCAGGTACATACAAATTGAATTTGCATTAGAGTTGACCAAAGTTCTTATGTCTTCAGTGTTAAATTTATTGCTTCTTGATTTTTTCCACGCTTTTTTGCATTTAGGGAGGCAAACCAGTTAAGCGAAGAGATGAGCAAAGAAACTGAATTTGCTGTTACACTACAGGTACAATTCCGAAACGTTTTTATGCGCAAGCTAATGTAAGCCGTTTCCTCTAGCATCGGCATATCCATCCTCGGAGACCCAGTGGCAGATAAAGGGGGCGAGGGAAAAAATATATATGGAACGAAGAAAAGTAAAGTCTTCGTGCCACATTTTTCCGCCCGTTTAGACTTTCCCTCGTCCCCACTATCTGCCCCTGGGTCTCCGAGGATGCGGGATATCGTTTATAAGCGGGATTTTATGGCAACTTAAGTTTATTTGTAAGAGCCTGAGCATCTGATAGTAGCTTGGGAAAGTTCAAACACACGCGCCCGCGATTTTTCAAACCGTTTTCATTGGGGATTCATCCATAGCGCAGTGGTTTCAAAACTCGTACTAAGATGTTTCGTTGTCATCGTCGACGCCATTGTGGGTTGATCCATTTCGCGTTGGTTCTCTCCGTTTTGATGCGGTTTCAACAGTCCACCGTAAAACGTTCCTCAAAAAGAACAATTCCAAATTCCAATTCGACCAGGAATCAGGTATGCGCATGAACCACTAAACACCCGCGCCCGCGATATTTTCTGTCACCGTTTTCATTGTGATGTGTTTTCGACCATCCACGCGAAGACGATATGTATGCGTTTTAGTTTTGACCCACTTTCAAGAGCGTTTTCTATTCGATGCGTTTAGATGAAAACGCTCAGCGTATTAGTGTGAACGGAAGGCCTAACCGCATCGAAATGTGTCAGTGCGTTTTGTAATGAAAACGCGTTAGTGTGAACGGGGCCTCGGAAGCCTTGAATTCAATTGCCTGCTTTCTATTTTTGCCAGATTCCCACATCAAGCTTAAGCTTTGGTCGAAGCAGATCAGGATTTAGCAGTGAAGTCGCCATTGTAGTCAAGCACAAATCTAAAGGAACCCAAAGTGAGTGGACGTGATCCCTGTAAGCCACTAAGCTCATCTATGTAGTGTTCCTTAACCTTTATTTTCACCTAACCTCTTTGTGTCATGTGGCGTAAATGGCCTCAATGCTCTTCCCGCAATTGGCTTTGTTAGTCGTTGTCATGTTTATGTCACTCCCTTTCTCTCTGTCATCCTTCCCCTGGTTGTCTTTTTCTGCTCCGTAGTTCTCACATTCTTGTGCCATATTCCAACGTAATCTTTTGGGGTCATAAGTGATTTGATCGGCAGGCACAGCTGTAGACTGCGAGTAGTCCCCATTTTTCCTAAGGAATAGTGGAGCGAACGAGCGAAACGCGAGCGCGCGTAAAAATCACCCCACGCGAGAAAGGCGAGTTCCTGAGGAAAAATGGGGACTACTAACTCATAGTCTAGCACAGCTGTTCGGGTCACTGAGACACGCAAACCTCACCATCGAAAGAAGGTGCCACCTAAAAGTGGAAAAGGTCTACTATTTCTTGCTATTAATTTCCTTCGCAAACTCTTTTTTTTTCAGTTTGGTCGCTGGAGAAACTTAACAACAAGATTTACGACATGAGAGACTTGTACAACCAATGTGTGGAAGATGGCATTCCCTTCTCTGAAACGGTATGTTTAGACTTAAATGTCTTATTCACTGGGTGGGTTTTAAAATAGAAGTGGCATTATATGGTGTGAGTCATCGAGCTAGAAACCTAGAAACAAGTAAATGCGACCGATTTCTCTGATAATGGTAAATTCTTTCTTAAACTTTGTCTTATATCAAGGAGGGAGGGGGTGGGGAGTTGGGGTTTGTTGGCAGGGGGAGGATGGTCGGAAACTGTGTGGCTTTAGTTATTCATTGATGGACCACTGCAAGCTGTACTTTTGGCGTGTGGAATGTGAGCTGTAAATTAGACCTGGTAAGCATCAGTTGTAAATCCAACATTTTATAACACTTAGTGGTTTGATATTCCATATTAGTTGCCCTACGAGTAAAAAGTTGGGCACGTACATGTGGTTCAATTTTATTCTTGGTTTAAGTTTTGCCTCCCTTTGTTTTTTCATACCAGAATGCTATTAAACCATAACATATATTTCAAACACAACTGAACTGAATAAACTTTGTGATTGTTCCGTAGGATGAAAATCTGGATTTGTTCTTTGAGGTCGAGTGCCACACGCTTATAGGGGTAGCCAATCTCTTCCTTGAATGTCTGTTACATGACGTGAGTCATGAGTACGCTGCACCAATCATCAGTCAACAGGGCGAGGTAAGAATGAATGGAATTATCTTATTTTCAACCAACAATAACAGAGACTGCTTCAAATATATAGGCAACGTTTTTCTTCCTCTGAAATGTTGGCTCACTTTTAAGTGACAATGAAATCCCTTTTTTGCAGGTTTGTGGTCGCTTGAAGGTGGAAGTGTCCAGATTATCGGGTAACTTCACATGTCTTTGTAATACATTGAATTCGAGATACGAGATATTGAAATGCCCTTGTTGCAGAACATTCTTACTGGTCCATCCCATCATAGCCTGAGAGCAAACTCTCTGTAAGGCGAATATCGTGAAAAGCAAACGCGAGCAGCACGTGGAAGAAGAGTGAGGGGCGGGGGCGTTCTCTCACGGATAGTTTTGCTCGCCACTCGAAATGGAGAGCTTGCACACAGGCCGTCCCGGGTTTGACTCCCTAGGATACTGTTGAAATTGTAATTTCAGAAAATATTCATATCCCCACAGGAGAACACTTTTGTCTCAGACCCCCCTCCTCCCGGGAAATTCCATTCCATAGGGTGTGGGTCATAGCCTTTCCAACCCGCACGCCCACCTCCCTCGAATTTTCGTGATTTTCCCTATTTTTATTCAAAAATTGCAGAGAATGAAGTGTCATTTTTTAGCCCCATGCCTTCTCTTGTTTTTAATGGTGATTGAAAAGCACGAAATTCCTCCAGCAGTCTTCTATGCTTTGTGTTAACAGAGAAAGCCATGAGGAAATTGTCGAAGCAGTCCAGAGATGACGAAGAGACGGGGGAATCCAGCGCAGACGAGGACGATTTGTTAGTCATAAATGACGAAGATGACGACGATGATGAACTCGTGCGAGGGTCTCCTATGCACGTCGAAGTGAAAGTGGTAGAAGCTTACGATCTTCCACCGGCGCTGTGCAATTATGTGTTTTGTCAGTACAAGTTCTGGAATGATGATAACACTATTGTTGTACCGCCCATCAATGCTAGTATCTCAAACCCTGGACCCAAAACCAACACCATGATATTTGAACACAAGCAGGTAGGATTGAATATGGCGCGCTTTTAAACTCTATTTTTTGGTTCTTTTTAAAAAAAGTTGCTGGAACAGTAAGTGAAAGAGATGCCGTTTACACGTATTTGCATTATGTTTGGATTACATCATGTGTTTGTTTCCGCAAACCGAAAAAGTGGTCAAAAATCTGTAATTAGTGGCGTTGGCTCTTGGCGTTGTCTTATGCGTAGACCAAGTTTAACTACATATCATAATCTCAATAGCGAGCCTAAGCAACGAGGGCGCTAATGTCCCGGCGGTCATGAATGACAAACAGAATTTTGGTGTTAACACAACTGAGTCTGAACGCATTTTTTGATAGTATGACTTTATCGAGGCAGAGGGCTGAACCAGATAATATATCAGCTTGTGGCTGTTATTTCTGACGTTCAGAACGTCAATGGTCTCGCTGCTTGACTTCGCTGATTATAAACAAAGTTAATACACTGGCCAATCACGATTGACAATCTTCCAACCAATCTGAACAGAAAGCATACGTGTGTAACCAACGCCAAACGCCGGAAATATGTGCGACCAGTTCACAATTGCTTCCGGTTTACTTCCGATTGGTCAAGAGACTGGTACGAGATTTCTTAGCCAGTCATGTGACATAACATACTGGTTTAGAACCAAAGAATTGGCAGATATTACTTTTCACTAATTATGTGAAAATTGCTTTATGTATGTTATTTTAGCAATTCGATATGGAAGTCACAGAAGAGTTTGTGGAGTACGCATCTGAGGGATCGCTAGCTATTGAAGTATGGGGAAACAGGATGAAAGGGTTTGACTCACAGAAGAATATGATGGTCAACTGGAATGTGGAACCACAACAAAAGGGACTTCATGACAGGTATCAAAACAGGGGCATGCGCATTGGGGTTTTTGGGTTTGTGTTTAGTGTGAAAGGTTTCAACCTGGGAGTCATTTCAAGTAGGTGGAGCGTGATCGTCCGGCTGAGCGTAGTCCGGAGTAGGAATTTTTTTGGGGAGAGTGACTGACGTTTCGACAACCTGTACGGTAGTCATGTTCAGAGTGAGTCAAAGTTAGTTGTATCACGTCAGTTGATGGTATCAAACTCTGGTTATTGACCTGTTAGGTCAGTTAGGTCGCGATGTTAGTCCTCAACTTTGCGCTTTTTCGATCTGAGCGTCCTTATGTGTTTTAATTTTTTTGTTTGTGAATGTTCAGTTGTTGGTTCTCGTAAAAAGAATTTTTTTTCGAGCATCCATATTTGCAACTGTTTCCTGTTCTGCTTTGTCTGTACGGCGAAACATTAACAAGTTAAAGCCAAACTATCTGTTAATTCCAAAATCTAACTCAACGATTATCAAGTCCAAGTTTCACAGTCAAACCCTACGATTCTGCAGTCCTCCAAAATGTCGACGTAAATCTGTGACGCAAATTGTCTTTCACACAGACGCTCCCAAAAATACTTTTAAAGCGTGGGTGAAATATGTGAATTTGCCTTTTTGATCACTAAGGTTTGCGCCTCTCCCCCTTCCTCTTTGTTATCGACAACTTTTGAATAACTGTGGGTGATCCCTGGCGTGTGAGAGACGGCTGTAGCTATCAGGAGGCAGCGTGGCCGAGTGGTTAGAGCGCTGGTCTTGCAATTCGGAGGCCCCCGTGTTCAAGTCCCGCCCTGACCGCTAGCTGGATTTGTTCACGGTAGTCCCGAGTTCAAATCCTCCACCATGCTTGTGAATAGCCAGCTGGTTTGCTCCCGGCCAGTTGGGATTCTTAACCCAGTTATGTTTCATTAGGCTGATTTAGCAACAGAACGGGAACGTCAGTTGGCGACGGGAAAGCGCGCGGAAAGGACCATACGCGACTTCCGGTGCCCAATTTGCCGCTCTGTCATTGGTCGAGCCAGTTTCTTGATTTGCGCGCGCCGTCGTTAGCTGGCGTTCCTATTCTGTTGCTAAATCAGCCTATTATATTTGAATTATTTGTTCAGTCACTTGCTCGGCCCCACTAGCATTAGTGCTATAAATACTGCCGAGGGTAAATAAGGAATTATTTATTTATTTGTTTGTTTATATAAACCATAACTTGAGAGGTTCTTCATTTCAGGTGGGGTGAACTGCTAAGAAAAATACATCTATGGGTGGAAATACTTGAGATCAATGACCA
>CALNXK010000106.1:170000-245000 GCA_942486035.1 Porites lobata | reverse complement strand
ATGAGGGATTTTTTGTAACTTTGCTACGAACGGTACTAAATGAAAGCAGTAGTGAATAAAATGAATTAAACTGAACGCTCGTGCATTGGTAAACGCATGCAAAGCGTGCTGAGGCGGGCACGCGCACTTTATTGCGGAGGCCTTGAGGCGATAACAACGCAAAATCAAAGGTTTGATGCACGAAAACGGGTCTCCGTATGTATACCTTTGATATAATTACATCTTCTAAACTCTGCAAAACTACCTTTTATGTCCAGGATACTATGATCATGTGTGTGGAAGCACAAGGTGAACACATGCCTTGTTTGTTCTGCTCTTTTATCTGGATTGAGCTCACGAGCTCGAGCTAACCAAGCTTCCGCTGTCTTGTTCTAACATTTCAGGATATCATTACAAGATGCGGGGTGACATACGAACTTGTGTCGCACATTCCGCGAGTAAGTAAATTTTGTTACTTTCAGCTAGAATGAGAGGGACGAATTACTGTCACTTATTCGTGCTTACTGTTTTTAATTAGAGAATATGGAGGTACCGGTTGAATACCATGCTTGCCATTCCTTGCACCACCATCGTGCCACTTACCAGTCCCCCCCTCCCCATGCCTTATCACCCGTACTCCCCTAGTCTTAAATGTCATAAATGGGTGGGGTGGGGGGGGGCAGAGATGCTAGTTATTGATTATTCCTGTTTCTTTTTACAGCAACCTGGAGAAGAAACGGAAGAAAGAGAGAACTTGGCGCAGATGGCAGCAGAAGCTGTAGCAGCGGAGGGTGAGGAGGAGGATGAATCTGTACTGAGAAAGTACAGCAAAGGAATTTCACATGTGGAGAGCTTGCTGGCACTGGATCGGCTGAGACAGGTAAACCCATCCTGTTCAACATGAACAGCGACACAGAGATAATACTGCCTTCTAAGTTTTATTTGATTGGCTGTAAAGTAAACACCCGCGTATAAAAAGTACTTCTCAGTCGCTTGCATTTGAATGGACACTCTACTGGATTTCATCCACAGACTCAAAGTTAGAACCACTTTGTACAGCGTAATAAACAGTACCACAGGAAAGTACATGTACTTCTCAGTAACACTTTAGGTTTTTGCGGTTGTTAAGTAAGAGAGGCATCCTTGTTGGGAAAATGACAGTGACAATCAGATTTTCTTTGTCTTTTACAGGAAGTTATGGTGAAGGAGAAACTTGCCGCTATCGGAAAACCGCTTAGAAAGTTTGCCAGCACTCCAAATTTGGCAGCTGCGGTAATTTATATGTATTTTTTTAATCTTCGTCTCTGTTTCTTTATTCATCAAGCATACTATAGTTACAGTCGTGGCAATTTTTTGTTTGTTTCAAGTCTGTTAGTACAGTGTTAGCTGTCGTAAGCGGACACCCTCCTGTTATAGGAGCAACTAGAGATTGAGATGTGCTAAGGGTCAAATAGCCGCTTACGGGATCTTGACCAACTACAAAAAGAAAACAAAAAAGGTGTTTGTTAGTGTTTGGCTATACTGTTGTTCTAAAAATGTTGTAATTCAGTCAACAGCGTAAAATTCAAGTGGTGTTGTGAAGTGTAACCGGACGTGGATGGACCTGTATGTAAAAAAAAAATACCTTTAAAATTGATACATGCATAATTTTATTGTGACGAACAGCGATATGTAGTTGATATACAATAGACGTGTTCAAATGGCAAGAAAAGGGTTCAGAAACTTATATCGACGCAGTGCCGTGCAGCTTCGCTCCGTCCCAGAAACCTCCCCGAAATCACCCTTTTTATATCACCGTTTTTATCTGTGATCAGAAGCCCTAACCGATAATGTTTTTGTACTATTCGGTACAGTGCAGACATAGCTGTAATAGGAACTTTACTTCTTGTTTACAGTCGAGTGATCTCTCCTTCGGTGACAACGGAGGCAGTCGTTTCGATTCTCCAGAAAGTAATAAACTTTGGAACTTAAGGGTAAGCCTAATCGCTCGTTTGGTTCTTACAAGCCATCACTGACTATATTTCTGTGTGATCGTTACCCCAGGGTTGGGGGGGGGGGGTACTTCCTAGTAACAGGTTAATGGAGTTGTGCCGCTGGATGGGGTCGCATTTTCGCGGATGGATTGACTATAATGGGGTTGCATTTTCAATAGCGTTAGTAGAATGGGATCTCACATTTTTTGTGAGTGGGGGATCAGAAAATTCAGGTAGGTACGGATTTAAAGATTGGGAGATGTTTATTTCAGGATGACCAAGTTGAAGGGCTTTATAAGTTAGATCCATAAAAAAAAGTTACTAAGTTTTGATCGGGAAAATGACGTTTTCCCCAAAGTGACTAAGATGGGGTCTGTATTTGGCCACAGAATAGACTATAATGGGGTAGGGGTTCTAAGAGGCCAGCAGCACATACCCCCCAAAAATTAACCCGAGTAACCCCCCGGAGATCGCTAGGAGGAAATTGAAAGAATTATAGAAAATGCCATCTGTGGTCAGTTATAATGATTGACACTATTTTTCTCTAAAGTCGTCAACATCGAGCGCTTACCACGGGGGGCAATCGTGGTTTCAAATGTACCGACAGGGCGGGCCCTAAAGTTTATAGCGATGGGGGAAGGGAGGTGAGAAAAATGTCCTCCCAAACCACCCCCCTCCCAAACCATACCCTCCCCCTAAGTAGATTTGATACTCATCCCGGCCGGGCTCGACTCGGTACATTTGAAACCAAATTGGCCAGCCGTAATTGTAGCTGCTCGACCCCGAAGATCTTACGGTAAAGTAAGAGGACTGTCAACAGTCTTGTTTCGTCCCGATCGCCAGCGTGTTGCTCATCCTTAGTTTGGTATTCTTCCCGTTTGCTCAAATTTGCAAGAAAAGCGATACCAATCATAGTCAACCCTATAACCTTCTGGAAATAAACGGAAGGAAGACAACTTTTTTTTGAGGCTTAGGCCAAACGTAAAACTTCTCATGAGACGGATCAAACTCTAATTTGCGTCGACTTAAATTAAGTTAAGATCGTTTGTTGGGTCAGACGTCGAACTTAGGACGCGTCGAACTAATCAACTGAATCAGATCAAAAAGCAATTTTAATAAATTTTTTCCCTAACGAGGCTAATTATACATTATCGTATAGATTTTTAATTTATTAGTTTAGTTCGTTGCATGTGGAGATCGACGTTTATCCCGAAAACGATCTTCAGACGTTTTTGACTATCCAAACTCATTCAGACGAACTTAACCAGACGAACTTAGCCAGACGTGGAACTTTTCATGAACTTAACTCATGAAGTTTGGTTCGTCTCATGAAAAGTTCGGCGTTTGGCCTTGGCCTTAATTCATTCTGTCACTTGTCAATTCCATACTTATTCCTCGCAAACAAAAAATCTGGAGACTGACAAGGCCTTTGCTTCCATTAAAGGGAGGCGTCATGGTCAATTTCTTTGACCTAACATTACCTGACTGTTTTGTTGGGGTCGTAATACCCAGCAAAGTGAGGTTACAAGGGAAGAGACTAAGGGAGGGTTTTTTTTTTCTATGACGTGACTTATGTATCTTTTTATCTCCCCAGAGTAATAACCGGAGTGATTTCCTTCTTCCTGGGAGTTTCACGGATCCACGACCGACAAGGCCAACCAAAGAAGAAGTGCTAAATGATCTCGCGCAACTCAGTCAACAGTTTGTCTCGTCTCCTCAAAACTCGTCCGGTGTAGTGATGCGAAATTCAGGCGAAAGATCAAACTCACGTCCCAACTCGCGTCCCAATTCGCTCCTGATAGATCTTGAACCTCTCGAAGAAGACGAAACTCCTGCGCCGAGTCCTCAAGTCAAGAAAAACCCTGCAGCTTTGTTCGACTTTGAGGAATCCTCAAAGCAGGAGTCGACTGCCGACGGAACGGACAGCCCTGTTTCGGACGATCTTCGAGAGCGTTCGGTTAGTGCTGATACGTTGACGTTCGAAGATCCCTTGACTCCCACGCCGTCAGGCGAAAATATCTCAACTCCTCAATCGGATTCAAAAGAAGTGAAATCAGTTGAGAAGGAGAAGCTTATTGATTTAAGTTTTGCTGGTACGGACAATGAGAAAGTCAGCAAGCAGCTGAATCTGCTTGGATTAAAAGATTTGTTAGATGGGGATGAAGATGAAGAAGAGGACGAGTCTTCGTCGCTGCTTATAGAACCGACAGAGGAAAAACCAGGAATTGCTGTGCCAAAAAACGAACAAAAACGAAGTTCTAAGGAGGATCTGTTAGGTTCTTCGTGCGATTCGGACGACTTCAAATTCACCTCGCTTGATAGTCTAGGAGATTTAAAAATGGGACAAGTGATTTGTATTGGGGATAAGAAGACGGGAAGGATCAGATATATCGGACCGACAGAGTTTGCCCCCGGGGTATGGATTGGAGTTGAGCTTGATACACCCTCAGGTACGAGAGTTTGTATTATGCAATTAGCAGTTTAATCTTACGAGCGTAGTCTTACTTAATCGCGCGAGAAAACGCGTTTGCTCTTTAGGGAAGGTTATCGAGCGATTTGACGAAATCACCGAGACACCCTCATGTCATGAGGGGATTAGGTAATACTGGTAGTGTAGGATTCTATAGACGTAGCATTGTTTTACTAGTCAAGATAAGTGTAAACCCGTGATATAAAAACTGTGTACCAGAAAAAGGAACAAACACAGAAGCAAGAACTTTGGAGATCCAGCCACTTGTCAGTATGTACCCAACACGGACCGTGTTTAAGTTTTATAAACTATGCGCTGACTATGGAAGTTGTTCACAGGAAAACATGCTTTAAATGCTGAGCCGAATAAATTAGGGACCTGAAGATACACCCGCCGTTCCCTAACCCTAACCCAGGTACGGTCAAAGCCGAGGAAAAGCCCTGACTTCCGATTGACGTGCGTCGCTTAAAAACGTCTTTGCTTAAGCAGCCGCCTCTTTTCAGGAGAAACGGCTAGGCAGCCAGATAGAACTGTGATGTCTTAATCACATTTGGGAGGTCTTAGTTGCCTTTTATATTACTACGTGAGAAACATGTTCACCTACCCGTACCTATAGGTAGAAAAGGTGTATTTTAAGGTCATTATTTAACTTTCGGCATTTTAATCGGATAAGAGGTCTTCTAACCAAAATCATTTTCAGTGTCCCAGAGACGTTGAAAACAAAACCAGATTTTGAGGCTCCGGCCTCCTGTTTCGTGTATAAGGCATGATACAGTGAAAACTCGATACCACGAACCTCTATATAACGAAGTCCTTGATATAACGAACGGTATTCCTTGCTCCAGTAATAGCGAAATATATTTATCAGAACCTCGATAAAACGAAACTTCGAAAAAGCGAACGTATTTTGCGTAAGTCGTTGTTGCAATTTGGTGTCACTAATTTATACATTTTTCTTCTTCAAACCAGGAAAAAATGATGGATCCGTGGACGGGCAACGATATTTCGCCTGCAAACCGAGATATGGTTCATTTGTAAAGCCAGAAAAGTGTTTTCCCATCGACTCAGTGAAAAAAGAAGCCCCGTCACTTGCTCCGAAAAACAGTGGGCGTAGCAATAGCCCCTCAAGAAGCCCCCATGCTATGCGACAACAAACGAGGGATAATCGGCGAAAGAATGAATGGAAAAGGAGGTCAAACATTCTGTTTTAAATAGATACGGTTTTGTGATGTGAGTAGAGCATTGGGCTTCAAAACTTTCTACAATTGACAACCTGAGGTCGAAGAAATGTCTTACGAGAGGTCAGCCTATTTTTTGAGATATTTTTCAGGAAGCAGCCTGGTTCGGTTGGGCGATTTAAATTTACTTGAGATCTGGTATTTCGAAGATAAATTTGCAACATCAACAGATCTGGTAAATCCTACAAAAATCGAACGATCAACCGATTTTTTGACGGTGCATCAAATTTTCAGTCAAATGCAAATAGTAAAGGCGTCAACAAATTTTATATCATCAATATTTAAGAGGAAAATACCTTGCGTCGCTCAAAAAGGCTGCTTAAGGGACGATGCTCATCGAGGCAAGGGACGATGAGTAACAGGGAGAGATGAATGTATTATGAGCTACACTGCGCCCGATAAGCTGCAGATAATAATCAAGAAACCAAAATGGACTACTTTTAATCGTAAGATTTTGATTTGAATATTTAATTCCTGGCCCAAAAAGTTACCGGGCTTTTCGAGAAACGGGCCCTAAGGTTTTGCCGACACCTCTGAAAACACTGAAGTATACCGCCTTTAAAATGGTAGAGACGAGTGTAAGAATTGGTAACCAAACCGAACCAAAGTAAACCTGTTATGTATGATGGTCTACCGAAGGGACCTTATCCGTTCTTTTCTAGATTAAACGGGGAGGTAGAAGACAATATAAGGAGCCACGAGTCTGGGTTCAGCTACTTGGGTGAACTGGGTAGTGAAATATTATTGGTTGCACATGTAAATTTAAATTTTTTATTATCACGGGATAAATAAACATGACAAACAGCCGACATTTCTCCACGCTACCATTGGTTTCCCGCGAAATGACGTGTGAGGAACGTGCACAGAAATTCCATACTGATGGCATGTCACTACCCGGATCTAGGCAGTGCTTCTGATTGGTCGAAGCAAATTTCCCTCGCAGCACGACAATGAGGAGCTCGGTTCTTAGACTTCATTTTGCAGGGAAACCAGTAGTGGCGTTGTTTTCTCAAGCTGGGGATAAACATATTTTAACAGTATTAGACGTTGAGAAATAGATGTTAAAAATTTTTCGGTTTGTTCGAAAACTAATAGTCAAGTTCAAACCAGTTGTGATGCATAACGAGTAAATCTGAGGTTGTGAAGTAAACAACATTGTTTCCCTTCGGAAGGGTACCACTAACGTCTGATAATTTAAGAATATTTTTATTGACGTATGTCATCATTTAGTGAATGGAAGAGTCATGAAGTTATTTTTGGCCACTCGAAGGCTAGCGGTTTGTTTGTAGAGATGTTTCGTCATAAAAGATCCTGACCGGGGTGTTACGACTTGTTAGTAAACATTTTGACATAAATAGAACATTTTTACTGCAAGCTAAATGAAACACATCCTGCCAGCAGAGCTTTTCTTTCGCTTCCTCAATTTTGGCGTATTCGAGAAAAACTACCTGAATCGAGTAAGATCAAACCCAGGCCTTATAGCCGTACGATTGGCACAGCGGGCTCAGTTATGACTATCGGGTTATCATTAAAAGGATGCTCGCTCTCGAAAAAACTGGTTTGACGAGAGGAAACGAGATTGACTGGTCCAGAAGTTTGGACTGCGGTGACGTCAAAGGCCTCAAGGAAGCTCTGCTCGCATGGTGAATGAAATAGAACCGAATAAAAATATTTCCCGTGGGAGAATTGATCATCTTTGTGTACCGCTGCTCTGAAATAAGTAGAGTTTTGAGTGGGGTTTCAATGAATTATCAGGAATTATATATTTATTTAAACACGTTAAAAGGTTTGTAGCGATTTATATTTAAGCAAAATAACTATAAAGGTAGAGGATTTAATGTGGTCTAGTTGGACCGTTTAGCGTTCAATAATCTCGCCGCAAATGTGAGCCCCAAAGGATCGGCCGAACATGTCTCGCAAAGGAAACATTTATAAACGACTTCCGTTTTCATAAACGACCACACAACTGAAATAAAAATATTTTGGGAGTAAAACACTTGTGGAAACGTAATTGGGAGGCCTAGTTGCCTAGTTTATAATGATGATAACTGCCCATTATAATGCAATATTTTGAGGCTTAACCAAAATGTAGTTATAGTGAAGGTGGAGGTTAATTATGGCAATGAAATCGTTGAATATAGATTGCTCACTGTCCCCTGTCGAAATTTGGCGTTTCGGGCGGCCATCTTGGATGAGTGTCAAATCTACTTAGGGGACGGGTACTGTTTGGGAGGAAGCGAGAAAGATATTTTCTCCTTGCTCCCCCCACCGCTATAAAACCCGACCCCCACCCACTCGGTACATGGAAAACCAAGATGGCCGTCTGTACCGGTGAGCGCTCGATCCTGCGAGCTAGCGAGAAAATAGGGGACTGTCAATAGTCTACGTTGACTGTCTTGATGGTGTTGAATGTCTGATAATAAAGTCCATTTTAACTCTTTGCAGCCGTTACGAGCTGTTTGGAGACAATTTCTCATAACAAGACATAGTTTATGTACAGGAGGTTTTTCTTAACTGTTAGGAGGAGCTGTAGTTTTTCAATGAATTTTGTATAGAAACTGAAATTAAAGTTACGTTAATTAAACTGTAGTCTGCTCTCTTAGCTGATTGGCTGTTATGTTGTAGTTAACGCCATTACGGCATAACTCCAATAAAGGGGGTGTGGGCTGCCCTGTCACTCGTTCCTTGCTCCGGGTTATGGCGATTATGCCCTCACCTTTTGCTTATCTGCACCACTCCCGCTAGTCTGCTACACAGCCACTTAGTGGGGTGGAGCGTTGCGTGACGACACTAAAAACGGCTGTGTAGCAGACTACACTCCCGCATGACCTGTCATTTTTTCCTCGCTCCTGCCTCTGGCGAATGTGCCCTCACCTTTGCTGGGTTAATGTTCTTGTGTATCTGTATTTTCCTGACTTTATACATTGTATGGTTTAATTGAATAAACTGACCAAATTCATCCCATAATGGGTTTGTCATTATTTTGTATCCCAGCAAAACAGAGCTCACCAACATCATTAACGAGCTTATAAATGTGTAACGACCATAGACTGTAGGCAAAACCCGGCGAAATGACTCCCACATGGCTATTTAAGCCAAACTGGATTGAGACTGAGATGTTTTAACCTGCCGAGTTATTATCTATGGAACGTTTGCCAGTTTGATGATTTTCATACGATGCACTTTTGTCTTAGTGACCAGAATAAATTTATAAAGCAAACTTTCAGTATATTCAGTTTTCTTCAGTTTGATGATTATCATACGATGCACTTTAATTTGTCTTAGTGGCCAGAATAAATTTAAGCAAACTTTAGAATAGTATTTTTCTTCCTGAGATTTTTTGGTTGTTGCTGTTTATGTTCCGCTTTTGTTGGCTTAGGATTAGGCAAAGACCGTGTCTTGAATTCTTGGATTTCGGAAGCATGGACCTCGTAAACCTATCTTTTGTTGCATTTATGGCTGTCCATAGTGTAATTGTTCTTAATGCATTCAAAACTTCTTTGAGTGCTGATAAAAAAGTTTCTATGATTGATTTAGACTAATGTGCGTTACCATCAACAAAAGACCTGACAAAACGAAGCCATTCGTTAATTAACTTTCTTGTCTTAAAAATGAATAAAACTGTTTTGTCGCCAGCTGATGAGCCTTTCATTCATCACCTTTAATTGTTAGTTTTTGTTTTAGTAATAGCTAGGTCTGATTATTTTATTTGCTCAATCTTGTCAAGCCGTAATTTTCAATATTTACAAGGACCGCCAAGAAAGGTGAAGAGGTCGGTAACCACTCGCAAAAAGCACCAATTGACTTTTTGGGTAGTCTTCAAAGGTATGTGGAACAGTCGTATATTAAACGGTCTGTATAAAATTTACACAACTCTGTCTCAGCCTGTTAGAAAGCCAATCTTAGCTAAATGGCGGCCAAAGTTAAAGTTGTATCATGCAATATAAACTTTGGCTGCCATCTAAACTGGCATTGCTAAATCATTTACAAGGGAACATCCTAATGAAAAAAAAAAAAACAAGAATTAAACTAATCTGATTCGATGATTTGGTACAGTGTCTCCCCAAGTGAAAAGCTGTGTTTATGATAATTTTGTTTATGATCATGATAGTTTAACTTTGAGTTTTAGTTTATGATAGCCGTTCATTACTTTTTTTGTCGCGGTCAATTTAACTTAAAATAGGTAGGTAGATGTCTTTTATTAGGAAAAAAATTAAGGGAAGTCTTGCATGTGAAAGTGAGATCGTCGGAGGCGATTTTTACACCATAACTGAAAAACTCTTTGCGGCCGGCACTATAACCATGCTAGATAGGGTTTCTGTTCATGGCATAAGAACAGTGATTTTTACGCGGTTTCTGCGAAGCAGCGTCGCGTCCATCTTAAAAGTGGATCGTCACATGCATATCGGATAGGTTTCTGTGCCACAGTGTGGACAGGTGTTCATACTCTACAGGAGAGCGTTGTAATTTCACGTTGACATAAAAAGCCTGGGGGGTCCTCCCTTACATTTGCCTTATACGTATGTGCTGCCCCGTTGGCGGTTTTGGAAGGAACACGGTAGTTCATGAACGTATTTTTCGCTTCAATTCCAAATGAATAAGAAAGAAAGAGTAATATGCAAATTCGAAATGGACTTTAAGAAATCTTTTTGTTGGCGTTCTAATCTAAGTAATGATAAAATAATTTCTGCCTACGCCAGGTCTGGAAACGGGTATTGATTTAAGAGGCCAGTTCCGAAAAAGAGTGTGGAAAATGACAATCTTTTGGTCTGAAATAGGGCCAGGATTTAGAGAACCAAAGGTACGGAAAAATGGGCAACAAAAAACGTGCAACTTGTCTTGCAACATCGCTGCAAAACGAGTTGAATAGCGATATTGCGCGTTTTACCACCCACGATCAAACCCGTTAACAAGTTTGTTGCAAGACAGGTTTTATGTGGGTGGTAAAACGCGCAATATCGCTATGCAACACGTTTTGCAGCAATGTTGCAAGGCAAGTTGCACGTTTTTTGTTACCTCGAGTTTTTCCGTACCTTTCTGAATAGAAATAATGAACAGTAAACAACAAGTAAAGGGGAAAGTTGGTCACGTGGTACAAATTCGCGTTTGCTGTTCGACGTAAACGTAATGCTTAACCTACTTAGGGCCTGTTAACATGGAGGTGGGGGACCCCAGGTAGGTGAGGTAACCAGCTTAGGTGGGGTAACCCGCATGTCCATATAATCTCCCATTTTCATTTGATCACGTTTACATGATAGGTGGGGTAACCCGCCAAATGTTACCTCACCTACCTGTGGTCTCCCACCTCCATGTAAACAGGCCCTTACTGCCTTTATTCCGGTAAGCGGCTAGACATCCGCGTGGTTCGGATGAAAACGTAAAAATGGCGGTACCATCTCCATTGGGAGACGTACGTGAACTGAAAAACAGTGGCCTTAATTAGCACTTACACGGTTCCAGAAACATTGACACTTAATGTGTAAAAAGCAATTTTTCATTAGAAACGCAAACTAATTTGTGTTTTAACCTTGACATTTTGCTTGCCTAATCATAAAATATGATTTTAACACGTAAACGATAAAATAATTCTGCCCTGAGGACATTAAGTCAAGTCTCAGAAAATACAGCTCCAAGGTCTCCGAAAAAGTGTCGGCCGCGGACCGGCTTGTTCAAGCTCTGAAACAACTGAGCTTAATTGAGAGATTTCAAATAATTGTATACAGGTACGGTATATATATGCATAAGATCCTTGTACTAATTTTAGTCAATTTATTCTAGTATTTAATATATCTTATATTTACATAGTGACAAAATATTTCATTAGCAAACTTTAAATCGTTTTGCCTAAACATATCACGAAAAGTGATCTGGAAAATGTAAAAGGTTTGCGTTTTTTTGTGTCACTGCTGGGATGAATTATCCTGATTCCAATCAGTTTGCGCAGTTCAGTGGCATTCTGTTATGATATACACGGAAGAAAAGGCCAGTCAAAAATTTTTACTACTAACGAAAGTTAAGAAACCCTGAATAAAACCAAACCCCGTATTAATTAAACAGAAAGTATTTAAAAGGTATATTATAGTAACTTATATATGGTAACTTTAGTCCGAAATTGGTCTCAATGTAGAACAATAAGAACTTGGCTTTTTTTCTAACTTTCCATAAGTAACAAACATAATCCTTTGATTGTAAACATTCATGAAATCAAATCTTACTTATTCTCAGTTTAGATTGACTTCCGTTGCTTTCATTCCTGTTATTGTTTAAAAAGTTGAGTGACTTATTTTCTTTTAATGAATTCGATATTATTTCTGAAAACAGAATGATTTTATAGAAGCCAGCATTCAAAAAAAGGTTTTCATCGTTTCGTCATCCCTGTAGCCGCTCCAAATAGTGAGCGATGAAAAAAAAAATCGCCGGCAAACATTCAAAGAAATGAATACTGGAAAAATGCAAAAATTCTCCCGAAGATGTTTTATATGAAGGGAAATCAATATAGGATCTTGACCACATGTTTCATAAGAACAGTAAGATTTCTAGTGACAGCTAAGGAGAGGAGAAAGTCCACGCACTGTTCATGCATAACGTTTTGTACTCATAGCATAAATATCAAAATGACAACATTGGGATGTTTCGAATTCTACCAAAATTTTACATTGTTGTTGTCGAAGCCTAAAATGATAGACCTGTCACCGTTTTTTAGAGAAAATATATATCCTTTGAACCATGCCTAATTTTCTTCAGAGTTTATGGGGCATTTAACCGAAAAAAGTAGACCAGGTTGCAAGTCGAGGAGCGTGCTTTTTTATGAAAAGCGTAATCATTACTACATAGAAACAGGAAACTGGAAAATAAATGTTATAATGATTTTATGGAAACAGAGAAAAAACTTTTGAAAACGATCAAAACAAAATATTCTTTTTCAACTCAAAATAGTAACTTTTTGGAAAAAAAATCTGAAATCGTGATCTGAAGGTAAGGCTGTTAAATTGAAGCAGTATAATGGAGCTAAGGGCCGAGCAAATAATATTCCCTGTCATAGCATTCGTTCCATATTAGGAAAGTCATTAAAAAGGCAATATCAATGCAACAATCATTAAAAGTAATAAATGATATGTTTCAAGCTGTGCGCGGAGAACAAAATTGTAAAGATGCGATCGTTTTCTCTTTTGTTTAATACATCAACTGTGAAGGGTAACAAATAACATCAAAACAGCAAAATCAAATTAAATGCGAAAGAAAGAATTCAGTAACATTTACAATTTGTTTCCGCTAAACGGTGTCCTTTTAATTAAAATGATTTACAACTTGCTGATGTGATCTTTTATGAACGCCCGGGGACAAAATATCCAGCAATTTCTTTTGTTTAAATTCGAGACGAAAGAATTATATTCTGATCCTTGATGGGGCGAAAGGAAATTAATGCGGGTGATATGGGTTTATATCTTAGAAAATCTTAGGTTTCGGCAGTTTAGGTTTAAATACTGCGAGGGATAGAAAAATGATCAGAAAGCACAGCCTTTACTGTTCTCTTTAGCTGTTGAAAACAAGTCTTAAAAGAGGAACTTCTCATTGCTTTTAAAGGTAAAGTGGTAGCTTTGTAGACGGTAATATGACAAAAATATAATCTTTTTTTCTTCGCCTGCTGAAGCAGTTTTGCATAAAATTTAAATTATCGTCAAAATGACACTCAGAAGTGGCGATTAGCTTTCTGTCGATAAAGTAAACTTTGATGAAGAGGTCAAACATTAGTGGTCCAAGCATTGGCAGAGTAACATGGGAAGTTGTACCTTATCGGAAACACAAATATTTAGTTCGGTTCTTTTCTTTATACAAGGCTATTAAAGTCATGATTAACCTCTTGGCCCAAATTTGAGCAAGATTTTAATTTGCAGAGCAAACAGCGAATTGTTAAGGTACGTGGCTCTCAAAGGCAGTTTTTTAAAGCCTGTCTGTCAAAATTCCTTTAACAGCGGTAGATTTCCTAAAGGGACCTAGCTATTTTTGAAGGGCACAAAGACTAACTGTTGTAATGGGTTGAAAATGAAATTGGTTATGAAGTAGTTGCATTGATAGATCAAACTGTTTTCATTTTTTCTTTTTCTTTTCCATTTTTTTCCCTATACTAGAAAGAGTGTTTCTTGTATTGTTAACAACCTGTAAACTGCGGGAAGTTATAAACACAAAGCTAACGAGCTCGAAAGGCGAATAAATGTCGTATTTTTGCACAAATGAAAAATGAATTACGTACGTCGGAAGTCACTAAAAGGCTATGATTAGATTTTAGTAATCGTATTCTTTTGAAGAAAAGACGCGTCTGAGCAGAGAAATAAAATCGTTCAAAAAAATCATATTGCGAGAAAAATGCTACAGGGAAAAAAGTCGACAGCATAGATGTTGTGGAGCAGTTTCATCGGAGGTTTAATTTTTCACTTTATTTCCTTTTTAATTTCCGGCCTTTCACAACCATACACAACGTCAAAGAAAAATAATAAAAAAAATTAAAATTAGGATTTTTCTTTGCCTGAACACAAGCACAACGTGAGAGCTGTCGTTTCTCTAACAAAACATTTTCTTCAAAATAAAAGATTTACCTTTCCACGATGTTAAGAAAGAAATGAATCTTTTTGTTCACGAAAAGTTCTCAGTCTTTATGTATTTTGTTATCTCACAAGTCACACGAAAACATTGCATCCATTGTTCTTCATCTTCAGCTGATGTAAGCGTTAATGCATTTCACTCAGAGTAGTAGTTGGAAGTAGTTTATTTTTTTTTCTCACACATATGAACTATCCTCCGGCAAAACTGTATGTAGACCTGAACGTTTTTTCATTCTTAATGACCTAGCGGAAGTTAGCTGTCTTGGTTTGATCCGACTCAAAACGAGGTCAATTCTTCGTGATCTTTGTCTCACAGCGAATAGGGGAGCTAAGTAACCCGCGGGTGACGGCCACACTTGAACGTCGTCAAAAAGAAAGCCAGCAAGACGGGAAACAACTCTGAATATGCATCATCTACCGTAATAGTACGACGACGTAAAACGTAAAACTCTCTGATGCTTCGGGAAGTTTTTAAGAGGACGTGGACCCACGAGGGCGAATTCCTCTTTTTCATCCTGTACTTAGGTGTGGTCGTTAGAAAGTCAACTTCAGGAAAATCCACCCACATTTGAAAAATTGAGTGAGTGGAATAATCGCGATAAACTTTCAAAGTACGCGAGTGCGCGTTTATAAGTGGCGTTTGTCGCTCTCGTCGCGGTCGTGACTGTAACTTATCGCTGAGGTTATCGCGCCTACACTCGTCTTACAATGTATAGTGAAGTAGCTCGGTTTCAGTAAGGGCAGTCGTTTGGCCCCATGTTAAGGAATCTTGGACTGGATTCCACGCCTTGGATTCCAGTCTTGTCATTGGAACTCATGGACTTCTGGGAACGTGGATTCGGAAGTCCAATCGTTAGTGGGATTCCATATTCATTTCGCTGTATTCCGGATTCCAAAGCCCAGGACTCCGGATTCCACGCTGAACAAAACTTCACAGAAATCCGGATTCTCTTACATGTCTCAGTCCGATTTTTTCAAACTTGTCATTTGGGATCATACCGTAGTTGATAAAGTTCCATTACATCTTTAGCCAAGTTTTCCTTAGAAACTAAACAAAACATTTGCTAATCAAATGTTCCGTGCTATTCTTGAACGTTGACGATACCGTATTGGAACAAACATTGATTCAATTTGGCTGTCTACGTGGGTAGAAAAACAAACATGTATCACATAAATCGCTCTGACGCTTTTAGCTTTTACTCAAAATAACTCATGATATCTATAACTGGCCCGGTTTTTCCTCTTCTTTGACCTATCGGTCAAGCTGATTGGCCTCAAACTAATAAATGATTCATGGGAGAGTGAACTTAATTAAACCCAAAGGAAATCATTGAAGTAACAGTATTAAATAACCGTCATTTGAGATAGATATGTAGGGGGTATATTTAAGCAATAATACTTTCTATGGGTTTACCGGCGTGATATATAGTGATAACCCACGCGGGATGTTGGGAGAACAAGTGAAAGGTTTGTCAATCACCGCCGGTAAACCCATAGAAAGTGTGGTCTATTGCTTTTGTAAAATAACTTTAAGTTTTCTGTGAGTTTACCGGCACAATAAACCATAGGTTTTTTAATCAATCGGAAAGCGCGTACTATCTTAGTTATTTTATAAATGGGGTATTTAACAATTATTCCTTCGGCCTCATGGGCTATTGACTCTGAGGCCATGAGGGCGAGAGGAATAATTGTTTTGGTAAAATCCAACCAGTTGGTCAAAAATATCGAGACAAAACAACTTTAGCTAGTTAAAGCAAGACTTTTTTTGCCGCCAAAAATCTGGCGCTTTTCGGTACTAGTGGGCTATAACATATAGCCTAGTAGTAGCCCAACCAATTAGAACGCAGCATTGATAATAGACCACTAGTTGGATTTTACTAAAGATAGTTATACCCTTTATCAAGCGATTGTCCATATACAATAGTATATAGTGGAAAGAGTGTTTCATAACTTGGCCGCGTCTTGGTTTCAAACCTTTCCATGGAAATTGCAATTGGATGCAAATTCATAATTAACTAAGTGCTCGCTTAACAGAGTAGTTTGTTCTGAAGAAAGCAGGGGATGGAAGGTTCGTGACTCTCTGATGCTCGCGTGTCCGCCTAATACGGGGTGTTCACTACTAATATGGACAGAGATTTACGATCCTTAAGACGTCTGCCGTCTCCGCTGTCAACTGTCAAGACAAAAGGAAGCAAATCTATCCAAACCCTCAACAGGAACACATTAATAACGAAATGAATAAAATGAAAGTGGTAGGAATGTTATGTTCATGCACATTTGCAACTCTTCCCTATTTTAATAGACACTGAAATGGATACAGGATCAATAGCCATCACTCAACGTATCAATTGATGACGTCACAAGCGATCGGCCAGTTATGGCGGTCCCACAGGGATGGTTTTCTATTATTTAGGTTTCAGTGGGTCTAAATATCATGCCAGCAGCGAGAAAATAAACAAGCTTTTTTTTATTCTTTTATTTAAGGACGAATAAAACAGTTCGCCAACATTTCTTTTAGGTTGTCAAGGAAATTTCTCCACCGGTCGAAACAATCTTTCTCAGTCGGGTTATTTTCAGCATACTTGTCTTCAGTATACAATGTTGTTTAGTTCTTAATTTTTTCTATTGAATGAAAATTTACATACTGAGCTCCGTTTGGAGAAGATTCGCCAGTAATGAAAGCAATTCGCGAACATTTAGAGAAAGTTTACTGATCTTGGTTTGAGGATGTTGTCAAAAAGATCAAGCTTACGTGACTATTGGATCGACTCCACCCTCGACCGTCGACAGCATAATCTTATTAGAACTATTTTTCTTGGCCTGGTGAGTGTTTTGTCCACCTAGAAACCCTTTAATCCAGGATACACACAACTGAGGGTCAAATTTTATATTTCCGACTCTGATAAAATATCTCTTTAACGACAACTTTTATTACTCAAGTCTTGATTAATAATAGGTTGATTTTCCGAGATAAGTCGGGAATGCCGATCAGAGACTCTGCTCGCAGGGTGCATTTAGGACAAAAGCCGCAAGGAAAGTACTTCATTTGCTAAGAGACATTTACTCTTTGATTTCATTTTTTCAAAGGTGGAAATTAAGAGCTGTCCTCCCTATATATCATAAGTCCAGCTTCCCGCTTATGTTTTTTCATTTCTCTGGGCTCACCTGTTATAATAATTTCCTTCTTAGTTTTTCAGTCTTATTCCACCTATCCTTTGTAGTCTCACGTTTATTTATAGCAGCAATTATGCTGTCAAGTAGAAAGTTGAGTTACAAGAACTTTCTTCGGAACTGCGTTTCTAGATCCTTTCAGCATTCTTTCGATCGAATCAAATTCGCCACAGATAAAGTCCGCGTCCTAGAATCGAACTCGTTCCGATTTGAATGCTACTGCCTGATCAGCAAAATATCAACAACGATCCACGGCAATAAAACCGAAATGATAGGCGTAAATTGACTGGTTCTTAGTTTGTTTTTTAATCATGACACAGCCTGCGAGATCTTGCAACAGATTTAGTGTTGAGTTCAGCGGGACCCTAGACATCACTTTTTTAACCTAAGTTAGCCAAAACGTCACACTCCCTTAAAGCCAAAAACTCCACAATCGCTTGGATCATGTTCTAAAGATGAGAAAAGGCGCGCCAGTTGGAGCTGCAGCAAAACATCCTGCTAGCATAACTATACAACGAGGAAGTCGAATCCTGTCAGGTTTAACCTCTTACCCTAATAGGACAAATTGATCAAACAAAACAAACAACAGAAGAAGACCTCTCGGCGTATCATATAATAATGTTGCTGAAACCCCGAGAATAAAATCCAGACGAAATTCGACCATGGGTTTGACCAAGCTAGGAAGCCGTCATCTCTTCAGCAGGGTAGTGGCATTTCATCCGATAAAAATCTTGTTGGTTGTAAAACTGCCAAAACCACCGCCTATGTGAAATTAAGCATAATCAAACAAAGTGCTAACATTAGAGTGGTACGTGATTAAGCATCTTTCTCAGTACCTAAAGACCGTGCTGTAAACTGTATGTTTTAGTAAATCTTTCACTCAGAAACAGTCATCATATTTTCTCTTTTCCTTAATAATTTGGTATGTTGGGCCATCGTTTTTGTTGTTACCTGTGGTTCTGTCTACTTGAGCTTACACAGGGGCAAGGTCGATCTTTTCTGTTTAGATTTATTCTTTCCATAATCCATATCCTATAATTGATGTATGTCAAAAAATAAGCAGGGTGGTAGGAATACTGGGTGAACTAAAGAAGCTTATCTCAGTCAGTGCCAAATTAATTCACACCCGGGGCCAAACCACCCCCCAAACGGATCATAAAATGTCTAAATTTTGATTAATTTACAATAACTTTGTTAGCTCTATCTCTTTCCTTACCAAACTGAAAGTACAAAATATTGAGTCAATCAAACTGGCATATATTTTGACATCACTTTAACTGACGTCATTCATACGTAAATTTTAAACTTTAGACCCTCCCTATCTTTTATATCAATTTTAAAAGAACTATTCAAGGGGAGTTGAAAGCTGAAAAAATTTTTTCGATCAATCTGAGCTGAGATGTGACATTTTGAATTTGGACAAGAGAGGATAAAGGATGCCTCGAAGATTGACCTGCCTGGTTACTAGATATGTATTTTCCTTAGATTTTAGGTGCACTTAAAATTAGTTATTTAGTTTTAGAAGATATGTCCTCGGTTAAAGGCGGAGTGCAGAGCGTGGAAAATGAAGAGCGTGAAACGGAAAAAATAGAAATAATAGTAATAAACCATAAAAAAAATGCGAAGAACCCTGATAAAGTAAACAAAAACGTTGTGTACCTATTCACATATAAGTACCATGAGGCGCGCGCTAAAGCGATTAGACGCCCTAGCAAAGGTTAAGTGTGCATGTAATGTCATATCTGTTTATATTTTCGAATTGGAACACTGGAAATAGTTTTTATCACATCGGTTAGAAATTTTCGGAAGGAAACTGAAGATTACGTGCGGTTTCCCCTCGATAACAACGTACATCAAGGCAATAAAAATACCGTATCATATAACCTGTATAACCACATATATTATTTATACACCCAATAGGATGTGATTGGTGATGAGATAACGTCATGCATGAAAAAGCCATTACGAGAACTAACAAACTATAAACAAGAAAATTATCATGGGAAACGACTGGTGTTCTACTTAGCTACTAATTTCAGTTTTACTGCGAGAAAGAGTCTTCGTATTATTTATTCACAAGATATATCCAGAATATTTGGATAATCATCTTGGTACCGTTACAGCCGAACGTCTACGTACCGCCACTGTATCTGATTGGTGAGTGAAAGTGACTTTTTTCATATCACAAATGCAGCATTTGAATTCTAGCTTAATCATGGGCCATTAACTGTGCTTCGGTTGTAACTAGCTGACGGGGTATGTTTACATTTTCATCGTTTGTTGACTCAAGGCCTTTTTATATCTCATTTTATCCCCATCACGTTGCGTGTTCGGTGTGAAAACTGAAACTCATTTTTCTAGTCGGCAGTGTCAAGATTGATAGTTTATCGATCGTCAACTTACTACAACTATGTCCCACAACGCTTTTTTTAATCGATCAATCGCATCGGGCGGACTGTTTCAGTAGACAGTGGAACCTTAATACTTTTAAAGAACCCTACCACAACTAGGGGGTATTCGTCGGTCCAGTAGTAGAAAAACATTCTGGAGATGGACCAAACCTTAGTATAGCGAACAAGTAAGTTTTGCCAGTCCCTTGGCATATCTTGGTATATCGAGGTTCCACTGTAGCTCTGTTACATTCAATTTCATCCACAACAGAAATATTTTTATTTAAAATCAGCTTTGCAGTAGTCTTTGGACTTCTCGTTCTTTGTTCTTTATGTTTTGGCTGATTTGATCTCTTTTCTAGAGATCCAACGTTTACAACTAGCAGGATCTTCGTCCACGGTTTTTGCAGTTAATTTAATTTAACCCTTCACAATTTTAGCGACTAAACAATTTTATAGTAAATGCTCAGGTGTTTTGATACCACAAACTATAAAACCGGAAAAACGCGCAGCTAACAGCAAAGCCTCAGTAAACTGTAAACACATTTAAATCTATGCTTACTCTGTTAACCTCGCTGCGTTTTTCACAAACACGCGAACTCTAAAGTTCAAAGAGTTTATTGTCACGCAATCAAAGAGGTCGAAACTACATTGACAATAAAACTCCAACGCCGTAGCGCGGGAGGGTATTAGGGTAAACGAAAGCTGTAGACCTTGAGATAAGAGCGAATAACTGACTTATCGTGACAAACCTAGCGCTAAATCAAAGATAGTTATCACGCATCAATTATCCATCATCACCCGGGTAATGATGTAACCAAACACGCGAACTCTAAAGTTCAAAAGGCGCCTTCACAATTGCGTTTTTCTCGAACTCGGATAACGCGAATTACTTGCTATTTAAAAGTCGAACTAAATTTCGTTTCCCTTGATCAAAATTTCACTGAAAATTATCCCGATAACTCGAATTC
Organism: Porites lobata; assembly: GCA_942486035.1. Lineage (NCBI taxonomy): Eukaryota > Metazoa > Cnidaria > Anthozoa > Scleractinia > Poritidae > Porites > Porites lobata. The sequence continues at coordinate 224,208 of CALNXK010000106.1, read as the reverse complement.
TGGTTCTTGTAACTCGGATGCCATTGGGCTATTGCATTTAATATCCCCACCCCTCACCCCCGGTTGAACCATAGAATTCTCCAGGTGTAAGTTATAACAATGAGGATTTCTTTAGGAGTAGAGTGAAAAAATGTGGCATTCTTTGAGGGTGAAGCTTTAATGTTCACGAAATTCTTCAGGGGTACTGACCCATATTCTTCAAGGGTAAGCCCATACTTTATGGAAGTCTTCAGGGGTAAATGCAATTTTAGCCTATCTGCAGAGTACGTCCTCAACCGAGGGGTGGGGGGGGAAGGTACGGATATTAAATGCAATATTAAACCCATTCCGTTAGTTCGGCTCTTTTTTGCATAATTGGTAAAAACGCTCTGAACTAACACTAAAGCAACTGATTTTATTTTGATATTAATTAGTGCAAAGAACAGATCACGTAGATCTTGTTTTACAGTAGAACCTCGATATAACGCAGGGCAAAGGGACCTGCAAAGTTAGTTCGTTATTTAAGAATTTGTTCATACTTAGCGTGCATATATCGAGTTATGGATGCACGCGGTAAGTTTGGAGAGTACGACAGGTGCGTAAGAGTAGCCCGAGGCGCAGCCGAGAGCAACTCTAGCTTCTTGAGTGCTCTCCAAACTTCTCAAGTGCATCCATAACTCGATATACGCACAGCTTAAAGCATGAGCAAATTCTTTTATGATAGCTGACAAAAATGCTTGCTTTCTGATTAACTGCAAAATTATCGTAACCCGTGACACAAGATAAATGCTTCTACTGGCTGATTACAAACACTCTCCACAATCGTCTAGTTTGAATGAAAATTTTTTTTGTAAAACTGAGAAAGAAAATTGCTTGATCAATGGAAACTGAGCAAAACTAAAGGTAAAAGGGTCTTTAAGTTTGCCTAAAGTTAAAATACTCACATGTCGCAAGAAGTCGTAGAGTATGATTTAGATTTGCTGAAAACTTAAAACTTAAAACAGCACTAGTAGTACCGTTTTAAGCATTTTAATGTGCGATTCTTTGTTTCATTTAACGTCCTCCTTTGTAATAGCGCTGGGATTCCAATCAAGACTTCACGCTGCGACGACTGCACGAGTTTAAAATTTTAGTATTGAAGTAAAATTATTGACATTAAAATTAACAGAGCGCTGTAAAGTTATATGTTATGAATAGTTTTATAAATGTGAAAGGATGTTTTTCAAATAATATCAACAGAAATTTGATTCAATAACCAAAAAACGTTGACTCACGTCGATAGCTCCCAATTTCGCTATGAAATTCTGACTTGATAAGCAATGAGGAAATGTATGCATAAGATCAAGAATATGCCTTTTAAACCCTTTTCAATTTTTCTCCGTCCTTGACAGATGAGCCAATCTACTTTCTTTCTCAGTAAAATCCTCTGTGTAGTTATATTCTGATAGGAAAGTGCGTGGGTATCAAAAGCTCGGGAATGGCCCCGGGGTTGGTAAATGCCCGGCCCCCGGGTACCACAAAATTTGCAAATGCCCCGCAGTAGCCCGGGGTGGGGGGTGGGCGCAGCTGGAATTGACTGATGCATTGTGCGCTGATGTTCTGAAAAATCAGTACCTACAAGTATTAAAATTTATTCGATCCCGATAACTCGAAACCCACAAACTGTTTCCCTTCAGATCCCGCGGGCTTTCTTGGTCTTTAGCGGGATCGAATCTTCTTTTTATTTCTTACTTTCACCGGTTTTGTCCTCAAACATCACAGGTGTTGATAAGGCTTATAATGTTTATAAGATCAATACAGGAGTTATCGCTTGCATTTTTTATTTTGATATTTAATTTAAGCTCTGCATTATCGGAATGTTCTCTTAACTGTTTTTCTTTTGTCATTAGGAACACAGTGAACTTCGGAAATCACTGCCAGTCTTCGGTTATCGCCGACAGACCTCGAAAAGGATCGGGAATCATTTTCAATTTTTGGGTAATCACCAGTGGCCAAAAATGTCCATAAATACCATGGCTACAACGAATAACTCCGCTTCGAACACAACTTACCTGCCCACAAGCGCAGGATCATTACCTACGGAGCCGAATCTTCTTGGAACTCCAGTTTCCTACATCAGCGCCTCGCTAGTATGTCTTCTAATCATCTGCGCATTAATTGCCAACATTTTCGTTTGTTTAGCAGTCTACAAACAGCATTCTGCAAGGCGCATAACTCGATTCTTCATCGTAAACCTTTGTATAGCTGATATTTTCATTACAGTAATAAGCATGCCTGTGTGGTTGATTTTTATGTTGTATGCCCGCGCGTCAGCGATTTACTTTCTAGGGGAAACTTTTGTGTCGATTTGGACTCACTTAGATATTTTATGCGGGACAGCCTCGATTCTGAGTTTGACATCTATCAGTGTGGATCGATATATCGCGGTGTCCAGGCCGTATGCATACATAGACTTTATGACAACAAAAAGGGCGTTGCAAGTCATTGGAGGAATATGGCTCTACTCTTTGACAGTTGCTTTGTTACGCAAACCACTAAGAGAGTACAAAGAAGAAGGTAGGAGAATATTGAACGAATTAGACCCATGCTTTCTCATAACTGAACAAGCCTGGTGAAAAAGTGCTTTATTTCAGTTTAGATCATTATAAGTGCTATACACATCCAATTGGGTTAGACATTTTACAAAAAAGAAAGAAATAGGTCATTTCCCAGTTCCGAAAACTCTTACTTTCGAAACGAAACTAGTGCAAAACCTTTCTTGTGAAGTGAGTTTTATTTGTATGAGGATAAAGATCATCTTCGCACTTAGCCTCGCTTTGAAACAGAGGCTTGGGGCATCACGGAATGGCCTATCAAAAAGGATTCTGGTGCATTGTTGAGTTGCAGTAGAACCTCGACAACTCGAACTCCCCGCTAACTCGAACTAAGTCCTATTTTCCGTGGATTTCACCCCACTTTTCGGTCAGTTTTACTCGGTTAACTCGAACTCGGATAACTCGAATTCCCCGCTAACTGGAACTGAATTCATTTTCCCTTGATGAAATTTCCGGACTGAAATTTACCCCATAACTGGTTCTTGTAACTTCTCTCAGATGCCAGATGCCACCCTCTACTCTTCTTGTTGTATAAAACATTAAAACCAACCATACAGCAACGAAAAGATCACATTTTGTCATAAAAATGCATAATCCTGTTACCGTTTTGAATGAAATAAGTAAATTTGCACCGTACTATTCATTCAATTGCTGGAAAATCAGAAACTATCAATCTTTAATATGGAAAACTGAATATTCAATCGACAGCGATAACTCGAAACCTCGCTAACTCGAACTGTCGGTTTTCGTTCCCCTTCAAGGTTCGAGTTACCGGGGTTCTACTGTATAATTATAAGCATTTATTAATAAAAGAAAACGTTTGACAAGTGCAGCTCTTGCACTTCATTCATGTTCATAATAATTTCCCCTCCTTATGTCAACATCGTACTAGATGCATTTTCTGTAATTCAATATCGCTCTAGCCTGAGAAAACAGCCGATATCTCGCGATACCACCACTGGTTTCCCCGCGAAATGACGTCTGGGAAACGAGCACAGAAACTCCATACTTAGTCTGATGACGTGTCACTACCCAGACCTGGGCACTGCTTCTGATTGGTCGTGCCGCTTGTGAAATTTGCTTCAACCAATCAGAAGCATTACCCAGATCTGGGTAGTGACGCGTCGTCAGTATGGAATTTCTGCGCTCGTTTCTCAGATGTCATTTCGGGGAGAAAGCGTTCGTGGCATCGCAAAATATCGTCATTTTTCTCAGGCTGATATCACACCATTCGAAATTATAGTGCACTGATTTCCCACAAAGAACGGCTTCCTTTTATCTTAGATTCAAAATAAGTTGCTAGTTGACTCTCTCTTTTCCTCCTGCGTCTGAAACTCTCTTAAGCCCAGTTTATATGGAGAAAGAAAACTAGTCACGAGTAAAAGGATTACTCCGCTACTGCAAAGGTGTCAACTTCTTTTCTAATATGAACGCCCGCTAAAGTTTACTCGGCTGACAGGGTTCCACGGAACAAGTTTTCTCCATATAAACGAGACCTTAGGCTAACCGATAGTAGGGGCGTTATATGCATCTTCATGCAGTTTCATTGTTTATACTGTTTATTAATGTTATTTAGTCGCCTTTATTTTTAACCTTATCATGTTTTTTTCCTTTCAGGTTACGCGGCTGCTCTGTTTGTTATGATAGCAAGCTTTCTCCTACCGCTTGTTATAATCATCGCAGCTTACGGGAGCATGTTTCGAATCGCCAGGAGACACGCGCGTGACCAAACTCACTTGCAGAGTACTATAAACCAACAGTGCTACAAAACAGTCAAACGCGATCTGAAGGCGGCCAAGACGATCGCGTTCGTCATCGGTACGTTTCTGTGCTGCTGGGCTCCTTTTATTATCGTCAGCTTTCTTTTTGCAGTCGGTTTCGACCCAGATCCAGATGGTGCAAGTGTGTCGAAATGGTTATCGTATCTGAATGCAGTCCTTAATCCCGTCGTGTATACTTGCGTGGACAAGCAGCTGAGAAGACTGGTGTGGAGGCGATTTTTTGTTTGTCTTCATGGAAAGTTCGGGAATCCATCGGTGGAGGAACCGTATACCCGTAAAACATACGCAGAACATTCCTCCCCAATGAATACAATCTAGACAAACAAAAGTCCTAAAACTTTTATCCGAAATTTGGTTTTTGAAAGAATGACGAGAAACAGAAACAGTGCTGTGGAAAAGCAGTTCTTGCTGGATGATCACGTCCGCACTCAGAATCTGGATGAGTCTGAGAAAGAACTTTTTTCTCTAATATTATGCGCCGCTGAGGCCATAACAGTGCTTCAGGTCACTGGAAACGAAGCTTTTCGAGAGCTTTCCCTAGAGCCTTGAGAAATTTAATAACACTCCCTACCATTTGTAGCATGGCCGACCGAAAACAGAGGTATTCGACAATGACGTCCCAAAGCAACTGGCTGCTATACCTTGTACAGCTGAAGGGGTGTTTACATGACACCGGGGCGACTTTCGCTCCGGAGTGAGCTCACTCCGGTTCCCTCTCTTGGCTCTACATTTTTTACATGATACCACCACAAAATGTCATGCCGGCGCTAGTTACCCCGGCGTGAGTTCACCCCGGTTGTTGTACCGGGGCGAGAATTTCACTCCGGTACGAAATCTCGCAACGGTATCATATAAACACGAAACAACCACAAGTTTCGGTGTGAAATCGGTCTGCTGGTAGACTGGAATGGGTAGCGCATGCGTAATGCTTGCGATTTTGAATCTTACGTGTATCTTATCAACATAAAGTGTACCTTCAAATAACGAGATATGAAATGACCCAGTCATAATGTAAACACGATACGAAATAAAAAAGTCATCCCGGTATGAAACTCGCGCCGGTGCGAGTTTTCTCATGTAAACACCCGCTGATGACAGACAGAAAATACAAGTTACGCTACTCAGTCTTTGCGTAGGGGTGCTTGAAAGGAAACGAATTTTACTTAGAAAGTCGAACCTCTTTGAGACTTCTTTACACTTGGCATACTTTCATCATAAATATTGTTTGTCCTACCGTTGGGGCAAATTGTTAAGAAGAAACATTGTTATATTTATGGCAGTTGAGGCTCTTGGTAAAAATCATCTTCTTCCGCGCAAGGAACTCGGACCCGAGATAATAATAAGCCCGCGTGCGCGTCAATGAAGAGGACGCACTATCTCCACACACGCGGTTGCCCTACTTCAGTGCTTTTCATGCGCGTGCTTAGGTGCCTGGAGCTATTTTATCACGTCAATATTTATTTATCGCACATGCCTTAACTGTATCCTATATTTATATATACTGCAGCAAATTTGCACTTATTTTATTACGGAGTTGCCCAGCTTATGGTTACGAATTATCCCTGGCATTTGTTGTGGACATTTTTTAAAGCACAATCAGATGTAAAATTTCCCACAATAGTACATCCGTTAAATTAAACATCAATGAAATATGGAAAGATGGTCATGCATTCATCAGGAGCTCCTGGCATCTATTTGATGATGATGATTCAGTGTAGCTTTAAAATTGTGAGAAAAAAACCAGCTTCGCGTAGAGTGGAGTAGAGACATTAAGGGAGGGTAACATGTTCACATATGATAAATTTAGTTTTTGTGTTTTATATTTTTACTCCCTCATCCACACAGCGCTACAGTTGTTTCTGTTCTACTGAAAATAACCCAGTTATTCATTCATCTGTTAGAAAAGGACCATGCTTAGGATACGAGTGGTTCCTCTGATTTTTCACAGTGATTGTAGAGTGAGCGAGAGCAAGAACGAAAGTCTTGTCTTTTGCTCGCTCTATTATCCCTCAGAGGGACTAATCGCAGTCTACACCAGGCTAGGCTCACACTTGTTGCTTAAGATAGCGAATAAGATAAGATACGCCTGCTCCCTGCCTGTGTAGCAAGGGTTTCCGCGCGAGTTTTGTGCAAAATTAAGCTGGGAGAGAGCAAAAAAGAGGAACGAAACGGACAGTTACAATTAAAACTGATATTTAGACTTGTGGCCTTCTTCGTAAAGTTTGATGACATGTACGTATGTTTCATAAAAGCTCAAGCTTTTAAAAAAAACTAAAACAACAACAACAACAAAAAAAAAAAACAAAAGAAAAAACCATCCAACAAACAAACAAACAACAACAACAAAAAACCGCGCTTTCTTGTGTGTCATTCAGACATGATTGCGTGACAGACTCGTTACTCGTGAGTGTCCCCAGTAGCTTTTTCCAAATGCAGGTTTTAGCTCTGATTTGAATGCAAAATGGTAAGCGATACACCGAGGGTGGCTGTTATATAACAGCGACGGGGATGGGGCGGCCGAAATTTAGAGTTAACCCCCTAAAAGAAACTAATCTAGGCGTGGCCTTCTTGTGCCCCCCCCCCCCGCCAAAGGGGAAAACACTACAAAAGTATGACGGCGTTTTTTCAACAGTGACACTGTTCTTTACGCTCAATCCCAAGGAAGGATGACAAACTCATCCTCTCTTGCCCTTTTGATACCCTGAGTGAGACCAAAATCCCAGATTCCTCTCCTAAGAACGAAGGCGAACATCCCCTTCTTCCCCTTGGAGCGAAATTCGGTATTGGACGGAGTTGGGATTCGCAATCGGCAGTAACCAGACGAGGTGAGAGCTTTGGGCAGTCTCAAAACTTTTATGGCACGGCTAAAAACTCATTATTTTAAATTAGCTTTTAGCTTATAACCTATAGTATTTTAACATAGATTTTTGCATGCATATATATATGATATTTTTATCTAGTATCCATTTATTAACTATTTAGAAGAGCTGTAATTTTTTATCCATTTCATCGTAGTATTATAATCATTGTAATGTAAAGCGCATTAGATCATATACCCATGTATTTTGCGCTATACAAATTATAAAGTCATGTTATGTTATGTTTTAACCTGCGATCGGACGTTTTTTTTTTCGGAGATGCTCAAAATTTGATGGATAGGCAAAGGGAAAAGTCTTGCCTGATCGCAGGTTACGATCTGCATAAAAAGTAGCCTCTTCCAGGCGTTCAGATATGATAGCACAGTGAAAGAGCGGGAAAGCTGTTTTTCCTGCTCAGTCTGCTCAAATGCTCAAAGAGTCCTCAAAAGTGTGAACTTTTACGTAAAAATTGGGTTTGAAAGTAAACTGGAAATCTTGGCAAATTAACGTACGCTCTACAGAAGATACAAAATGGAACTCGCTTACCAGTAAAACCAGTTAATAATGTGTGTATTTTGTCGACACATATACTGTACTAGACACGTTTTTGTTATTACACGGAAATCATTTTCTTTTGTGATTTTAATTTTCTCCATCTGTATTAAATTTTGCGAGGATTTGTTCATTAAGTATCAATTAAGTTCTTTGTTTTTCTCGTTTACTTCCGGCCTTTAACCTTCTGGCAGACTTTTTGTTTCTTTGCTTTTTTTAGTAAAAACAAAGAAAACAACGGTTTTCTGATTGTTCATTTTGGTCGTTTTGAACGTTTTCTTGTTTCAGGTTTTTCTTCGTTACCGTTTTAACGCTCCGTAGTAGGGTACGTCATCATGGGGATTTTTCCCGGAACTGAAAAACTGCTGTCACGCAACTTCGTCTTTGTACCAAATTCAAAATGGCGGTCACCTAAAAGGTGTTCCTTTTTTGTGTCGTTACCCGCAACTAAGATCTTGATAGACGAGAAATAAGAAAATGGAAGTCGGTTCGCGTGTAGTCCGTGGTCCGGACTGGATGTGGGGAGACCAGGATGGAGGAGAAGGAAATGTTGGAACCGTGGTACAACATGGACAAGATAGAAACCTTCCCGATGGAACTGTTTTAGTTCATTGGGATTCTGGAAGACAAGCTAATTACCGCGCTGGACATTCGGGAAAGTTTGATCTTCGGATTTTGGACTGTGCTCAAGCAGGCAAGTAAATTATTCACTTTCGATTTGGCCACAAATTTTTCCCTTAAGAACAAGAGTGTTCCAATCTGTTTCACGCCACTTTCAATTTTAACACGCGATGACGAGGTTAAGACTATAAATGTTTACGTTCTTTATCACTGAATCTTTTACCCTCACTCTGTTTGTGCCAATTTGGATTTTATTATTTCTTCCTAACAACGTAACGATAAAAAAACTAACTAAAGACTGCAAAACTCAAAGATTTTGGATTCTAAATAGAATTTGCATATTGACGAAGCTACAATCGTGAAGCTGGTTGAAACGGGTTGATGAACATAGTCAAGTAGCTATAACTATTTTCTTAGTTGTAATGTAAGGTTCTCGCTGCCCTTGTGAGCTCAGAATTAGTACTAATGATGAATTAGTACCAGTACTAGTATCCCATTGTAAATTAATTCAACAATGAGTTTCTCCGTTCGAAGTCAAGTTCATGTTGCGTATGTGTTTTTGAAGTCATGTAAACCATGCAGTTTGTTGATCGTTTTTATCAAAGAGTTTATAAGGAATTGCCTGAGCTTAGTAATACCTTTTCGATATGCAATTATATTACAAGACGCTTGCAGAGGTTATGGCTGAAGACACAAAATACAGTACTTTACTACTGTCAAGATATTCCTGAGTAAGGGTCTTTTTGCCTTTGCGGGCACAACAACATGCAAGGCGGAAGTACACATCCGGGATTCAGCGACTCGGTGATGTTTATAGTAATAAGTAAAAAATTCAGGGATCAACAAGAATACGCATTTTTCTTATGATATATTTCTTACCCATATAAATTTGCAATTTTTTTTCTGAAGCATTTTCTCTTTTTGGCTTTTCCTCATATTATTTGACCCTTAATTTTGTGATTAATGGGACTTGTGTAGGACAGATTGATTACATTATTTTCACAATTTATGTGGTATTTTATGAAAGAGTAAGATAAAAGTAAGACTGTGTATAAGGCACACATGTGCCCCATGCCTAGGAAGTAACTATTCTGAAATGCCCTCTCGATGCTGCCGTAGGTGTGAAGCACACTTTTGTCACATGTGATGGCTGTAAGCAGTCTCCTCTCGCTGGAACAAGGTGGAAATGTGCAGACTGTCCAAACTATGATCTCTGTTCACCATGCTTCATGAATGACGTTCATAACATGCATCATTCATTCCTACGTTTTGACATTTCGGGTGGAGATGGGTAAGTATAACGTACCTTATGGGTTTAATTTAGTCTCTTCTTTTCCCTCACTTTTGCCGGAAGGTTTATTCTTGTTCCTTTAACACTTAAAAGGAACTGATGCAGCGTACAACTACATGTAACAGTTTTTATCTACGAGTACAAGGAAAGGGTATTCATCATCATTATCATATCCTTTATTTAAACACAATTGGATTTAAATTTAATAATCAATGCCTGTATGGTCATGTAGAAATAATTACAATATAGTCAACTATGATAATAATAATAATAAGGATAAAATTACTTACAACATACAACTACAATTACAGTATGACTGGGAAAACCGTGAACACTTGAAATATCCCTGGAATGTTTATTGTGTTGTGACCAATCACGGCAAAGATCAGGACATGCGAACTAGCCACAAAACCACAAACTTATTAATGTTCTTGATTGTGGTTCAGTTTTCTTACAACACACTAACTTTCCAGAAATATTTTGGTGTTCATAGTTTTCCCGGTTTGACTGTAAAACTATAAAAAGTTACAATAAGATTCTTAAAAGACAATATGTAAAAAATTAAAATGAAGAGTGTTGCTATATAATGCATATTAATATGAAATAAGTTTAGCACTTCAATAATTGATCATAATTATGATGACTTGTTATCAGGGAGGTACAGTCTAAGCACTAAAAATATAGATATGGATCGGCTCACCAAATACTGAGACTGATACATGATCCTAAAGCTTATGGCCTTTTACAGTGCATGTGCTGTATTGACCACTTTGATGTTACACTTGAGACTCAGTCAGCGTTGGTGTTATGCTGAATTGTCCTACATGGACAGTTTTGTGAGACGAATTTAATGATACAGTTAACACCCTCCGAAAAAATCAAGTGGATTAGCCCTTTCACTGCCAGAGCTAGTGAATGATTGAGTCTTGTGAGGTGGTTCTCAACTTTTGAGTCTGTTGATGAAATCCTATGGTGTTACCATTCAAATGAAGCCTCTTGAGCAGTACTTTCACATAGTACTATTTATTTAGTATGTAGTACTAACTTTTGAGTCTGTGGATGAAATCCTATGGTGTTACCATTCAAATGAAACCTCTTCAGCAGTATTTTCACATGGTACTATTGATTTAGTATGTAGCTCTATCTTATGAGCCTGTGGGCGAAATGAGGTGGTGTGATCATTCAAATGAAAACCTCTTGGGCAGTACTTTCACAAGATGCTATTTGCATTTTAAAATGACTTTGGTCTCTTTTGAGAGTCGGTGAAAGGGCTAACAAACTCAGGCTGAAATTTGATGAATTAAGCACCATACAAATAAGAACCAGTTCAGAGAGTGCTCTGGCTGGATGTGATGATTCTGCTTTACTAACAAAATTTGCTCGCTCTTTCATTTACCCCTTTTTAATAGTTCCATGACTGTTTTTGATTTTTTGGCGATTTTTATAGTCATGAGGATTTTTCCAGAGGTATGCGCAGGTTTTCAAATCGACCCTAAGCCCCATCCCCCAAATCATTTCCACGTTGGTGAATGATTCAATTTCCGTTTCTCATCAGTGTGTAGGTTATCACTGCCGATGTGGGGATTTAAGTAGATATTATCTTCTTCTTAGAATCCCTGTTGGAAAACGCTCGAACTTCACCAAGCAACAATCAAGAGGCCTTTTTCCGGGTGCCCGAGTAACGCGTGGGCGAGATTGGAAATGGGGAGACCAAGATGGTGGAGGCAGTCATGTTGGACAATTAACAGAAATAACCTCTTGGAATGGAGTGGAGAGGGCAGGTGCCAATGTTATGTGGAGTCTGCTTAGCAGGAACACCTACAGAACAGGTCACATGGGAGAGGTACGTTTTGGTAAATTAATGCCTTCGACTGGGTCTGGAAACGGTGATCCTGATTCTGCATTCCGGAACCTTTTGGTTTTATTTATTTATTTACCATTTAGGTCTGTCGCTCGACACTCAGCATTTTAGAACGCTCTAAAAAGGAAAAACAAATGTGTCTGAAATGGCGTTTTTAAACGCAAAAGTAATGATTAGAAGTGTTGATAAATGTTTGAAATTGCATTTTCAAAAGCAGCGATTGAATTGGATAATGCTGTTTCCCTTGGGAGTTGATTCCATTTTGTAATTGTCCTTGGGTAGAAAGAATACTAGTGGTAATCCCTAATGGTTTTCGGCTTTTTCACGAGAATTCTGAATCCCAAACTTCTTTGGTCGCTATCCCAAATGTCATTTTCTTTCCTTATTCGCAGCCTTGCCTAAATTTTGCGGAATCTCGCTTTGCGGGCAGCAGTCAAATCCTGTATCCCGTCAGCGTTTTCCTGAAAACCGCACTGTCTTTTGGTTAAATCCCGTATCCCGTCAGCGATTCCCGACTCCCGCACTGTATTTTGGTCAAATCCCGCATCCCGTCAACGTTTTCCCGAATCCCGCTCTGTCTTTTGGTCAAATCCCGGATTCCGGGATATCCTTTGGCGTAATACATCAAACGCGAGTGGTGCATCCCACATCCACATACGGTTTAGGGTCATCTTGCCACCAAACCATCTCGTCACCAACGAAATCGCCACCAAGAAGTCTACTCGCCACCGCATAATAACTCTGTAATAATTGACACTTTACTCACCTGGGATTGCAGGGGCCGATCTAGGGGGAGGGTGCAGGGGGTTTGCACCCCCACTCCCCCCTAAGATGACAGAATGCGAAATGCTATTTTCAGCACTTGTCATGAGACATGGCTCCGAAAAATCGACCTCGAATATGAAAATGGCAAACAATTGCAAGTCACTATTATCAAAATAACTGAGTCTAAAGAAAACAAATCCATCCGAAGACTTGATGTGTCTAGCTACACAGGTCGGGGGGCGGGGGAGAAGGGGAGGCAGCTGCCTTCCTTGCTCCCCTGCTAGCTACGGCTCTGCAAAGGATTTCTTATCTGATTAGTTTGCGCAAAATTTTGAGACCCGATTTCGTATTCTCAGGTACTCTCCGGCTCTTCACAGTACACGTAGTGATTTCCTATGTTTCAGTCTTAAAGCGTCTTTTGTAAGTTTGAGAAATAATGATAAGCTGCTCTGTTGACATCTACACTGAATGCTCTCCGCAGAAGCGCGGTATTTTTGTTAAGTATTTTTTTTGAGTATCCCCCTCGAGCCACTCTTTAACATTTAGCGGAAACTTTCCGGCTGATTTGGAAGGTTGGTACTTGGACATACTTTAGAAACATTTCGTTATATACGTTTTCTTAAATGTTTGCTGTGTTTGTTATTTTCTAAGGTGGACCTTAAATGCTCATCCCCTGCGATTGGGCCGCCATACTATCGTGAATGTTTGGCGAAACTCGGAGAAAATAGACGGCGACTCGATTCAAGTCGATTGCGTGTCGGAGATCGGGTATCTGTGTGTCTGGATGCTGAGGTGTTGAGAGCGATGTCTGCTGGTCATGGTGGCTGGGTTGATGACATGGCTAAAGTAAGAATCACGATTTAGTTGAGAAAACAGGTAGCCTCCCTCGCAGGTGTTTTTAGTGAGTGGAGCTCTCCTAAAAACGCCTGCGTGGGAGGCTAGAAAACAGGGGGATCAGAAAACTGTACCGTGAATGTTACTTTGTGAACTGTAATAGGGTTAAAATTGAAATACTTGAATGTAGGTTTTTACATCTTGTCCGGCCTTGATCTACGTCCACACGGCAATAGACGATAATTATCGACTGGTTTAAAATTTGTGCGTTTAGGGGTTCCGTTCACACGGACAAAAATTTATACGCTTAGCCGTTCAACCTTGCTCGTTAGGTCCGTGTGAACAGAGTGAAAATATCGAACGATTCCGTGTGAGCGATGTGTCCGCTCAAATTTTTCAGCGGCCGGTTGAAAACGCGTCCTTAGTCGTGTGAAGTTAGCTTTGCGGTCTGATAGTGAACCTGGAACACGAAAATAGCAGTATAACTCGAATTTTTGAGTCTAGGTACAAAATCTTAAATTTTGACCAAAGAAATGAAAGCTACTGAGCAGTACTTTCCGCCGGTACTGTTTATTATGCTGTACAAGGTGGTTCTAACTTTTGAGTCTGAATTATCTCCTAACGCGTGACCATTCAAACGAACTGAGCTACCGAGAAGTACTTACCTGTGGCACTGTTAATTGAAATGTGATATATACTAAATGCTTCTAACTATTGATTCTGTGGTTCATGCTGTACATAGGAAAACGTTTTAACCAGCTTTCTCATCTTTGTAGTGCATAGGCAAAGTTGGCAAAATATCTAAAATTGACGCTGATGGTGATGTTCACGTTAGCTATGGACTACAAAGTTGGGTTTTCCATCCACAAGCCGTAACTAAGGTATGTATCGAATGTCCGTTATCTCGCCTATTGCCGTGGTGCTTGTCTTGCTCTCACTTGAGTGCAGACTTTCTCTTGCTAAGGATCAAAAGGACGCTCGATTTCCTCCGTCTTCCTGGTCTGGTCTTTGATCCTCTCCCGATCCCTTTGGTTGAATAACGACCACATCTTGACCTCTAACTGGCTTTTCCAGTACCTGTCGCTGTAAATCTTAAAAAGTTTAGAGTTTAAAGGATTCTAAAACTCGATCGAAAGCCAACTGGGGGGACCTCTCTTTTCTGATATGATAAAATTATGCGAAAATCGTTGCCAGACGAAACTCTGCAGGCGGTACCTATGTACCTGATTGGCTGAAACCCGTAAAGGAAATCATACTCTTCCAGCCGCTCCTTCTGGAGGATGAGCGCGGGCTCATTTTCCTGAACAGCGGCTGGTAATCGAGCCCAAATCAAGAGGTTGTTAAGCAATTGAACGCCAGTGTGATTAGTACGTCTATTGTGCGAATACGCTTTTGGTATTTCGACTCCACAGGTGGCCAGTTTTCAGGCAGGAGATAAAGTCCGAATTTTAAGCGACAAACAACTTGTACAAAATCTACAACAGGGCCATGGTGGTTGGAATGAGAAAATGACGACGGTGAGTCTTGGGTCTTACGGCGGCTATGATACATAACTCTTTCTTTGTTACTCAATTATGTCAAGGCAAGGCTCTTCCGTCAACCTTGCAGCCTAATACGCAAAACGTGCAAATAATAGAACCGAAAGTTAACTTTAAAGTTAGGCCCGCGGAAGAACCTTATATGACATCCGAAACAAATCTACCGTTGGTAGACCGACTGAGCTACGTGGCCAGACGGGATCATGTCGTGGGTGATTGAGATGGTAAGTCTCGCCCAAGAACAAGAGTGAAGGTTTAGGATACATTAAAATATTGTGCCGCAGAGCAACATACCAAACGAGTAGTTAGTTTGTGTGCTCTTGGAGGTAGAGTTTTCAGTTTTGTCGAGGGTATTTGTCATTTGTCTCCGATCACCTTAAGTCACACGACATTGGCACTTGTTGTGTCTTAAGTAAACGTACCTTACAGGACAGCAGATAAAAAGCGGAAAAGGCAGCTTAAACCTCTAATGTAAATCACGCATCGGTAACATGTTGCTTTTTCTAACATCTTTTGTTTACGCTGAGAAAGGATATCAGAATTGTACTTTATTTTTTAGTTTCAAGTTCTGAATTGTAGACCTTTTCCCACAAAAAATATATGGCACATGGGTGCTCGTCTTTAAAATAACAATCAGAACCGTATGCTGACTAAGTTTCGTAACTTACTAGGCTTTAGGAAAAGAGGGAAGGATCTTAGAAGTGGATTCTGATGGTGATGCTGTGGTTTTGGTTGATTCGGATTTGTGGTTATTGAACCCAGCTGCATTAGAAGATATGTCGGAAGGCGGTGAAGCTACATCAAGACGAGGCAATACTTCCCCCACTAGTCCAGGTAACTGAGTGACAACTGAACTGTTCTGGTTCAGTTTGTATAAATGCAACTTCAGTCCTTACAGCTAATGTCCCATGTTTAGTACTGGCAGTCTCTTTACTTAACCACTAGAGGACGTTTCATTTTATGTGATTGGCCCCTGTGGTATTTTGGGACCAAATTTTGAACGGGGATTAACAATGTCGTGCAACGCTGACTGGGTGTTATCTCCTGGAATGTTTGCAAACATGCTATCCCCCCTCCATCCTCGGAGACCCAGGGGCAGATAGTGGGGGCGAGGGAATGTCTAAACGGGCGGAAAAATATGGCACGAAGAAAAGTAAAGAACGGCGAGAAGAGCCCCTGGGGACAATGTCTTACCAGACCAGTTCCAAACGGTCGCCGCCGTTCTGCCTTCTGATTGGGCAGAAAAACACAAAAAAGTTTTCTGGCCCCAATCAGATGTCAGAACGGCGGCGACCGTTTGGAACTGGTCTGGCAAGACATTGTCCCCAGGGGCTCTTCTCGCCGTTCTTTACTTTTCTTCGTGCCATATTTTTCCGCCCGTTTAGACATTCCCTCGCCCCCACTATCTGCCCCTGGGTCTCCGAGGATGTCCCCGCTCTACCCTTAACTTGTTTAGGCGAGTTGTACCTTTCCGATATATCAGTCTATGTCAATCTGGAACAATGCGATCACTGTTTATCTTAACCTGGCTGCGTAATTGACTACTCTGAGTGATTACTGTGAACCTCCTTCCACAGTTGACCGAGCAACGGATCTCTTAAGGATGCTTCTTCTTGAAGCTGTTACATCCAAAGGAGGCAGTGTCGATCCGGGAGACAGATTAGTAAATGCTTCATCCAATGGTAACCTTCAGGAGGTCCGTGAAATTCTTGAAGCACATCCTGGCAAGGTATTCTTCTGCGTCTAACAGGGAGCTTAAGCAACGACGACGGCGACGGCAACGAGAACAGCAAAAAAGCAATAGGTTTAGATCGGCAAAACAACAACTAATTTGCCCGTGCATCACGCTTTTTTGTATATTTCTTAACCGCCGTCGCACGACTACAACGTGAAAGTGTCTAAAATGACGTTTTGTCGACCACGGGAACACTGGACAACAAGTTTCTTATTCTTTTCCAGAACTTTGATACAGTCCTTTAGAATTCAACGCCAAAAAAATTTGCCAACATTTGACGAATTAAACAAGATGGAATAAGCGCGATAAAGTTTGAGGCAGCGCGAATTCACTTTTAAAGTGACGTTTTCATCGCCGTCGCCGTCGTCGATGCTTAAAAAATTACTCCACTTCCTTTACAGCGGTTTTCAATCAAAATTGGATCTAGCCAATTAAAGTAGAGTCGGTCATTCATTGAGCCAATCAAAACTCAAAGCAGATTCTTAAAGCCGCTGAATTCGCGGGAAAACGTGTGTACGCAAGTTGCGAACGGCTTGATTCATTTCTGATTGGTCAAGAACACGTAAAAATGCAAAAACAACTCAGTCTCGATATATTTTTTTTCAATAGGTAATAAAAAAGTACCTTTCAGTTACCTACCCTTTAAATTACTAAATGGCACTATTGATTAATCGCGGTTAGCTGGCAGATATTGACAAGAAATGATTAATCAAGCATTTTCATTACATTCTATGTTCTTATTTACTTTTATCCATATTTTGTTCATGTTTTTAGATCGATCATAAAAGAGGAGGCAAGACAGCTCTTCATGTGGCCTGTGATCAGGGTCGGAAAGAAATTGTACAGTACCTTTTAGGTAAAGGTGCTGACAAGGACATCAAGGTTTGTATGTTTCAGTGGTTTTGTTCAATTGTCTACAGTTCTGTGTAAATTCGACCAAGTGGGCCCTTGTTCAGGTTAAATATCTCCGAAAGTTCGCTTAGAGACTGTTGACATTTCGATAATTTTCATTCTTCTTCTCATAATCATTATCGTTGTTATTATTATTATTATTATTATTATCATTATTATTAGAATAGGTAATCACATGATTTCGAGTGCAATTTGGAATAAATAAGCACGAGTAAATTTTTCAAAGACTAACAAAAGTGCACGAGCGCTTAGGGCGAGTGCACTTTGTGGTCTTTAAAAAATTTACAAGTGCTTATTTATTCCAAATTGCACGAGAAAAATCATGTGATTACTTATTAATGATATACACGAAAAACATAACTACAACAACAAATTTTGACAGCGCGCGCGTTTTTAGTTCATTCAACTGATTGGCTGAAACAGACTACTACCTTTGTCAAATTCAAACTTTTTCAAGACCAACGCTTTCAAAATCATTCAGCTAAGAACTTGGAAATGTGCAAGGATTTTTTTATATGATCACCAGCCTGTTAAAGATAACTTGGTTTACAACAATCAGCAAAAGTAAGTGTTTTTAAATTCATCCTCGATTATGAGAGCTCGGCGTTTACAAGAAGCGTTTTCAAGAAGTATACTGCCGTTTTTAAATCAGGAGAACGCTTCGAGCAGCCAAAGATGAAAGACACTTGCTAAGGTTTTTTAACGACTGTTTATCATTGTCTGTTCCTGAGACCCCATCATAGCTGGATTCATGGACAAATTTTTGAGATTTAAAACCCGAAAATGAAGGAGGCAATTTGTTTTCTTTCGACGCTACCATCGATGGGTGAGTGGAGCCACAGTTGTTGTGATGTCGGAAACTGTCAGTATTAATATAATATTTGCTTTTTCTCAGCGCTGGAGTTTTCATTATTTTATTTGGGCTAATGCAAGATTCATCGTAGCTCTTCTTCGTCGGCTTCATCGTAGTCGTTAAGGAAATTTATACCTCTGTGGCCTGTGACACTGAGGATATGTTCTGAACTTACAATCTTTGCTTTCTTCACCTGACTGCATGTTGTTTTTCTTGCACAATGATTCGTAAACTTTTTTCTCACTTTCTTTAACGCTAGTACCAGCTACGGATACTTTTCATTGTGTGAGTTGTCGTATTTTCACCCATTGGTTTAGTTTGGACCAGAAGTCTAAATTTTCAGTTTCGTTTGCTACTGAGGTAGAAAAAAAACAGACCATCACATGGAACGTACATGACTTGAAATCCCTGTTGTTATCATTGAATAATCCTTGTTCATTTAAATGCCTGAAGAGTGTAGCTGTCATGGTTTGCGTGTGGTTGCAACCGTTTTTGTTCTTTATTTTTTTTACTTTAGCGTAGTCTGTTATGAGTAGCTTTTTTTTAGTTTCTCTGGCTCATTTTCCTCGATTTTGTCCACAGTATTTTTCTCTTAGCAACGCATTTTCAATACATTTAGCGAGAAAGACGTACTTTTTACCGTGTTCGGGTTTTTTTTGGAATATTTTTTTTAACTTTTCTATTGTTGTTTTGCTTCCAAAATTTAATCCCGTCGTCGTCTGCTGAAAACCATGGCCATTTTCTTGAATCTGTGTTGTTAAAACAGCTCTAATCTGATTGGTTCTTTTTGGTTTCTTTTGTGTTTTCGGCCAATCAGAAAGCATTTGTAATTTGCACTCGTGTTACAAGTTTGCACTCGTGTTACAGAAGAGCCGCACTCCTTTCTCAGCCAATCAGAATTGAGTAATTTTTTCGTGTATACTATTATTGCTATAAACAGGTCCTGCACTATTTTAGTTATCGTACATTTTTTGTGAATTGTTAGGATGGACAAGATTACTCTGCGTTGCACCATGCCGCTTATGGGTGAGTCAAAAAAAAAGAAACGTTTCCTATGACGCGACGTGCCTACAGTAAGCCTTCGAAAATAAATCGTTACGTGCATTTTAAGTTCTACCGGAGTAATAATTAAGTTTAGGATTATCGCACATACTATAGATCTCAAATTTTTCATGGTTTTCTCTGTCTAAACATGTATGTGTTTCCGATAATAATTTTTTATCTTGCACCTTTTGGTTGGCAAACTTTAAATGTGGTGCTTCTTTTTGCGCTCCCGATCGAGCGCATAAGAAGGCTTTGATGTCAGAAGACTTAGTCATTCAGGGGCAATCTCATCTCCAGCTGGTTGGGAGAAATTGCATTCTTTGAGTCCCCTGAGTATCAGGCCTACCTTAGGGATTAGGGGGAGGGGTATGGGAGTTCCTGTTTTTGTTTCTCTCTTCTTCTACCCCTCCCCCAGAAATGCCTGATACGCAGAATCACCTGATACTCAGGCCAGCTTTCCTAAATTTTTAGGAGAGCGTACCCTATACACCGAATGCAAATATGGCGGACCTCTCGGCCGGCCCGGGTCTAGTTGCGCGAAAGCGAGGCTAGTTAGGCCTCGAGAGTTTTGTTTTGACTGCTCGTCTTAGCGATTGAGTCGATCGATATGGTTTGCATCGAGTTGTTGCATGCCTGAGGGCCACCAAAAAGAAGATTTTCCTCTAGCTGGAATAGCCTTTACTTTCCCGAGATCTTTTCACAAAGAAACTTAAGGATTCATGCGATTCGGCGCGGCGATGGGAAGCACTTTACAGCGAAACTGTGCTCGCTCACTTGCTTTAGATGAGAAGACTCACGAAAGTATTTGAATGAAATAATTTTCAAAAGAGATGGTGCTGTTCCAAGATGTTTGCATGGTCTGTTATTTATCCAACAAAAAGTAAACATTTTCGAGAACGGGAGCATCCGCGGTCGACCGTAAGATCTTTCAGATTTCACGCTGAAAACAGCTGCATTGAAATATAACAACAACAATAACAATCGCCTGTTAATCCTACAAGCGTGGCCTGTGAAACTATGTAAGAACCAGAAGAAAGCGACGTATTTCAAGAACAGTCCTTGAACAAAATGCACTGAAAAAACTAACGGAGGAACCGTTGCCAACTAAGAAAGAAAGAAGAAGAAAAAAGGTTCTGGAAGAAAAAGAGCGTGCAAGTATTCGAGCATTGTATTTGACCTTGCGCGTGATCTATTTTAGCAACTTGTCGAATGGTTTCGAGATAAACTAACAGCGATTTTCCAAAAATTGCTTCCTTTATGGCACTGCTCAAACTCTTGAACACAGGATCGTGAAGACTGTGAAAAAACATTCGCCCTTGTTTGTCGTTGTGTCCCTGAGAGCGCCTAAAGATTGGTAAGTCGCGACGGCGGATTCACTCGTTCTCGAGGATATTTACCTTTCCTTGGTAAGAAAACGGACAAAGCAAACTTGAAGCAGAACCATGAATCTTTCAGTTATTCACCCATTCTAATAGGTTCGTGAGTCTTCTCTTCTTAAGTGAAGCGAGCACACTTTCGTTCTTTTAAAAAATAACTCCGTGATAGTAGAGTGCCTCCATTCGCCGCGCCGAATCGCTTGAATCCATTTCTTTCTTCGTAAAGAACTTTGGCGAAGCGAAGATAATCAACTTTCGTCTCTGCTGGAGTTAAATCTCCTATTTGATGGCTCTTAAGCACGTAACAACTCAAAGGAAACCATATTCATCGACTGAATCGCTAAGACGCGCAGTCAAAACAAAACTATCGAGGCCTCACTAGCCTCGCTTTCGCGCAACTAGACCCGGGCCGACCGAGAGATCCGCCATATTTGCATTCGGTCTATTACACATCCCGTTGAGTTTATTGAGAGCAAGATCGGTAAGACCAATTGGAATTGGGACACTTTTGTAAAGATGTCTTTCTTTTTTTCATAGTGATCGCAGTGGAGAAACAGTGACTGTGATGTTAAACACAGGTACAAATGTAAATGTCTCCGATAACAAGAACAAAAGCACACCGCTTCACTTAGCTGTCAATCAAGGTAATGACGCTGGGGTGAGGTCACTGCTGGCGTCAAGGCATTGCGACGTTAACTGTCAGGTGAAGATTGTTTTTGCTAATAAGAAGCTTTCAGCCGGGGAAAATTCCCCTGGGAATTCTTAGTGTGGGTTTGCCGCCCGGTCTTCCAAATCCTGACCCTATTTCAGACCAAAAAAATGTCATTTTCCACACAGTTCTTAGACCAGGCCTTAGTTGTTCAAAAGCTGGATAACACTTATTCACTGTTTGTCCAATGGATAGCGCAATTGGTTTCTGTAATACTTTTCCGCTGGATAGTGATTTATCCGGTGAATATTGCTATCCATCTTTTGAACAAACGGGGCCTGGTTTCTGAAGCTTTTACTTGGTTTTGCAAGCAAGTGAAGTCACGATAAGAAAATCAGGAAAATATTTCTTAAAATACATTTCGAATTCTCTTATTAGTTCGTACACTCCCGTAGTTCCTTTCAAAACCATACCCTATAAAAGACAGAAATGGACCAAGTCTATAAGCCTTTTTCAGACCGAAACGGAGCAAAAACTCTACCCTTTAGGGCAGCACATACCTCCATGGCTTATATAAGGGAGTACCCCCAGGGGGGGCTTCAGATACACCGTTTCTGGTGCACGGGTACGTTTAAAGGTAAGGGAACGGCTGAGCGTCTGGGTACGACGAGTGTAGTTCGTTTTATACAAATAGAAGGCAAACGTATAACTTTTCCCTTACCTGGCAAAGGAGGGACGGGGAAGGGGAGGGGGGCAGATAGAAAGGATCTCCCTTTGCTGTCTCTCCTTTTCGCTTCTCTAAACTTGTCTCTTCCTCCTCATATTCCCTTGATAATCAGGCTATGGCTAACGAAGGGTAGAGGTCACTAGAACTGCGGAATCATCTGTACACTTAATTCTTCATCTCGCAATTCTTATATATGATAGTCACATAATTTTCAAGTATGAATATAGAGTCCCTCTGAACTTAAAATCATTTTGTTCAAAACGTGACTCTAATTGTGAATGTTTTAAGCCCACTTATTATTCCACTATTATGTCATTTTACCAAATAAGGTTAAGAGAACAACCAAAATACGAGGCCGTAATACACTGTAGTGTCCTGGTTTAACCGGTTTACAACAGGGCGAATACCGGCGGATGCAAAAGAAGAAGAAGAAGAAGAACCTTTATTAATTTATACCGCTCAGGGTAGCCCCTTCAGACACAAAAAGCTGTCTGTTATCAATGGGAGCCCTGAGCAACAACGCACAAAAACCACACTAAACATATAAACATTACACTAATACAGGTAATAATTTGATAATTTGGCTGACAGAATCAGGATGTTTTGGATACTCTTATTAGAAAATAGAAGCCAAAATACCATTTTTCTTTTGCAGTAAAATAATTAACCTCTCATTCAATGGTTTGGCATATAATACGCGCAAAGATTTTGCTCATTATTAATATCATTCTCACAGACGGAATCAGGATGTTTCTGAATACTCTTACCAAAAAATAGAAGCCAATTGCAAAATAACAATTTTTTGTAGTGGAATAATAAACCTCTTATTCGATGACTTAGCATATAATACGAGCGGACATTTTGCTCATTGCTCGTATTTTTCCAACAACGCAACTCGCAAAATATCTGCGCGTATTATATGCTAAACCATCGAATAAGGTATATTTATTATTCCAGTATATGTCATTTTACCATTTAAGGTCAAGAGAACAACCAAAATACGAGGCCGTAATACACTGTAGTGTCCTGGATTAACTGGCTTACAACAGGGCGAATACCGGCGGATGCAAAAGGAGCCACCATGGCTGACAGAATCAGGATGTTTTGGATACTCTTATTAGAAAATAGAAGCCAAAATACCATTTTTCTTTTGCAGTAAAATAATTAACCTCTCATTCAATGGTTTGGTATATAACACGAGCGAACATTTTGCTAATTGTTAACGTCATTGTCACAGACAGAATCAGGATGTCTCTGAATACTCTTACCAAAAAATAGAACCCAATTGCCAGATAATTTTTTTTGTAGTGGAATAATAAACCTCTTATTCGATGGTTTAGCATATAATACGAGCGGACATTTTTCTCATTGCTCGTAATACTACGCAACTCGCAAAATATCCACACGTATTATATGCTAAACCATCGAATCAGGTGTATATATACCCTGGGTGCCAGAGACTTTTTTTGTGCGATTTTCCGTGTCTGTCAAGTCTTCATACTGTCCCGCTGGTTTTTCTCACGGCTTCTCCGCTCGTGGCTTTTGCCTTCGGGCAACACCGAAAAAAAAAGAGAAAAAAACCGCTAGTACGTACCCAGAGTAAGCCCGCATAGCACTAATTAATTTGAATTTAAGGAATTTTCTTGAAATCGTTCTTTCCAGGATTTAGCCGGGGATACGCCGCTGCACGATGCGATCTCCAAAGAAAAGAACGCAATCGTGAATCTTATCCTTCGCTCGGAGCGCCTTGAGATTTCTGTGTTCAATGGCAGGGGTTTTAACCCTCTTCATCAAGCCTGCATGAAAGGAAACTTACAGTAAGTAATATTGAGGGACTCTGTCGGTCAATAGTAAGTTGGAGACAATCACCTTCCTCTTTAAACTCGCGTGTTCCTTCAGTTTGTTCGACTGGAGTCGCATACCCCACAAAACTGAAAACCCTACAGTTCTGGGTGTGTATCTCGTTACGAATGTCCAAAGTTGATTCTGCAGATAATTTGTACCTTCAAATTGATATTGTTTTCAGCATTAGTTTTTTCTTAAACGAGAGTTTTTCCTTTCTGAATGCGGTTTTTTACTTTGTCCGGTGGATAATGACAGGTCGGTCATTAATACTTTTATTAAAACGTTTTTAGTTTTTTCCTCGGAAAATGAGGGTCACTTTTACTATTTTACTAATAAGAAACAAATAAAAATTAAGCGATTCTTGAAATTTGAGGAAAATCGTGCAACACTTTCATATATTTTTGGAAAAAGCCATTCGCTCTCCCATCTCGCCCGGCTAACATTTGACTTAAAGGTTATTGGTTCAGATGTACTTATCTTTGCCTTCCTTTGTTATTCTACCCGGTGGACAGCTTAAGACGACTTTTAACTTCAATTATCTCCTTATCGGTTGCAGTGCTGTACAGAAAATCATAGACAAGTATCCTGGTCTTATTGAGATACCAAAAGAAGATGGATTTACCGCTTTGCATCTAGCCGCGTTCAACAATCATCTTGACATTGCGAGGTGTCTTCTGTTGTCGGTATGTGAGCTAAATATCCTTGAGGAATGCGATACATGCGCCGCCCAGTGATCAGCAATTTTGACCATTTAAAGCATGCCCATGCAGAACTCTTGTTTAAAACACTTTTGATAGGAAGTGCAAAACAATGAGAAAAAGCGAGAACATAACTTGAATTATAGAGAGAAGCCTGACGTAACGTTACCGTGGTAGCAAAATTTCTGGATCTCAACACTCTTTCTTGACAGAGGCGGCCATTTCCATTGTCGAACGATGGAAGAAAAGTATGGGCTACCGTTTTGTGTCTGAGTGCAATCAGTGACACAGGAAGTCATACGTTTCATTTTTTTTTTCTGCCATATTTGCAGGACCAAAAATTTTGCGACCATGGTAACGTTGCATAACGACTTTTCCTCTCTATTGGCCCTCTTGTCAAATTGATGCAAATATGGTGAAAATTGCTGTTATTGTGGAGGCCAACGTAACGTTTCCCGAGAGAAAAAGAAACCACAACCTTATCACAAGGTATCCTGTCCGTACAATAATGGCTGAATTATAACCCGCACGATAATAATTTGAATTTAGTAAATGCCACGTAATGACCTATCAGCCAATCACTGAACTTGCTTTTTAATTCGAGGATTGTCGTTAAGTGTCGAGTTTAAAGTTCACTTACTATTTGCGAAATAAAGATGAACGGCGTTTTACAAAGAATTTCAGTAGGAAAAAATCAATTATAGAGGCGCACGAGACAAGAAATTTGGAGGAGTACGGGTGGGTACCGGCGATGTATTGGTGAGGTAAAGTCCAGACTAACATTCAATGAATCATAAAGGAGGGGTAACAGTAATTAATAATAATTATAATATTAAGTATAAAGAAAGTGTGAGTCTATTATGGTGTGCAGGGGTTGAGGGTTACTGGGTGGATTTCCACTGTCGCGTATTTTTTACGTGCGTTCGCACTTGAATTTTCTGACTTACGTAAACAGTATATGGGCAATGTATGGAAGACCGCGCGTAAACTTAAAAGTTGCGTGAGGTTCAACTTTTACGCGCAACGTTCCATACATTATACTTCATTTACGCTCGTAAATTTTATGCACACACATAAAAATCACGTAACAGTGGAAGGGTGGATTTCCACTGTCGCGTAATTCTTCTGTACGTGCGCGTAAATAAAATAAAGTGAATGTATTGAAGGTCACGTGTATACGTAAAAGTTGATCCTCGTGGCCTTTCATAAATTGCCTCTATTTCTTTTACGCACGTAAATTTTACGTGTAAAATTTAATATTAGGCGACAGTGGAAAATCTCTCAGAGGGAGTAATACTCGGCTCTTTTTACGTGGTTGATAAGTGGCCTCTCACGCAGTTTTGTTTGTAACCCCAGGGCCATTGTGATATCAATTTACGAAACAACAAGAGACAAACAGCCCTGGCGCTAGCTGTGTCAGAAGCTTATACAGCTATGATAGAACTGCTTGTTGAACATGGTGCGGATGTCAATGCTGATGATGAGGATGGTGACACTCCATTACATCTTGCTGTTATTCATCAGGCTGTGGGTACCACTGGCTCGAGAAAGGTGAGTGTACTTGTATGCTTCACATAAAGCTTGGATGACAAAGCCTTCTTCGCAGACTGGTAATTCTTTACCACATTTAGTTCCGTCTCTGGCGGAGGCTAGGATGACATAAAAGGTAAAGCTCATTTTACCCCCACCCCCTCCATCAATGCTCCGTTTTAAGGGTATTTAGAGCTAGTCGAAAAATCCCAATTTTTTTTGTACCAATCTAAAGGAAAAAAAGTATTGTGTGAAAGTATGGAAAAAGGAGGTTTCATTTGTATGGTTACTCTTTAGAATTTCATCCACGGACCCAAAAGTTAGAACCATCGCGTACAGTATGATGAACAGTGCCACAGGACAATACTTCTTAGTAGCTTTCGTTTAAAAGATCACAATTTAGGATTTCATCCACATTCTTCAAAGATAGAATCACCCTGTACAGAGTACTAAACAGCACCACGAGTAATAAACACGAGTAATAAACACTGTATGATTTCATCCACATACCCAAAAGTTAGAACCACCTCGTACAGCTAACATATTAACAGTACCACAGGAAAGAACCGCTCAGTAGCTTTCATTTGAATGGTCACATTTTAGGATTTCATGATCATACAGACTCAAAATTTACCTAAAATTCCTAACCACCTCTTCCAGTTTAGTAAACAGTACCAGAGAGAAGTACTTCTAAATTTCCATTTTTAAACCTAAAAACAGAAAGGCTCTGGATAATGTTGTAAAGTCGCTGTAAGGAAGAAAATTGGCAATGAACCAAGGCAATATGTGTCTGGTTTAAAATGCAGTTTAATTTTTTTTTTTAAATTCTTGTATTGGCATTGAAAGGGTTCCTTTATGGCGCCTATTAAAATTTGTTTCAAGGCATTTTAATTTACGTATGAACGTATCTTCAGTTTAATTAAAAAAGTAAGGTATTCTTTTTCTTTTCTTTTTTTGGCACTGACTACTTCTTAATATCCCGTAAAGTCTCTCGTCTGCTAGGATATGTATGTATATAACGTCATCACGCCATAGTATATTTTAATCAATTGTTACTTCACTTTATGTCCTGTACATGAAATAAGCAAAGGTCGTGCAACCTCCCCGATTAGCCACTCTTGGGTAAAAAATGATGGCTCCTCCAGTATCCAAGATGATACCTTGTATCGTTCCGGGGTCATGGCTCCAGATACCTAGCTGATCTAGACGATACCAGCGAAAATCGACACCGAAAGAAGAAGGAAAACAATTTAGTTTTTTAAAAAATTGTGTTTATTGTCTCGACGAGACTCTATGTTTTAGACGACACCTGAGTGTCGTGTTAAGTTTCTAAGAAAATACTCGGCCTATCGAATATTTTTTCAAAGTCATTAGGGGAGGAGGGGGGGTTCTCTTTCGTGAAGAGAAATATACGGTGCGGTTGCCCGTAAGGGTTACACTTGCTGTGATATTTTTCATATCTCGACTTATACCATTACGGGCAACCGTAGAAATATATATTTTCGAAAGCAAGTGATTTTTTCAAACAGAGAAAAGAAGTTTTTATCGCACAAAACTGATTCGAAAACGCGTTAGTCTGTATACAGCCGCCCTCACCTCAAACAAAATCGGGGCGATTTTGTTTGAGAGGGGCGGGGGATGCTGTACCCAGGCTAAAATCGCTTTTTTTTCGCACAAGCGTCAAACTGAGCAACTGAAAGAAAGCTTTTACAAAAAAATGGTTTGATACGGTTCAGGCTCTCCGTGCATCTGAAATCCAACACTACGACTAAGCAACGAACAAGTTCGCGCATCCCCGGGAACGCCAGTGTTACACATAAACTTACCACTGAAAACGCTGTACGAACTGATACTGGCACTTGGCCCCACTCCCGCTCCCCGGCTGTGTGAATGTATAAGTGGCTTTACTATTGGCGTAGTTGTAGCAGTTGCTGCTTAACTGATCGGAGCGGCAAGAATGCTGTTCCAAGGGTAGGAAGTACTCTCATATGCGTAACGGTTTCGTCTACCGTTAACGGAAATCGGTTTCTTTGGGAGTAAGTTTTGTATATCGTTATTTTATAGTCACGAAGACAACGATAGGTCACCAATAACTCAAACGGTGTTGCCCCTATAGATATTTGATTTAATTTTCTGACTGTTATTTTTTTTTGTATTCTTTCTCACCGATTCAGCTGTTGCAAGGTTTAGGACTTAATCTCCCAGCGGGGGCTGAGACAGATCAGCACACGGGCTCAGCTATAGCAGTTTATTTGGTTCTTCATGGTGCCAACGTCAGCCTCTGCAACCACGAGGGAAAAACTCCATTGGACCTTTCTCAAGATACCCAGACTGCTGCCTTGATTCAGCAATATGCAAGAAATACACCGAGGTGGGGAAATTCATATTTACTCTATGTTCACCGACTACATCAGCTCTTCTCTGATACCGGGTAGGGCTTCTGTTGTCACATGAGAACGGTGATTTCGGTGCAAATACCTTAACGGAGCCAGGCTGCGCCGTGTTGGTCTGTTGGTGTTGGTCGTGGTTGTCATTTTCTTTGTGCCTAGGATTTTGTAGAATACTTCATGGGAAGGAAGTGCGGGCGTACGATATTTACGCACGAGTTGTTGACGCATCAGAAATAGAACTAGTGAGCGTAGCGAACGAGTGACATTTGCGATACAAGAGCGAGTGCGTAGATACCGTGCAAAGCACTTTCCATGTAGTATTGTGTTTATTCTATACATACTGAGACATTCATCATTTTAGCAGCCTTTTTGTTTTACTTTCCAAAATGCTAAAATTTGCCGCTAGATACCGTAAAATGAGAAAGAAAACGAAGTATCAGCTTATAACTGTAGTAAAAACGTTTGTTAAAAATGATAGTTATTATGATAGTGAATTTATATAGCGCTAAAACTATAAAATACTAAAAAACGCTTTACATTAAGTTACAATTGAAAAATTTTTTTGTAAGGCTAATTATAACAATAATAAAAACTTTTCCATGTTATGCTAAAATCTAAAAAGAAAGCGCTAAACATTCAGAGCTATTTCAACAAACTAAAAGCTTTTCTAAAAAGAATTGTTTTAAGATTCTTTTTAAGAATGGCGAGGCTGCGACTTGTTCTTATAGTTAATGGCAGCGAGTTAAATAAAACAGGTGCAGCATGAGCAAAGGCCCGATCCCCAATTGTAGAGCAGCTGACTTTTGGAAAGAACAGAAGAGATTGTGCAGACGAGCGAAGAGCATAATTAGCAGCTGGTTTCAGAGACAAAAGATCTTTAATGTAGAGTCGACTTTGGTTCTCTAGCGACTTGTAAACAAAAAGGAGCAATTTGAATTGAACTCTGAACGTTACTGGGAGCCAATGTAGGTCGATAAGTGCGGGTGTGATATGATGAAATTTAGGCATCTGAAAAATTACTCTAGCTGCGGTATCCTGAACTTTCTGTAAACGATCAAGTTGATATTTAGGTAGACCAAAAGGAAGTACGTTACAAGTAATCAAGGTGCAAAGATACATCAAGGCAGGACTTCACTAGCCATGTAGGAACAGGATCGAACCAACAAGAGGCGTTGGAGGATTCTCGAACAATCTTACACACTTCTTCTATGGATAGCGCGGACAAACTCTCCAGGTTCTCCTTAGTAGTAACAGAAGCAAGTCGAGGTTCTTGAACTTGTAACTTGTAAAGATTTTCCTTTATGGTTTCAATTTTTTTGGGAAGAGAAGTGCCAAATTCGTTAGCTAGCTTTGTGGGGTCTTCGTGCTCTGGGGGAGCCGTCTTAAGTGGTTCCCTGGGCAAGGAATTAACCACACGAAATAGCTTGCTGGAGTCACCCACACACTGATCAATTAGGCTAATAATTCACACTTAAAGCTTTAAGAAGTGCAGAGTACTGATTACGAACTCTATGGCAATTATTTCAGTCACCACGGAGGTCAGTTTTCACGGCTTTCTTTTCAAGGCGGCGATGTTTACGCTTGAGTTGCTTAATGTCATCACTAAACCATGGGACCTTTGGACGATTAATCATAGTCCTTGTTTTAAGCGAGGCATGCTTGTCCAGGATGTCAGTAAGGGTCGTGTTAAAGCAGTCGGAGAGTGCATCAATTTTGTCCCAGTGTGCGCCTGCAGAAAGCATAGAAGAGCCAATATCAGCTGAGAACGCGGCAATATCGATTTTTTTGAATTTACGAAAAGTTAGTTCTTTGCATGACAAAGCTGGTCGTGGGAAGCCAACAGGAGACTGAATAATAAAATGATCGGAAATGGAAAGAGTAGTTTTAGGAGAAGCAAGAACAACATCATCTGACGAAGGAGTAATAATTAAATCCTGGGTATGATCCGATAAATGGGTCGGGCCCGAAACGTGTTGCGAAAGACTAAACGTTTCCGGTACACTTTAACAATCCACTCAGAAAATTCGAAGGACTTGTTTTCCTTCCCATGCACTAATGAAACGTTGACAGAGTCTCTAGGCAGAGTTCTAGTTCCACCACCACGGTTTTGTGATTGTCTCGAAAATTCTTGAAGAAATAACCAGCCACAGATAACTGAGCAATACTGGCGGAATAAGCGTCATTTAAGCAGGTCTCGGTAACGCTGCAGGAGCCGATGTCATTTTCAACGACGTGGTCAGTGATGCTCTCGATCTCCCTTGACAATATATCGCTTTGACGAATTTTGTTGGACATCAGCTCCGCAGTTAAGATAAGGAGGAATGGGCCATCCTTGCCTCTACTAGGTTTAATGCATTTTGAAGCATAACCTTTATTAAGAACTGTGTTTTCTATGTTTCTGTAAAAGGTTTGGATCCACCTTCTAGAGCTCTCACCAAAGTTATGGAGGTCTAACGCCCTGTGTATACTTGACCACTCTTACTAGACTCTTAAAGAAAGGCCACCTCTTTAAGAGATATGGAGACTTGGAGATTATTATAGTTTGAAATTCTTTGAAAACTTGCCCAAAATTTACGAGGAAATTCTTTTATACTCAATGAACTCAAGATACTTTACAACGTCAACGATCGAGTATGCAACGATATACTTTTCAACAATAAAGAAATTCTTATTGGAGGAAAACTCTTCTTTTTTTACTTTCAAGTTCTGTGCCACAGCCCACAACACGGACGACTGGTCCTTCTTCCTTAAAGCCGCCTGTTGCGCCGCAACCATCAACGGCTCGGTCAGCGGTATGTTTTTCGTTTCCAACTCTATATTAGAGACCGTTAGATTCTTGGACAAGAACGACTACGAGTACGAGATTTAACTTTAATTTTCTCCAAAAAACATAGCTCTGTTATCTTTATTGAAGGAAGTTCCAGCCGCAAAATGACAAAACCTCTGACCTCTAACCTCTTGTTTCTGCTGCCACGACATTCTCGCTAAAATTTTGTGGTAGGATGACGACGCCTATCAAGTTTTTCCGCCAAACTGGCGCTGGCTCACGGGCGCGCACTGCTTAGTATTGAGAAAATCTCGTACTCGTAGTCGTACTCGTCATAGAACCTAACCGCAACATTGATCGCAATGGCGTGCGTGCGTGTGCACGTGTTTTGTAACTCGCTATTCGTGCAAAGGAGATTGAGAGGTTTTACAACTAAGCGACCATTTATTCGATTGCTACGAGAAACGTGAGGATTGTCAACCCTTCCTCTCCAGGAGCCAATCGCGCAATCATGAGACTGAATTCGTATGATACTTTTTTTTATTTTGGCGTAGGGCGTCGCCACAGGTTATACACATGATATGTACTTGTCTTCTTGAAGGTTTACATCTACAAAGACCATTTAGTGTTTTTCTTCTTTTTCAAATTTACAGTCAGGCGCTGCAGTGCAGCGTCAGAAAAAGACTCAGGATACAGTCAATCGAGCTGAGTCTGCAGGAACCGACTGCATTATCTGTTCAGAAAACGTAGCTACTGTTACATTCAATCCGTGTGGTCATAAAGTCACGTGTTCAGGTAAAACTATACAAAATGGTAAGAAAAAGCCTTCCGCACTGCGGATGGCTCGCGAGGCTTAGAGAAGGTGAACCAGCCTGGTTAGCTGGGCTGGCTCTGTCGTGCCTTGTTTCTTCTTAAAATTGTTGTTGTGTTTATATGAGAAGGCGGGCTGGCTTGCCGAGATCTTGGTTATTCTAGCCGGATCCTCGGCAGCGGGCCAGCCCACCTTCTCATATAAACATAACGAGAATTTTTAGGGAAAACAAGGCATGAGCCAAGCCAGCCCAGTAAAGCGAACCAGCCATTCAATGATGCCTTTCAAGCCTCAGTTAAGACTAAGCTTGTTTAAGAGTATTATGGTATTGTTTGAAAGGGCTTAACCGTCTTTTTTCGGTTTTGTGGTCGGTGAATGCTTGCAGCAGTCTCTACCTATAGTTATTTCAGCTGTGTAAACAAGATATTAGCGTACATACACGCCTGCAGCAACACTTTATGTCCCCGGTATGTTTAACGAAAGAGCTTTACGGCGCGACTGATCTTTGATCCACTAACTTCCTTTTGTATTTGCTGTGTAATTTATACCTTTTTTATGTTTTGAGCAGTTATTCTTTGTTTCAGTCACCAAAACAGCTCCTTTTACCTCAATTCACTTGATTAAGTGTTTTCTTTTTCAGTTTGTTCCAGGAAACTGAAGCGCTGTCTGAAGTGTTACGCAGCAATTCAACAGAAAACATCACCAGGTAAGTACCCTTTCACTCATACCAGTGGTCACTAATGATAATTATTATTTATTCAAAAGTTTTTGCCCTATCTGGTTGCCTCCAGTCCTCCAGTTATCAGTTATCATCAATTTCATTAAGTAACTTTGAATCAAGCAGCCCTTGGTCTTTCCTCAATTGTTTAGTGACGCTCATCGTTTGAGAACAAAATTTCCGTTGATAATCTTGTTAACTAACTCTCAGAGTTAACAAATTATTGGAAACTTGCGTAGCTGCTTAAGGCACGTACGTTCTCTTCGAGCGTCATACGGTAATGCACTTTACAGTAAAAAGTCTAATATTCTCCTCCTTTCCCTCCAAAAAAATATTTTTGTAAAAATATAAGAAATGAATAGTGACTGTGCAAAAGGTCCTCCAAAGAGATTTTATTTGAATGGTTACACCATAGAATTTCATCCATATACTCGGCCGTTAGAACTACATACTGAACAAGACGCTGTGGGAGCGTATATTCAGGCGTCAATGCACCAGGCGTGTGTCGAGTTTTTTTATGTGTAGTAGGGATGTGTTAGTAGTGCAGTAGCGTGGTATATTTTAGGGGTTGGTTGAGATGTGTGAAGTGGAAGGCGTGGAGTTATATTGGACGTGGACTGGTAAGATATTAGCTGTAGTTTGTTAATCATTGAAACTGGTTTCTCGTAGAATTTAATATGAAGTTACAAAAAATATATTTTTTGGAAGGTAAAATTGATTTTAGGTTTGCAGTGATGTAGTTGTGGGAGTGCCAATTTGATTATGAAGGGAAAGTGTAATTACAATCTGTTGAAATGAAGTGGTGGCTGTGAAAGATCTTATTATTTTGTGTGTGTGTTCGGGGGGCTTTGAAAAATCGGTGAGGTCAAAAGGGCGTAAAATCTGGGTATAAAATTAAGGGCCTGATTACATGAGCCGGGCTGGCTCGCTTTGTGGAGATCTGGGCACCTTAGTTAAAGGCACCAAAAATCAACTTTGCAATTTTATGACAACCGAGCCAGCCCGGTTAGCTGAGATCCCAGTTTTGTGATGCCAGGATGCCGGGTGGAAATTTTCCAAGTAATCACGCTTGTCAGGCGGCCCGGTGAATGAACCAAGCGAGAAACAGGACAGCGGGTAACACACTGCTCATGCGCATTGCTTCCAATCTCTATATAAAAATGGCGGCTCTGGGCAGGCTCTTTTCATGTAACAACGGCAGGGTTCTCAATAGATTTTTAAGTAGGAGGTGATCACTGATAAAGTAGGAGGCTCTTCCGCAAAGCCAGAGGTGTCAAAACAAAGCAAAGAAAAGCGACTTAAACACAAAGTAAGCGGCTATAAATCCCAAAGTAAGCGGCGATCAATCGCCGGGTGCCGCCTTCTATTGAGAACCCTGCAACGGGATAAAAGTCACCTCGGCACCTTACTGTGAGTTGTATTGTCACGCAGTTTGCACGTGAAAGCTTTGGAATTTGTCGCTTTCGTGGCTCGTTTATGAGAGAATACGACTTAATCTGGTTAACTCAAGGGTTTTAAAAATAACTGTCACGAACGCAGTTTGCACGTGAAGATGTTGGACTCTGCCCCATTTACGGTTCGAACGTGAAAGAATGCAACTTGTCTACGAGATCATTTTGCTCAATAAGATATGAAGAAATGACCTCCTTTTCGAAAATCTCCAATGAAATTATGCATCATTCAATGTCACCCTTATTTATCTCATGCACAATCAAGGAATTTTGCATGACATCTTCTTCGGCTCTCGACAACTGAGGGCAAAAATATTGTCAAACTTTTGGCAATAAGTCAAACCCTGTCAATTCTACAGACAGACAGACAGATTTACCTTCAAATTTCTTAAAAATCGCCCGGCTTCTAGGTAAGATAAAACATACCCTAAGCTTGAGATTTATAAATTTATATTTTGGAGCAAAAAATCGTCCTCTGGGAGGACATGTCCTTACTTCCAATGAATAGTCTGTACAATAAAAAAGGGCAGTGGCCGGTACCTGTGGTCCGGAGGAAAAACCTTCACGCCGTGTGCTGCGAGGACAATTATTTTCCAAAGGGAAAAATTGAAATTACCTGTACCTTGTTTTTTCAATACGTTTGATTTCTATTGCTGATTTGTTTGCCGTGTGTTATCTTTGGGACGTGTTAAACGAAGATAAATGCCTTGTCGAGACACATCGCGCGGCAGACATCCTAGTCGCGTCGCTTGGCTTGTTTACTTGGGTTGTTTACGTTGGCAAGTATTGCGTGCCTATTGTAACTTTGAATCAAAACAAGCGATCTTGATTACTCTATTTGGGCGACGCCCAAATAATAAATGTTACCATGTGAAAGTACTGCTAAGAGGTTTCATTTGAATGGCAACAAAATACGATTTCGCCCACAGACTTGAAAGTTAGAACTACATACTAAATAAATAGTACCACGTGAAAGTACTGCTGAAGAGGTTTCATTTGAATGGCAACACCATAGGATTTCACCCACAGACTCAACAGTTAGAACTACATACTAAACAAATAGTACCATGTGAAAGTACTGCTGAAGAGATTTCATTTGAATGGCAACAAAATACAATTTCACCCACAGACTTGAAAGTTAGAACCACATACTAAATAAGTGGTACCATGTGAAAGTCCTCGTCTGCTGAAGAGGTTTCATTTGAATGGCTACACCATAGGATTTCATCGACGGACTCAAAAGTTAGAACCACATACTAAATAAATAGTACCATGTGAAAGTACTGCTAAGAGGTTTCATTTGAATGGCAACACCATAGGATTTGACCCACAGACTCAAAAGTTAGAACTACATACTAAGTAAATAGTACCATGTGAAAGTACTGCTGAAGAGATTTCATTTGAATGGCAACAAAATACGATTTCACCCACAGACTTGAAAGTTAGAACCACATACTAAATAAATAGTACCATGTGAAAGTACTCGTCTGCTGAAGAGGTGTCATTTGAATGGCTACACCATAGGATTTCATCGACAGACTCAAAAGTTAGAACTACATACTAAATAAACAGTACCATGTGAAAGTACTGCTAAGAGGTTTCATTTGAATGGTAACACCATAGGATTTCACCCACAGACTCAAAAGTTAGAACTACACACTGAATAAATAGTACCATGTGAAAGTACTGCTGGAGAGGTTTCATTTGAATGGCAACACGGTAGGATTTCACCCACAGACTTGAAAGTTAGAACTACATACTAAATAAATAGTACCATGTGAAAGTACTGCTGAAGAGGTTTCATTTGAATGGTCACACCATAGGATTTCATCAACAGACTCAAAAGTTAGAACTACATACTAAATATAGAGTACCACTGGAAAGAACTGCTGAAAAAGAAGTTTCATTTAAATGGTAACACGACAGGATTTCATCCACAGACTCACAAATTAGACCCACTTACTAATTAACGATTATTCCACAATTGCGCGTTGGATATGAGATGGTAGAGCCAACGAGGGTCGTAGCGCCGAGTTGGCTATGATCATCTCATATCCAACAAGCGCGAGTGGAATAATTGTTTTATTAAAAACGCCCACAAAATATCGAGAATTCTTCCCAACTTTATTTGTAAAAACAACCGATTTTCAGCTTTTTTTTAATTTTGAGCAGACGCCTGACAGTTACCATATTTGGAGAGCATGGTATAATGTCTCATATACCACGATAGCTGAGCCAATCAGAGCTCTAGAGTTGCATTATCCAATGATTCAGTTTTTAATAAATAAATATAGTCCAGTCATATTGGGGGCTGACCCGGAACAAATTCCCACAAAAGCTTTCTCTTCGAAAATGTCTCAGAACTGACGAGTTATTGAACATATCAAAAGTCCTAAAAAATCCGAGCACGACAACATGGTGAAATTTAGCAAAACACTGAGGAGCTCTTTCCACATAACATGGAAACGAGGCTGGAACAGGAAGTGCAGTTTTACTGGCCTTGTATTATTATAGCATAAATAAAATCATTAAAATATGATAGAAAACACTCTGCTTCTTGTATTTATTCACGTTTTATCATGACATGACTAAAGAAAAAGGGAAAATATTCAAAATTTACTTCTAGCGTGAGCTTTTATAAAATGTGTTTGATCGCGGCATTCAGACCTTCTAACAGATTTAGGAATGTTAAGCATTATGTTTTCTTCATTTCTTGTCACTAGCAAAAAAAAAACCGAAAAAAAACAAATTTGCCGTCACCCAGTCTAACAGCAAAGTTGATTTTATCTGGCCTTACAGCAAAATTAATTTGTCCCGGACTAACAACATTTTCCTTCCAAGCGACTGTTTCAGCTACTCATCCTCTTCATCGTCACTGTCACCAAGAACGGCACTGATATTTGTGCATGCGGTTTCACGACACTGTCCACATGCGGGAGAACAGTCTAGTCCATGCTTAAGGAAGCTGCACCTTGCGGAGGCACAGTCAGTTGCACAGTTGCAGCGGACCATCTTGAGCAAGGACTCTGGAGCAGCCGGTAGATCAGTGGTCACGTGAATCACCTGGTTACCGCTAAGCTTCCAGCCCCTGTCTTCAAACTGCATCCCCTTACCAAGACACTGCC
This sequence comes from Porites lobata, assembly GCA_942486035.1. Lineage (NCBI taxonomy): Eukaryota > Metazoa > Cnidaria > Anthozoa > Scleractinia > Poritidae > Porites > Porites lobata. The sequence continues at coordinate 186,903 of CALNXK010000106.1, read as the reverse complement.
ACTGTTTGACCTGTAGAAAGGCTGTGGTATCTGGCTGCTGCGGATGCTGGGGGAAGGTTCTGGGGTTGTATCTGTTGACCTCTGGTTGCCACTTTTTCGTAGTACCGGCGGTAGGGGAGGCTATCGAGGCTCTGTCCTTGTTTTCCTCCATACAGCACCACTAGAGCATTCTCTCCCGCTGTCGCAACCTCGGCTTGAGTTGATCCCGGGATATCGAATACCTTCGCTTGATCTTGGAAGTAGACAGATTCACAGTATTTTTTAAGGGACGCGGGTTTTGCAATACTGTAAGGGCGATACGTCGTATCACAACCCGGAATGGCATGCAGAAACAACATGTTGCGGCAAACCGCAGGGCCAAGCTCCGCCTTCACTTTCAGCATGTTCCAAACTCTGCTCTCTCTGGAGCTAGAGTTGGCTTTTGGCTATGGCCGAAAGTACAAATCATTGCCATTTGCTTTTGTGTGATAGCAGAGTAACACTAACATATCGGTATCATCTTCTACGAGCACTGTGGGATGCGTTACGGCAGAGTAGAGAGCTGTTTTGACGATAAGAACATCTTCATCACCCTCAGCTTGCAACGTGCGACCGCCACTTTCTAATAAATGGCGCTGCAACATGACAATGAACCGCTTCTTGTTCTCTGTGTTAGCAAGGAATGCATCTTTCTTAGCCGTCACTTTCATCCCATCTTGGAAGGTTACGGTTGCACTCCACGTTCTTGCTGAGCGTCTCTGGTGGGTCATACTCTTGGTCGAGGGTTCACTGCCATAGCCGTCAAACACCACTGTTGCTGTTTACTCACCTGCACGAATAAAGAAAGCAATGGAATTGAGATCTTTATGAAAAATTCGAAGAGACAAACGCCGGCAAGGTCCTTCCTGACTGAAATGCGTGTTCTTCGTGTGTGCTCATTTTGGTTCTAAAACAGCACCAATAAATTATTCTAGTGAGAAAACGCTTGGTAGCATTGTACAATAAAATCAAGTCAGCCATTTAGAGGAGTATAAGTTACTCACCTGAACCATAGTTATTAGAGGAGACTGGTTATGACAAGCGGCAAACATCAATGATAAAAACAACAGTGCTGCAGTTTATGTTCAAAGCACCGTGAAAGTGCACAATCCTTTGTTTTCTGTTGGCAAATTGTTACGGAATAAATTAATGAAACGTTTTTATTGGTCAATACAATCAAAATGATAGGAATTCTTTTGAACGTTGTGCACTTTCAGGTCCACAAAAACATATAACAAAGGAGTCTGACGGGTTTCATAACCATTCCACTCAATTAACTATGCCTGAACAAAGAAAGCGAAGAAGACGAGATCTGACGAGACAAACACCGGCCAGTTGTGTCTGGACTGAAATGTGTGTTCTTCAGACAAACGCCGGCAAATTAGTTCTCCGCTGTACAGTAAATTTTGGCGGCCAAATTACCGGTTTATGTGATACAGCACCACCAAATTTAGTATTTCAGTTAAAAGAGGAAATTCATTTTCTTTGCTTGCTAAAACTTTCTTTATTTCTTGTTTAACTACGGCTTTAAAAACTTTTCCTCTCTCGCATAGATCTTATTGTATTATTGTAAAATTTAACATTGCGCGTTTATATTTTACGGTACAAAACTGTGCATTTCCAGCCCCACTCTCCCAATAAAAATCATTCCAGATGTATTTATAGTCTTTTATTGTTAAATATAAGGATGTAAATAACTAAGTTTCATCGTTACAAGGAATTATAGTTATGATTTGTGCGGTATTTTAGTAGACATTCGGACGACTTATGATCAGCCTCGTTTCCATGCAGTGAAAGACGCAGCGGTCAACAGCTCCAACAAAATCCAGCTTTTCGACATGTTGCCATGCTAGGATTTTTGGGGCCTTTTGATATGTTATTATGCAATAAATTCTAAGTAAGTCTAAAACCGTTGAGATTTCTTTTGTGGGAATTTGTTCCGGGTTGACCTTTTTTTCCGCGTAAAATGACTGCTCTAATAGTATCATTTCAAAGTACTGCTGAAGAAGTTTCACTTGAATGTGGGTTATTGGTTTCGCGGCTCTCGGACCGGGTTTTCCAGGCCCGAGACCATGTGTCCCAAAAATTCGTTCTAAAATTCAAATCCATTGTTATGAGGACAACAAATACCTTATTCACAAGAGTACATAATTGCACAAGTTTTAAGTGTCATTGTCTGAGAAAGTGTTCCAGGGGCCAAAAGTTGTGGTCAACCGATTTGGCTGAAACTTGGCACAGAAGTTGGGTGTGATGAGATATTTCAAAAGCCACTTTAGCTCACTTCTCTGACTTTTAGTTTTGGAGTTACAGGGGGGTCTCATTTTTTGCCCTTTGAGCACCAAAAATCCAGCCTTCCAGGGGGCATTTTGAAAGTGTGATAAGACCCCACCGGTAAATTGTGCTCCCAAATGAATTTTATCATGAACTCTACTATAATAGAGCTTTCAGTTCATGTATGTAACTTTGTCCTCAAGGTATTGCACAGCGAGGAGCCTGGGGCTAGAGTTTGGTCAAAATTGATGTTAAGATTACAACCCAAAATAGCCATTTTTCAAAATTTCACTATATTCACCTGCCTTCTTGCATAACTTCCATACCTATTCCACTGTTTGCTTCAGTCACCAAATTATCAAAATCAGTTGAGAAAAATTCGGCTTATTATGGTTTATTGAATTTTTGGAACAAACACTTCATGCCCCTCTAAGGCGATGCAAAATGGACTTTTGAGCATAATTCAGGCCATAAACGAACCGAATTGTTGACAAGAAGCCCTAATTGTGTATTTGGTAAATGAAAATGAATTGTCAAAGCCAAATCAGTTTCGTTGTTTAGAAATACACCGATTCTTACCTTTAAATTGATCTAAAACAGGCCTCTGATTAGCACAAAAAACACATGATTAAGCAAAACAAAGGTGATTTTATTCTTTGAAAACCTAACAACCACCATGGGAACACAAATGATGATGTTCTGACATAGATATAACGACCTTTTTACGAGATGCTTAAATTTTTCTTTGATTTATGTTCAGTTTCACGTCATATTTCTAAGCATTATTCCAAACATGTGAAGTCTCCACATTTTGTCAGGCCCATCTTTTTTACATTTTTACCAGATAAATTTAGCTTATCAAAAGGTTCGTTAACATATAATCTTCGTCTGACCTTGTAATAGCCTGAATAGTTGTTGTAAATACCCATCAGCAAAGGAGCATGACCATACTTACATAGAATATACAAACATATACGAGAATCAGTGAGCAGTATCGAGGTGAACTGTGATTTTCCGAGTACTTAAGAGCTTAAAAAATGAAACCATCCATCCACAGTTAGGAGAGCTGGATAACAAAAAGCTCTTGTTGTTTTTTTTTTAAGGAAAATAACCCAAACAAAGCCTTGCATTGAGATGATGTAGTTGTTATTATATCAAATTAACTACCCGCCATTTTGTTGTTGGAGAGTGTGGGGACTGGATCGAGTTCCCGTCCAATCCTTCTCCTGTTTCGCGGGAATTTTTACTGGGCTGCCCGGCAAGCCCAGTCATAAAATGGGTTTTCGGTCGTCTGTGTCAAAAAGTGGTCATCCGGGGGAGGGAAAACACGAGGGTCTGGTAGGTAGAAACGATGTTCTCACAAATGGTTTCATAGGATTTTCTCTTGCATGAACCCTTGCACGGATACTTTTTGTACCTTGTCTGCGCCCCCCCTGAAAAACCCACAAGGCGTTGCGAACCTGAAGAAGGCTATTTGCGTTGTTCGAAGCGATTCGACCATGGGAGTAACTCTATAATATTTTTATTGTTCGAGTTTAAGTCAGTTAGATGATGTTGGCGCTGGGAAACTCAGAGAAATGCTCGCGTTGCATTCAAACCGACCCACGGTTCACGGTAGGTTCACACTAAAAGACTGAAAAGATGACTGTGCTTGTCAGGTTTGGAACGCCTAGGCTGCTTCGTGAACTATCGATCGATGTAGTACATGAGCAATTAAGAAGCACAATTTATGAGCAAAGTATTTCACCAGTTGACGACACTATGGCTGAAGACTTGATTGTAAGCCGTCATGGTCAGTGAAGCGAACAACTCAGTTGCCGATGAATGGCAGATGAATCCTGATGTGACGCACGTCCATAAGCGAAGGACGTGACAACTTTGCCATGTTAGAAGACTGGCTTTTCCTTTAAATATTTCCTTCTATTTAATGCAACACACGCCACTTTGGAGATCTAAATTTCGGATACTGAGGATAAAGAAGACACGGACAAAAATAGGAACTCTGAGAATTTCGTACACAAGTTTAAAGCTTCTCCGGGACATCTCATCCGGGAGCTTCACAGAGAGCGACTTGAGGAAAATAGGAGCTTTTACTCTGATTACTGACAAGGTTTGGTGACTGAGTAGAGCATACAAGTGTAGCCCACGTCGAGGTTTCAGGGAGTTTGCTTTTGTTTGTATCTGTATCTTGCTAAGCTTTTGTCATTAAATTTGTACAAGATCTTGTGATCACAATTCTGTGTTTTCGCCCATTCAGCAAGCACGCTATATTGATGTCAGCATTAGCGAGTTTCAGAAACATGTCTTTGAAAATTTTCAGCTCTCGTGATGTTTCTTGATATTTCTTTTACTATTTTATGGAGATGTAAACTGAAGTCACCGCAAAATGGAAACTTAAAAAAGCGTATAGTCCATTTATCTCGAAACATAACACACTTGACTTATACGACCTTTATTTTCGTAAAGGTGTTTTGAATACGAACGAACACAGTCAATGTGAGGGGCAAAAACAGCATTAATATAAATGAACCATAGGATTTTAACTAATATAAGGGTCAATTATTGTGCATTGAGATGAATCGCTTGAAAAGAGAGACTTCGCTTGAAGATGTGATCAGAAGTAAACAAAGGCATAATAGTGCGTCACGTTCAGTCTTTTTAATATCCAAGGAGTCACTGTGAATAGTGTTTCCATATTGTTTAGCTGGCACAAAAACCTCGGACGAGTTATAAAGCGGCATAGTTATCTTCCATGAAGAAAAGTTAGTCTTGGGTGAGACAAACAGAACTGGAGCGAATTTTTAACTCACATCGGTATCAGGTAAACTTGAAAATATGTTATCGATCGTTTCATCTATTTACATTGCTTGAAGTGCGTGCTGGTGAACGCAACATGCGAGCGAGAAATCTTTAAACTTTTTTAGGTCTCAAAATGCAAAGGATTTTATTCCTTTAAGTTAGAGAAAAATACGGTGAGGAAAATCTTAAAACTGAATACTTTTCATCTTGTGGAAAAAATAGTGCGTTTTCATGTAGACTATGGACCGCAAATTAGGATCGCACTTTTCACAAACATGCGAATTCTGAAGTTCAGAACCCAACCGACGATTGCGTTTTTCGCTGCTGTCAATCATCTTAACGGACCTCTTAGGAAACAAAACTTTACTTCACGGGTTCAAAAGGTCATGGTTTGTGATTTGTGGATTTCGATCCGTTTTGTGTGTTTCTCTGTTTCAAGGTTCGTTGCTTGTGATCGCAATTATGATTGACGGCAGAGATAAACACAATTGTGAAGGTGGCTTTTGAACTTTAGGGTTCGCATGTTTGTGAAAAGCGCAGTAAAGTCTCCGTGCAGTCAGTGAGGCCCCTGGATCAGGCGGGATCAATGGGCAGTTAACTGTCTGTTTTAGTATATTTCTGGTTCTCATACAATACAATATTTCTGTCTAGTGTAAATCAGCTCAGTCTGTCGCATTTTATGCTCGTAGAAGGACAACAATTTTTGGAAATTCCTGTTACGTCAAATTAGTCACGTTATACTGTCACGCTATATTTTGGGGCACAGAGGGATTGGGGGAGGGGTGCGTGGAAATAATGCAAATTGTTTCCTGTTTAGAATTAATGGCTAACTTGTTTATTTTTATTCATAATGGTGGAATTTAAAAGTTATTATACAGCCCCCACTTAAAAATGGTACTCTTTTTTTTTGGTTACGAAAGTCTTTCAAAAGGGTACAATGTTCTGAATGAGTTTATGTTTCAGTCTCACATGAGATTCTGTTGCATGCAATGGTTGCCGACAAGGTTTTATGGTAGCCTGAGTGTGTATAGCTGCCCCCTCCCCTCAGAAAAAATAGCCCCTTTGCAGCCCAGTTAAAAATCGCCTTTCGGCGATTCTTGTTTTGTGTTTTACATCAGGTGTGTTCGAAGTTCTGGAAGGTGATCTGTTTCAGGATGATTTTACGGTGGCATTTATTCCTTTGGAGGGGTGAATGACCAGTGCGGTGTCACGTCGTGGGCTGTGCAAGAAACAGGAATACTTCCTTTGTTGTCTTGCGATAGCGGCATGACTGCATGGTTAAAGCACAAGTAGAAGGGTTCAAGTGTGTCCGGGGAAGAAGAGGAACACCTGGAGATGCCAAAGCTACAGGTAATTCAAGAGATCAGGTAGTTATCATACACGCGCACAAATGGCTCTTATCGCGGTTTACGGGACTCCTTTATTTGCCTGTTTCGTCGAAGACAAGTGAACTTAAAATAGGCCTAGCCACATAATTCCGCAGGAATTGTTTTGGGAATATTATACACCAAAAAGAATTTTAGAAAATCTCAAGAATATTAGAAAAATTGTAAAACACTAGAACTTGAATAGCAGTATATATAGGAGAATACTGAATAACAGTTTGAACAGTTAACCGAATTTTGGCAACATTTCACAGGCAAAAACGTTGAAAAAACGTCCTTATTTTTCTATATTTTTTCATTAAATTTTTAATTAAATAGTTAACATTATTTTAAATAATTTTTTAATTAAATAATGAAACAATTTTTTTTACAAATATACACGAATCTTCCGTGCTGTTCCAGAACAATTCAGAGTCAGGTCCCATTCAAGAACGACATATGTGTGTTCATTGTGTATGCTTTATTCCAAGCAAATACAATAATATCAACTAATTCGGTCGATTTTGCGACGGCGTTTTAATGACATTTTCTCGCTGAAAATGTCAATTTCATCGAAAAACTTAGATGCAGCATGTTTTCAAAGATCTTCGACGAAAAGGGTAAATAATGGAAATCAGTAACTGAATTGTGCATTGCATGATAAGCGTGTGCACGTGACAAGCTGAATGTAAACAAGCAGCTTGAGCAGACACAAAACAGCCTTCAAGTTATTCTTATCGTCCTTGTCTTTTTTTTTTTGACAAATTTGTTGAATGTTTAGTGCTTTTTCTAAGGGACTTGTCAGAAATTAGCAGGCAGGGGGGGGAGGGGAGGTGGGAATTTTATTTTTGGGTTCGGAAATGAGGTGACCCATCCCTGCAATGGGAATGAAATTTGCTAACCCTCCCCTAGAGCTTGACCTAAAATATCATGACCCTCCCCCTCTTGTATAAATGATAAAATCTAGTTCTTGCAATACACTAGGGTGAGTCAGTATTATGAAAACTCAAAATATATTTCTAATCTGTTCTTTGTAATGCTGTATACATACACTCGACTCTCCTACTTCTCCCAAGTTTTTTTTTTACCAAATAAAGAACTTCCTTTTTCTTCTGTGGGTGAACCTCTATATGATCACGGGCATGCATTTGCACGACCCTCCCCCTTTTAATGGCCCATTTTTCATGACCCCTCCCTTTTCTGAGTCTCAAAAAGTTGTGACCCTCCCTCTGTTTCCACCCCCCATCCACTCCTGCTAATTTCTGACAAGTCCCTAAGGACCCAGGAAATTAACATGGGAATCAATCAACCATAAACAAACAATCTGAGACGACAATATCGTAAATTATATATCATCGTCTTTCTTTAAGCAAAAGAGTTCCGTAAACCGCGATGAGAGCCATTTGTGCGCGTGTATGATCCCTAACTGATCTTCTGAATCACCTGTAGCTTTGGCATCTCCAGGTCTTCCTTTTCTTCTCCAGACGCACTTGAACCCTTCTACTTGTGCTTTAACCAGGCAGTCCTGCCGCTATCGCAAGACAACAAAGGAAGCATTGCTGTTTCTTGCAAAGCCCACAACGTGACACTGCACTGGTCATTTACCCCTCTAAAGGAATAAAGTGCCATCGCAAAATTATACTGAAACAGACCGCGTTCTAGAATTTCGTACACACCAGGACCCAGTCGTTCGAAGGCCGATTAGCGCTTAACCCGGTGTTAACTTTAACCCGTGTTTGTTTTTCGTGTGTTTAAAAGCATTTTCTCGGATAAATTTCTCTGCTATATTTAGAGCTTCCAATCATCAACTTGTAGACAAAAAGAATTAGAACTGAAATGCTTTTTAAGCTTTCAAATCTGAATTCAAATCTCGCACTAACCCTGGGTTATCTTAACCCTGCTTTGAGCAACTCGGCCCTGATGAAAAACACAACAAATTCCCGCGAAAAGGAACTCCGTCCAGTCCCCACACTCCAAAATTGCAGGCCAGCTAACTTGATGTAATAACAATTGCACCATCTCAATGCAAAGATTTGTTTGAGTTGTTTTCTTTAACAAAAGCAAAACAAGCTTTTTGTTATCCAGCTCTCCTAACTGTGGATAGATGGTTTCATTTTTTCAACTCTAAAGGACTCGGAAAATGACAGTTCACCTCGATACCGCTCACTGAAGCTCGTATATGTTTGTATAATCTACGTATGTATGGTCATACTACTTTGATGGGCATTTACAACAACTATTCATGCTATTATAAGGTCAGACGAAGAATATATGATAGCGAACCTTTTGATAAGCTAAATTTATCTGGTAAAAATATAAAAAAATGGGCCTGACAAAGTATGGGGACTTGGAGTAATGCTTAGAAATATGACGTGAAACCACAGGTGGCCCAAGCGTAATATGGGCCACCTGTGGTGTAATGTGAGAGTTTGTATGGGAAAAATAGAGTTTGAAACTTAGATGAAATAAATGTCAGGTCAGATGATGTAAAAGTACTCAAATCGACCTGAAACTTCGTAAAAACAAAGACAACGGCTCCAGGTAACAATATTTACACTTTACTGATAACTTTTATCGCTTTTACTTCATTTATTTCATCTAAGTTTCAAACTCTATTTTTCCCATACAAACTCTCATAATATACCATAGGTGGCTCATATTACGCTTGGGCCACCTGTGGTGAAACTGAATATAAATCAAAGAAAAATTTAGGCATCTTGTAAAAAGATCGTTATATCTACGTCAGAACATCGTCATTCACGGTGTTCTCATGGTGGTTGGTAGGTTTTCAAAGAATAAATTAAATCACCTTTGTTTTGCTAAATCATGTGTTTTTTGTGCTAATCAGAGGCCCGTTTTACACCAATTTAAAGGTAAGAATCGGTGTATTTCTAAACAACGAAACTGATTTGGCTTTGACAATTCATTTTCACTTACCAAATACAGAATAACAACAATTTGGTTTGCTTATGACCTGAATTATGCTCAAAATTCCATTTTGCATCGCGTTAGAGGGCATGAAGTTTTTGTTCTAAAAATCAATAAACCATAATAAGCCAAATTTTTTTCACCTGATTTTGATAATTGGGTGACTAAAGTAAACAGTGGAATAGGTATGGAAGTTATGCAAGAAGGCAGGTGAATATAGTGAAATTTTGAAAAATGGCTATTTTGGGTTGTAATTTTAACCTCAATTTTGACCAAACTCTAGCCCCATGCTCCTCTCTGTGCAATACCTTGAGGACAAAGTTACATGCATGAACTGAAAGCTCTATTATAGTAGAGTTCATGATAAAATTCATTTGGCAGCTCAATTTACCAGTGGGGTCTTATCACACTTGCAAAATGCCCCCTGGAAGGCTGGATTTTTGGTGCTCAAAGGGCAAAAAATGAGACCCCCCCTGTAACTCCAAAACTAAAAGTCAGAGAAGTGAGCCAAAGTGGCTTTTGAAATGTCTCATCACACCCAACTTCTTTGTCAAGTTTCAGCCAAATCGGTTGACCACAACTTTTGGCCCCTGGAACACTTTCTCAGACAATGACAGTTAAGTGGTGATTTACTCAGTTTGAACGAAAGTGTAATATTTTGGAGATTTTTCATTATTTTCAATATTTTGAACGTTTTCGTTCAATGATTATTGTATGTGCGTATATATCTGCGGTGATACCTTAAAGAACCGTAGTAGCCCCCGGGCTTACAAATCATTGTCAGAGACTGTTACGTCCCTAATGATTCTGTTCATTTCACAAGAATCAGATGTTGAAATTGTTGTAAGACACCGGGCCTGTGATTTTTTCTCCTTTTCTGAGAAGTGTAGAAAGTCGAAATATAGGCTATTTTACAGTTGAAGGTTTGGCTGAGGTTGACCATGTTTTGATACAACGCTCCTTATTTTTCTTATGAAAATTATGTTTGAAAAATACTAGTTAACTGAAGAACAACATGAGTTATATAATAAAGTAAGAAGGGTTGTTTTCAAACAAGGTCAACTCCAGCCTCGTTTTCACCTAATCGTAGCTCTATCGACTCAGAGAGTTTGGTTTCCAACCAATTACCAAACCAGTTGGTAAGTATCTTGATGTTGAGATGATGTAAACTGCTTAAAGTCCAACCTTTTGTTTTAAAATCCGTCCAGTGAACATTGCAAAGAAAAATAAGAGACTGCTGGTAGTGTAGAGATGATTCAGTTAGCTCTAGTAATGATCTCTTGGCTTGATTCATCATTTTTCAGAGGACGGCACGGTCAGCATTTCAACCTTAATGGACGAGACATACTACGCCGAACGAATACGCCTTCTAGAGTCTCAACTGCAAGCCAGGGAAGATGTTATTCAGTGTCAAATCTGCATGGAAAGACACAAAACAGTGGTGTTTTTTTGTGGTCATGGCACCTGCAAAGAATGCTCAGAAGGACTCATAAATTGTCATATTTGCAGGCAAACGATACAGTCTTTTGTTTCAACAGGTAAGGGCCATTCATGGCCGGTAAGGCAAAAAACACGCCCCACTTTCTTGGAAGGGTTAGTGGAGTGAGGGATATGGTCCACCCTAGGAGGAGCTAAGTTCTTTGAAACATCATTGCCTCATTTTAAGACGTATTTTACGCCAATCGGTCGGCCGTTGTTATCTTTAGACAACAATTTAAGAGCGGATGTCAGTAAAATATCGACCAGAGGTCTACAAAAGTGAAAAATCGAAAATTCTCAAAAAAATTTTACAAAGTAGCACTAGGTAAGCTATTAACATAAATGTAATTTTTACTTCGATCCGATAATTATTTTCCACGTACGGGGGGGTTATTGGTTTTGCGGCTCTCGGACCGGGTGTTCCAGGCCCGAGACCATGTGTTACAAAAAATCGTTTTAAAATTCAAATCCATTGTAATGAGGACAACAAATACCTTATTCAGAAGAGTACATATTTTGAACGAAAGTGTAATATTTTGGAGATTTTTCATTATTTTCAATATTTTGAACGTTTTCGTTCAATGATTATTGTATGTGCGTATACATCTGCGGTGATACCTTAAAGACCCATAGTAGCCCCCGGGCTTACTGATTATTGTCAGAGACTATTACGTCCCTAATGATTCTTTTCATTTCGCAAGAGTCAGATGTTGAAATTGTTGTGAGACACTGGGCCTGTGGTTTTTTCTCCTTTTCTGAGAAGTGTAGAAAGTCGAAATATAGGCTATTTTACAGTTGAAGGTTTGGCTGAGGTTGACCATGTTTTGATACAACGCTCCTTATTTTGCTTATGAAAATTATGTTTGAAAAATACTAGTTAACTGAAGAACAACATGAGTTATATAATAAAGTAAGAAGGGTTGTTTTCAAACAAGGTCAACTCCAGCCTCGTTTTCACCTAATCGTAGCTCTATCGACTCAGAGAGTTTGGTTTCCAACCAATTACCAAACCAGTTGGTAAGTATCTTGATGTTGAGATGATGTAAACTGCTTGAAGTCCAACCTTTTGTTTTAAAATCCGTCCAGTGAACATTGCAAAGAAAAATAAGAGACTGCTGGTAGTGTAGAGATGATTCAGTTAGCTCTAGTAATGATCTCTTGGCTTGATTCATCATTTTTCAGAGGACGACACAGTCAGCATTTCAACCTTAATGGACGAGACAGACTACGCCGAACGAATACGCCGTCTAGAGTCTCAACTGCAAGCCAGGGAAGATGTTATTCAGTGTCAAATCTGCATGGAAAGAGACATAACAATGCTGTTTTCTTGTGGTCATGGCACCTGCAAAGAATGCTCAGAAGGACTCAAAAATTGTCATATTTGCAGGCAAACGATAAAGTCTTTTAGCTCAACAGGTAAGGGCCATTCATGGCCGGTAAGGCAAAAAACACGCCCCACTTTCTTGGGAGGGTTAGTGGAGTGAGGGATATGGTCCACCCTAGGAGGAGCTAAGTTCTTTGAAACATCATTGTCTCATTCGGATGTCAGTAAATATTGACCAGAGCTCTACAAAAGTGAAAAATCGAAAATTCTCAAAAAAATTCACAAAGTAGCACTAGGTAAGCTATTAACATAAATGTAATTTTTACTTCGATCCGATAATTATTTTCCACGTACGGGGGGGTTATTGGTTTTGCGGCTCTCGGACCGGGTTTTCCAGGCCCGAGACCATGTGTCACAAAAAAATCGTTTTAAAATTCAAATCCATTCTAATGCGGACAACAAATAACTTATTCAAAAGAGTACATAATTGCACACATTTTAAGTTGTGATTTACTCAGTTTGAACGAAAGTGTAATATTTTGGAGATTTTTCATTATTTTTAATATTTTGAACGTTTTCGTTCAATGAAAAAATGGTAAATTTCAAAGCCCCAAATCGTCGACTGGTACCTCGATTTCAGTAACGAGTCTTATACCACGTTAAAGAGCGTTATCTCTTCTTTCGAAATTTGTTTTCAAAACTATGGGCAACTGAAAAGAAAATTTTGGGGGCCAAAAAATACAAGTAGTACTTTTCTAAAATTTGAGCTTTCCAGACTCGGCGAGCCGATGCTAAAAACTCGGAAAAATACAATAAGAAATCAGTTTGAGCAACAGTGGTTTCAAGTTATCAGCTTTCGGAAACCAAGACGTGTTTATACAGCGATCTGATATAAATTAACGCCGTTTGCTATCAAGAAAGGCAGATTTAAGCTGTCAACTCCTGCCAAGTGCACAAGACACGTGAAGTTGTCAAAGGGAGGGCAAAGCACTAATTCGAACTGATATTAAAAAGTCTTAAAATTCAAAACGTTTTACGTCCATGAAATCAGATTTTAGCGTAGAAAACAATGTTGTGAATGTCTGTTGTTCGTACCCTAGCATGGTGTTTCCATATATTGGAAATTTCAAGTATCCACACGGGAGAACATACCAAACAACAACGTTTTAAATCCAAGCGCCGAAAGATCGTAAACGGCAAAGATTGCGTTACATTTCAGAGAACGACCGCTTACCACTGTTGTCACTCCTTTTTTCGCTGGAAGCTACGAGGAGTTTTCATTCCGTCATGAGTGATTCTTGATCAGCGCTTTCTTGAAAGTACGACCCCGGACAGATGATAACTGAGAGCTACTGAGGACGTTTTGTCAAGACTCCTGTTGTTCAGTTTCAGGCTTTAGCAGGTGCGTAGTCAGGATTTTTCCGGAGGTACGCCCAACTTTTTCTACATCGTCTTCCCCACCCCAAATCTCAACATTTTTTTAAGGTGCCTTTATTAAAGGTGGGGTTAATCAAGCTTGTACTACCTCCGACTTTAGTTTACAAATGACTCTTTTTACCCTTTTTTGTCGCATTATTTTTGACCGACAAAAGCACCACACATTGACGTAGTTGTGCCCTACTTCGTCTACTCCGTAGACAGGTCGTGGAGAAAACAACGCGTTCACGCTTTACATCATCAAGCTTGCTATATAAGTAAATCATCCAAGATTCGGTTCTCCCATTAATGTCGTCGCTTCTCTGGAAACCGATTTTTTTAGTTATGTTTATTTCATTCTATTTTTTCTCCTCAACGTTTTCGGGTACGCGCATGCGAACCGTGCGTACAAGTAGCTACGTCCCTGTTTAGTCCCCTTAGCCCTGAGCGTTCCTCTCTTGCGGTTTTCGCAGGAGTTCCGAATGTGGTCCACCCAGTATTTCACGTCTCTATTACATGACAGGCAGCACTTCTTGTTTACCGTTTTGTTATCAGACAGCGCTTAGACTCTTAGCCTTTCATTTAATTTTGATCAAATTTTTATCATTTAGTTACTCAGTATACGTTCGATCCTGTCCTTGTAAACTTATACTTTTATGCTTTAAGGGAGCTTAATACCTATATTAATTTTTTCTTCGTTTAGTGTCGTCCAACAGACCCAGTTTTTTGGCATTTTTTAAAAAAGCAAGAAAAAGAAACGACAAGGTTTATTTTTGTTTGGACTTAAATTAATTCTTTTAATCTAAAAACTGAGCATTATAACAGCATTTCCAGGAATAAAACGATCGGTGGTGTATCCTTTTTGCTTTTTACCCTTTTTGGGCCTCTTTTTTTATCAAATTGACCATCACATTTTCCGCCATATTGAGTTTGTGTCGATTTGGTGACCATGTCTTGTTGTTTTCAGGCTCCACGGCAATGATGCTGGTGTTTCAGGCCTCCTGTTCTCAGATTTCTTGTGATTTTTTTTCACCCCACCGACCGACACACCCAAAACCGGGAAACCTATTCGACGCCAAACGAACGAAAAGGGGATGACCTAAGCCTTATGGTTTCTTTTTGGGCTTCCTCACCACATTGCTTCTGCGTATTTCTGTATACTTGTCTTTTGCTTTGTTTTGTTCTTTTTTGTCGGTAAAATAAACTGAAACTGTACAAAGACCCCCAATATTCTCTTTGGAGGTTCTCGAACGCACATAAAAAAAATGAAAAACGCGATGATTTATTGACCGCAAGGGCAATGGGTTGGGGTTAGGGCTCGTTACTGCGCTCCGGTTCACTCGTGCGCTGTCAAATGGTCCCGATACAGTTATTTCGAGAAAGGTTGTCGGAAAACATGTGCACGCGACAATTCCGAAAGGTAATATGGGATATGATCAATACACTGTTCCTAACGACTGTAGCTGTCGAACCTACTATTGTTGCTTTCCTTTAGCAATCCCATACATAACATCGCAAACATCCCGTACCATTCTTTCAAATTTCTTTGAAGAACAGTGCACTCAAAACCACCCACAATACCTTTCGGGATTGTCGCGTGCACTTTTTCCGACAACATTTCTCGAAATAGCTGTGTACAAAATGAAAAGTGACTGCGGACAGACTATTCACGTCTGAACATCAAGCATCTTTTAAGATGGGAATTATCGCCTCTCCCTGTTCATGGAGTTGATTCAAGGTGTTGACGTCAATTTCGTGATGCCCTGCATGTTGCCGGGACATGTTTCAAAAGGGCCTTTCCACAGCTACGGAGTCCGCCGTCACCTTGTCAACCGTGCGAGAAATGATGTACTTCACAAAAACAAAGAGAAGTTATTTTCGATTTGCCCTGCCCTCTACCCCCGAAAGTCCCCGTCAGGACCGCTTCAAAGTACTCCCCACCCCCGGGCCCAAATGGCTTGACTTGTCCCTGTGGTTGCGCGGGGGATAGTAACAGGTCTAACTAATTGCACTGTGCATCAATGACAGTTAAACTCAATCAGAAGCCCCTTTTCCCTGGCTAGGTCAAGGTGTGTGCACCTCTTTTAAGCTGTTCTTTTGGGTTCTTACTGAAAGTTTTGATCTTGAGGAAATTCACAACGACCGGAGCAGGTTATGAGCTTTTTTCCCACCCCTAATCCTACATCACGGGAAATTGGGAAATCCCGCAGGTTAGGCAAGAATTCGATAATCCCTAAATAATCATCCATTTTTTCACCGCGTGAATTGGGTATTTTTTAGCTTATTTCGAGGAAATACGTTTTGCTTCAAATCCAGAGTGGGCTTTTAAACACATTTTTTAAGCCAAATGGTTTTTGCGTGAATCTGCTTACCGGAACTTTTCGTATAAAAAAAGACAAATACCCGAAAAAGCTCGAGTTGTTGGTGGTGGTGGCATATTTCCGATAAATTCAGTTCAATGTCTCGTGAAGAAGAGTTCAGATCCGTGCCGCGCGCCTCTCGAGGCAAGCGTTCCGTCGAAATGCGAGCCCAAAAACAGGTGGTAAGCGGTCAATCTGGGAAAAGTAACGCAATCTCCGTCGTTTGAGAGCAGCCGAAGATGCTCTTGCCGATGCTGTCCTTGATGTTTTTTATTTCCAGTATCTTGGAAACCCATGCTAAGGTATGAAACATACACTCGTAGGCATTGTTCTGTCCGCTAAAGTCTAATTCCTGGACGCAGAAACGCTGTGCTTTTTGAAGTTTATTATTGTGCTTTGCCAACCTTACGTGACTCGTGCGTTAAACCACTGTTGCTCAAACTGATTTCTTATTGCATTTTTCTGAGTTTTTAGCATCGGCCCGCTGAGTCTGGAAAGCTCAAATTTCAGAAAAGTACTACTTGTATTTTTTGGCCTCAAAAATTTTCTTTTAAGCTGCCCATAGTTTTGAAAACAGATTTTGAAAGAAGAGATAACTCTCTTTAACGTGGTATAAGACTCGTTACTGAAATCGAGGTACCAGTCGACGATTTGGGGCTTTGAAATTTGCCATTTTTTCATTGAACGAAAACGTTCAAAATATTAAAAATAATGAAAAATCTCCAAAATATTACATTTTCGCTCAAACTGAGTAAATCACCACTTAAAATGTGTGCAATTATGTACTCTTCGGAATAAGTTATTTGTTGTCCGCATTAGAATGGATTTGAATTTTAAAACGATTTTTTTGTGACACATGGTCTCGGGCTTGGAAAACCAGGTCCGAGAGCCGCGAAACCAATAACCCCCTCGTACGTGGAAAATAATTATCGGATCGAGGTAAA
>CALNXK010000106.1:35000-167500 GCA_942486035.1 Porites lobata | reverse complement strand
CGGTCTTTTTTTGCTGGTATTATAAAGAGCTTATGTTTGTGTGTTCGATATGTGATTGCGCATGCATAATAAATGTATGGGGCTGTGCGGAAATCTTAAGTTTTAGCTTTTTAAATGAAAGTGTTCCTGATAGTTTACACACATTGTTTACCGTAAAAGCACACTGGCAGATGTCGGTAGTTTTCGAGTGCCGGGCAACATAATCTTTTTGTTGTCTCCATTTTAGAAATGCAAGCTTGATCTTTATTTGAGTAATAAGCAATATTTCAAGGACTGAAAATAATTTTAGTCAGATCTTTTAAAAGAATCTATTAGCCAACATCTTATATGTGGAAGTTTTTATTATGTGGCATACTTAAAGGGGTTTCTATATTGAGGTATCCCATTCTTGGCATTATCTGGAACAGCTGATGTTAAAATGAAGCACACCATCATGAAAGACTTGTCTTTCAAGAAAGACACAGTTGTCTGGGATATCAGTCCTGAACGAGCAATATTCGTTTCACCATCATAAAAACAAAAAGAGAAAACCATCTCCAACATCTTCAGTGGTTAATTGACATGATTGGATTGGAAAGGGAAAATATGCCCCAAACCATAATTTTTTGTACCACAATGCAAGATGTGGCCAAATTAAGTGGACACCTTCTTGGAATACTTGGTGCCGATGCGTACGTTACTGACAAGCCTTATGTGCCAGCGAACCGACTGCTTGGAATCTATCATTCCATGACTTGGCCAAAGTATAAGGGTAGAGTAACTGACTCCTTCAAGCAAGATAGTGGCTGTGTTAAGGTTGTGGTTGCAACTTCTGCGTTAAGTTTGGGGTCAACTTCCCAGATGTAAAATTTGTCATACTGTTTGTTGTTTATTGTTTGTTTGCCATAAGTTATACAAAACCAAAAAAATCTAATTATTTAAACTCTCATGGCGAGGAAGCCCATAATTACACATGGGAAAATCAATGGCAGAGCTACAGTAAATGTTAAAATAAATATATTAGATAGTCGTACTAATCATAGTTCTAGGCTAAAAAACATCGAAACGAGGGCGTTACATGCACTACACTCCTGCACCGAGTACAGTTGATCACATTACGGACCTTAAGTTAGGGTGGACGGTAAGGTGGAGGACGGCAACCGGAAATAAAAGTTGCCCGATTTGGGGCTAATTAGCATATATCTCAGCCGTCCAACCTTCGTCGTCTGCTCGTCGCGACGGTGAGGAAGCTGGGTGCGGCGGTATCTCGAGAACGTGAGTCTTTTCTTCGCGTTTTCGTCTTCAAAACATCTTTATTTTGACAGAATACCGCTTTAATCTGTTTCTGGAGTGTCTAGTTTACTTCATATGGTAAACTTTTTTCCATTACTTACTTTAACACTATTTTATGATTGAATATAACATGAGCTTGTGCCGCAAGAGGTACAGCTGCAGGATTAGAGTTCCCAGCGATAAAATAATCACATTTAAGGATTCTTTCACCATCTGAACATCGATTTTTACTCTTTTTTTCATTCACGAAGGTTTTAGTTCATTTTTTCTACTTAAATTGTAGGCCAAAATGAAATAACATGGTAATTGGGTAACATTTCTTCGACAAAATAAAGCCCTTTATAAAGCAGGATGAAGGAACTTATTTTTGCGCGCAACTTGTCAATGTTATTTAATAATTTGTTCTTATTTTAATGAAGATGGAGTGGACTGAAGATCACGATTTTCAGCTTGCTAAAGAATTTCTTGTAACTGAGCCCTACCGCTTCAAGCCCAAAGCTGTGTGGGCTCGATAGACCTTGTCACGGTTTTCGACGCCATCTTGAAGAGTAGGCAAACGCGTGAGAAATTACAGTGATTGTATGAGAATCTAATGTCGAATAATTTCCGTAGAACGGCTGTTCTGAAAAAAATATGATTTGTAAGCTTCACTCCTAAGGATTCTCCTGAAAAAAATTGAGGGCGTTACATGCACTAGAAGACCTAGAACCACTTCTTTTAAATTTTCTATACATTGTCTGTAAGAAAGTCCCGGGAAAATTACAGACAAATATATGTAAAAATCTAAAGCAGGCCTCTGGAGAAATTTAAGCACAGGAACGCCCCCCAAATGTTTTAGGACAATCCTTTGCTTTGTAGCTTTAGTATACAAATCATATTTTTTTCAGAACAGCCCTTTTACGGAAATTATTCGACATCAGATTCTCACAAAAACACTGTAATTACAAACACTTACAAACACTGTAATTTCTCACTCGTTTGCCTACTCGTCAAGATGGCGTTGAAAACCGTGACAAGGTCTATTACCAGCCGTAAGAACTGTGAAGCGTGCGAATATCCGGCAATACGTAGATCGCAAATAGGCTAAATGGAGCGACGAACATTCACTTTCGAGCAACAAAGCGCTCAACTAGATTTCATCGACAAGAGAACGAATTTCTCATCTGATATGACACCATCAGAACTATATAGTCTCGGATCTCTTTCAGGGAACTCATTCTCAATCCTTTAATAAAGTTAAGAAAAGTCTTTGACCATCACCTCTACTGAAACTTAAAGCTTGTTTCTCTCGCCAAGTCGACGTCGTCCCTCCCCAACCCGCCGCAGCCAAAGTCACCGTCCTCTATTTCGTCGTCTACCTAAACTTAAGGTCGGTATTCAGGAGGCAGGACGGGCAGGTCGTAATGGAAAACCTGCACACAATGTCATCATTTATCACGGCAATCAACTCTCACAATTTGCTAAGGCAGTCAAAACATTCTGGAAGACAGACACTTGCATACGCAAGGCCTTGTTTGAAGAGTATGCTGCTGTGGGAAGCTTAACATGTGTGCACGACTGCTTTAGCAACTGTGAGAAGAAGTGCATATGTGGCGGCGGTGAGTGCAAGCGAGAGGCATTTCCTTTTGACAACCCTAAGGGATCTTTGCAACCAAAGAGTACTATTACAACCCAGAGAACTGTAAATGCTGAGGATCGCAATGTTCTCCATGAAGCTCTAACTGAGTTGCAGAGCAATTTGAATGGTCTCACTTTGTCAGTGTTTGGATCTTCTAGTGCTCATGGATTTTCCACTGAGCTTATTAATGAGCTTGTGGCGGAAGCTTCCTCGATATTTTCGGTGTCTGACATTTTAAAGAGGTTTCCTGTATTTAACATTGTTCATGCAAAGACGGTTCTGGAAATATTTGAAGAATCCTTTGAGGACATAGCCTGCTTCGAGGAGATCATGCAAGCTTTGTCTGAAGATTTGTTTAATTTCTCTGACAATCCCGGAGAAAACGAGCTTACCTTTGGGACATTCTGTTCTTCGCAAAGTGAACCAGAGGAATGTAATTTTCATGAACTGGAAAACTTGTAGGTCCATATAATTTTTATCTCATAGGTTCTCTTCATTCTTATTACTTGTTTAAGACTAAAACTGTAAGACGTCCTTCAGGAATGCCATGTGGGTTACCTTTTGCCTCTTGCCTCACTTGCATAGGCTGACATCCGCTGATTCCGAAACTTTGCAACAGCTGCCGAGCAAAGAGAGGTGACATTTAACGCTCTAGCTGCCTTATCTTCCTTCTTGCATGGTCCCATTGACCCGACCAAAGCACTGTGCCACAGAGGACAGTAAGTCGCAACCTCGTGGTGAAAGAGATTATTGGAAAACGAGGCAAGTTCTGACGGTGTCGTGTATTTCAATGCAGATGTTGTCGAATGGCAGTACTCTTTGAATTCTCGAGACACGTGAGATGGCTTCTTTTATGTGATCCGCTGGCACGCTGGATGCTTAAAAACGATGTTTACTGCTGCCTTCCAATTCTGTTGCGCTACGTTCTTTATCAAACTGTTAGCACGGTCGTCTTCGATGATTTTTTTCCTATCGCCTGATGGAAAATGCAAAGGAACATCTACTTCAAGAGATGTTGATTTCTCACAAAGGCTCGAATCAATTTCCATGACCAGGTATGGCAACTCTTCCGCGACACTTTCGCAATATTGCTGTGCATTTCCGAACAAAAGTGGTCGTTTTGCTCCCCGATTTTCTCCCGTTTCTTTCGATGCATTTAGCCTGTCGGCTTTCGTCCTCTTTTCGCTTCTGAAACCAAGTTCAAGTTCAAGTTTATTAAGAAAAATTGAGAAAATACAAAATATGATGTACCACTGCTCGCAGTTAGCTATAGCTATTCGAGGCGAGCAGTGGCTTGACACTAAGTAGAATAATTACAATAACAATACAATTAAAATACTAAATAGAATTGATTATTATCGTACAATACATTAAAATGAGCTGAATACTAAATACAAAGTGAATAATTACAATTACAATACAATTACAATACAATTACAATACTAAATAGAATTAATTATTATCGCACAATACATTAAAATAAGCTGAATACTAAATACAAAGTGAATAATTACAATTACAGTACAGTTACAATACTAAGTAAAATTAATTATTATCGTACAATACATTAAAATAAGGTGAATACTGAATACTGACTAGTATTAATAACATTTGGGAAAAACGAAGATTCTCAGGAGAAATAAGGCAGATTACATGAGAAGCTGGAAGGATAATGTAGATAGAAAGCCAATAGAATGAACTGAGTTTAGTTTTCAAGACATATTCAAATCCAATAGATCAATATACTCATTCGCCTCCGAGAGTTTCTGAAGGAGCATATTTTGAATGTTGCGTTTAAATTTCACTTTAGGCATTTGACGAATTTCATTAGATAGGTTATTCCAGACTCTAACACCGTTTCTTGAAAAAGACTCTTGTTGGTTTGTCGATTGTCGGAGTCAGGTTCAGGCTTTGCAAAGATAGCATAAAATTTTGGGCGTGAGTACTAGTATGAACATGGAGAAGATTTATATTAAAGTCACCCATAAGAATAATCTGTTTTCCAGTGGCGCTAAGCTTTTCCATTGTCGAATCAAAATATTCCTGAAAACGCTCAGGGGAATTATGCTGCCTATATAATACTCCACATATTATGTTTGCACTTTTGGGAAGATGTAATTCGATAAAAAGTGCGTGGAAGGCTTCATTAGAACACCTCTCTATTGTTTGATATTGAAATCGCTCATCAATATACATGCCTACACCTCCAGCTGAAAGAGGCGTTGGCAGGTATTCAAAATTATAATGCAAAATCGAAGGATTAAAATCTAAGTTCTCAGTCGAGCTGTTTATTCTTGTTTCTGTTACGCCTATGATATTAAAATGAAAATCTAGTTCATCTAATAAATGAGTTTGAAAATTTTCTAAATTACGTTTTAGGCTGCGGATATTTGTGTGCATAAACGAAATATTAGAATCTGGATAGGGATTAGTAGCAAACTTACTTTTTTGATCACAATAACTATGTGGAGAGAAGTATTTACATCTTGTATTAGAGTAATAAGTGTTAGAGTCAGAGCTTCTATCTAAAAATGTATTCAGAGTAAATAAATCAAGGTCGTAATAACTTGGGAGACGATCAAGATATTTTTTGGTAGGAAGAGAGGAACTAAGAGAATTATTAAATTGGCCATGTGCGGAAATTAGATCGCTGTAATTGAAATATGGAAGCTCACTTAGGAGTGTTTTATTTACCTTAGTAGATTGTTTGTTAATGTTCTTGTGGAGTAGTGGCATCACCAGAAGATCCTAGGCGAGCTGTGAGACTGGACAAGTCGGTTGAATTTTTAATGGCGATCGGACGAGAGTTTTCATTTTTCCGCAGCCAGATGGTTGAGTTCTTGGCCCAACAAAATGAGAAGAGAAATCTTTCCTTTATTTTCTTGGCGTCAGATAATAAACTCTGCAGTCGTGGGGAGAGGTGATCGTAGATAGCAGCATGTTCTAAAGATGAGCTTTCTCGGAGACCAATATCAGCAGGAACGATCCTGTTTACTTCTCTACGGGCTGCCATAACACTTTCACGGGCGATGCGCCGAGTAAATTTACAAATAATCGGTTTCGGTCGACCATCAGACGTGTTACGAGATGGCACTCGATGGGCAATGTCAAGGTCATAAGGATGAATTTCAGCTGCAATTTTGTTGAAGATTCTCATGCAAAGTTCCAGCGTATCTCCGGCGCTTTCTCCTTGCTTAACTTCAGGAACGCCCACAAGCTTGATCTTGTATGAATACGAATATTCCAATGCTTGATCCAATGAAGATGATATTTTATCCACTTGAGATGACAAGCGTTTCAAAGACTTTTCAATAAGAGACATCCTGTCGTTAACATATTTCTTAAAGTCTTCTTGGATGCTGCTCGGAGTTGCCGTAGTGTTTCCCTCATCGGTGCCTTCAGATGAACTGGCATGGCCGCCATTTCGTTCAGCTTTAACTTCGTCTCGTAGGTTGCGTAATTCAGCACAAATTTCTTGAATCTTATCTTTTAACTTCTCATTTTCCAGTTTCAATGATTGGACTGTGTCTTTTACCTTTTGGTCAAGGTTTCAGCAAATTTGAGTCTCAAAAACTAATCAAGAGTGAAGAGCTTCGAAATAAGCGTCTTGCCTGCTACGCACACATGCGCACATCTCCACCTGGACTTGATTTCGAACACCTTTTGAATCTTTCGGTGTCGTCGTTTTCTTCCACTGCGCTTTCCTGGAAATTCTGATGAGGAACATTTAAGTTCTCCTCAACCAAACTGAAGTTGGATGAAGCGTTTCTAATTTTGAGTGCACATTTCGCGCAAACACGGGAAGATAAATTCGGGGCAGGAGTAAGGAACAGTTTTAGCTTTGAAGAGAGGATCTCGCTGAGCGGTCCGCTAGACGTGGACGTTGTAAATAAATTCTCTGAAGAGATGTAAGTTCCGTTCTTTTTAAAATTTACCATACATATTCGGCAAAAGTCAGAGGCCTCAACTTCCAGATTGGGCTTTCTTCCTCTCCCTTTGCGGACTACCTTTTTTTGGGCGTATTTTCGTTCTTGAAGAAAAAAACGCGTTCGATTTATTAAAGTGCCGCGAAACCGTGGGGATATAGCGCGTGACAAATTGAGGCGGAGTTATTAGTTATCAAGTAACAGATCAGTTTATTTTTAACCGGTTATCACCTTTGGTGGGCGGAGTTACCTGAACTCGTCTGGTTCAAAAGAGCATGTAGTCCCTCCCTCTTTTCCCGCCTCCTCCCCAGCTTCCCCTCGGTTTCTTGTTTTTTACTTTCGCTCGCTTCGCTCGATTTCCTCGCTCGCGTGACCAGCCTGAGGAACTGCTCGCAGTCTACAACCACTCGTAAGCGAAATATCATTAAATACCGTAGAAAAACTAAGCCTATTGGCAGAGAAACACCTCAGTAGACTTTTCCCTCACACTCGACTTATTCAAGTTCGGGATGTACAGTCACACGGTCGGCAGACCAGCACACGTCTTGACCCAGGTTAAAGTTCACCTGCAGTTTTACTCTCGTCTAATAAATTTCCTCCCTTGAATTTGCCCCATAGAAGCCTGTTACCGAGGCCAAAGACTTTGTGGTCACCTTAATGAGAAAAGCGAACAATATCTCAGCCCGGACAGCCCGGGTCAGGGTGATTGATCCGTTTAGCCAAATGAAACGAGAATATTATCTCTCATCGCTTATTTGACATCATTTGTTGTTGCTTTTTTATACGTCTCCCCTTGATATTCAGCGTTTAGAGAGAGACTGTCGGTTTAACTTATGGTTTGTCGGTTGTACGTACTACTCCGTAAGTTGAACGCATTACTTTGTCAGTTGTGAACACTCCTCGGTCAATTGTAAACATATACTCTATCGGTCACCGTTGTACGCTCTACTTTGTAGGTTGTGCGCATTACTCGCTCAGTTATAAACATATACTCCATCGGTTGCACGCACTACTCTGTCGGTTGTGCGCATTTTGACGGTAAGTTGTAAACATATACTTTGTCGGTTGTCCGCAATATTGACAACACTCTGTCGGTTGTGTGGAGAACTCGGTCGCGATCAGTTGTAAACATTTACCCTGTCGGTTGTACGCATAACTCCCGGGGGCATTACTCTGTCTCTTGTACGCACTACTCTGTCAAAACAAAAATGGCGAGACAAAAGCTGTCATGTACGAACTTACGAAAAGAACTCAGGCCGATTGGGCACAATAATGCAAAGCATTTTTTCTGCCCGTTCATGAGCCAGCATTCCCTGGGCCGTTGCACGTGCTTGTAAACTTTCGTCTCGCCCGCAGTTTCTTCCGGCCCGACTGACTGCCCTTGGGTCTCCAAGGATGGGAGGTTGTCGTTTGAGAAAAGCAAACAATAGGAATACAATCAACTCTCTCCAAGACGGACACCTTTGGGACCGGCACTAAGTGTCTGCCTTGAGAGATGTCCGTCTTATAAAGAGTCAAATAAAGGGAATAAACTTGTTTGTTTTGGTAAAAAAATCTCTCTCTCTACTTTTTTTCCTCTTGGGTTGCTTTAATGCGGGAATATATTTCTTTCTTAACATCCTTCTGCAATTCTTTTTGATATTGCCCTATTCCCCATAGTCTCACCCCTATTCTTACTGATAATCCATCCCTCTTACATCTTCATGAGGTAAAAGATGTTACAAATTTTTTTTTCCTGAAGAAAGCTGCGTTGTGCAATTAGACCAATACAGGATAACTAAATTAACTAACAGGATAACTAAATTAACTAACCTAACAATACAAGATTTATTTACAATAAGGTCTCAAAATTAACAATATCAATATAAGAATCTCGAAAATAAGTTATCAAAGCATTCTTAAAAGATGAGAGGCTGTTTTTCCTTTTAAGATCATCAGGGAGACTGTTCCACAACTTTGTGCTACTGAAAGACATTCCCGCTTCGGCGATGTGTCGAAACTTTGGGCATACGACGTTATGTTGGCCATTGTCTCGTCTCTCCACCGTGTAGTGATTTGTTCGTAATTAAGAGATCAATGATATACATGGGTGATTCGCCTTGCAATGCCTTATAAAGTAGAACACACTTATCTATGTTAGCGTCGTATACCTGCCAACTTTTTCTGAGACAGAAGCGTGAGATTTTTATCCTGGGAGTGCTGGGATTTTTGAAGACGACACGATCATTTCCGAAGATTTCCGAAGAAGTCCGAAGTCTTCCGAAGACGTCCGAAGTCTGCCGAAGGCGAAGTTATCGAGAAAACGCTTATCCACAAAATCAGAGATCGCAAGGAAGGTATTATCATTTTTTCATTTTACACATGGTTTTCGTTCCTTACATGGGTCTGAGTTAACATATTTTTGGAAATTGTGTCAAGCAAGACGGCAACAACTCACATTTTCCAATCAGGCGTGAGAAATTGGCTCGCAAGCGTGAGCCGGCGTGAGATCGGAGTTTTCAACCTGCAGGCGTGAGACTCACGCCTAAGGCGTGAGAGTTGGCAGTTATAGCGTCGTCATAGAGCGGTAACCATTTAAGCTTGTTAAAATTTTCTACTGTCCTCGATCTTGAATATACATTGTACCCCAAGAATTATTCGCGCAGCCCTTTTCTCTAGTCGTAAGATTTTCTTGAGATCATTGTAAGAGCAAGAAGTCCACACCATGCTCCCATACATTATTATTGGTTTAATTAAGGAATTGTAGAACAATTCTCTTTCTCTGATTTGTAGGTGGGTACGCATCTTGTTTAAAAGGCCAATTTTCGGGGTAATTCTCTTACAAAGTAGTACGTACAACTGACAGAGTAATGCGTACAACTGACAAAGTAGTGCGTACAACTGACAGAGTAAATTTTTGCAATTGACTGAGTAGTGCGTACAACCGACAGAGTAATGGGTTGAAATGACAAAGTAATGGGTACATCCGACAGAGTAATTATTACAACTAACACAGCAGTGCGCACAACAGACAGAGTTGTGCGTACAACCGATAGATTAAATGTTAACAATTGGTAGAGAAGTGTGTACAACTGACAGAGTAATGCGTGTCACTGACAAAGTAATGCGTACAACTGACAGAGTGTGTACAACCGGCAGAGTATGTTTTTACAACTGACTAAGTAATGTACATAACCGACAGAGTAGTACGTAGAACCGACGGATTATATGTTTACAACTGACCGAGTGATGTACAGTATATAACCGACAGAATAGTGCGTACAACCGACATATTAAATGTTTACAACTGACAGAGTAGTGTGAACAACCGAAAGAGTAGTGCGTAGAACCGATAGAGTAAATGTTTACAACTGATTGAGTAATGCGTACAACTGACAGAGTAGTGTGTCTGAACAACCGACAGAGTAGTGCGTAGAACTGACAGAGTAATTGTTTACAACTGATCGAGTAATGTGTACAACTGACATAGTTATGCGTGCAACCAACAGAGCAATGCGTACAACTGACAGAGTAATGTAGTAGTGCGTAGAACCGACACAGTAAATGTTTACAACTGACAGAGTAATGTGTACATTATAGACAGAGTATATGTTAACAACTGACCGAGTAATGTGCACAATCAACACTTATGTTTACAACCGACAGAGTAAATGTTTACAACTGACGAAACTGACAGAGTAGTGCGTACAACCGACAGAGTAATTGGTACGACTGACAGAGTAATGCGTACAACTGATGTCAGAGTGGTGCGTACAACTGACATAGAAAATGTTAAACCGACAGTCTCTCTCTGGAACGCCAAATATCAGGAGGAGACGTATGAAAAGCAACAACAAATGATGCCAAATAAGGGATGAGAGATAAACGAAGAAGACAATGATATGATACAACTGAGAAAAATAATTTTGAAACAAACGGCGCGCGTCTCATCTCAGAGCTTTACATGATGCTCTGCGGGAAACTTTTCTTAAGGTGACCAATAACGCCCGGAGTAGTCAATCGATAAAAATCGGTATCGATAAAAATCGATAGCAATCAAGTTATTTTTATCGATTGATAACGGAAATCAGTAAAAATCGATAAACTAAAGTGCTTTGTCAAATCGATATTATCGATTTTTCATGATTTTAATGATTTATGACGGTAACAACTGATCAACGAACATGAATATAAGAAATGTGGAAACTATTACAGACACAAGATTCTCTCTAAAACCGTGGTCCTTTTGTACATAATTATAATAAAAACGGTTCGGTTTGATTACAATCGCAGTTCTCGCAGGCAAGTACCACGAGATTTCCCAGCTGAATTTCAGAGATCCTCAAGAGTCGAAGGGATGCCTGAAAATCAGGCTAAAAGTTTTCCCTATATAGCTTTTCACCGTTTTCCGTTATCAATCGATAAAATCCCTTGATAGCTACCGATTTTATGGATTTCGGTTTTTATGTATTGGCTACTCAGGGAAGTAACTACACGTGGAACTGATGTTATTTTGAAAGGGTGGCAGATGAAAATCGTGAATGAAAAAACTGTCCATGGGCGCCTAAAAAAATGGCCAACGGCCAACAGAAGAAGACTTTGAAGCGGGTTTTAAGGAAAAGAAAGGATTTATTTTATTTTATTTTTTTAAATAATACTCTTTGATCCAAATTCACTGTTTGCATGAATTTTTGGATGAACAGAAGAACAGATTGTATGTTCCGATATAAATCGATGGAATCGGTAAAATCGAGATAAATCGATAAACGAAACGAGTGTGTCATGGATTTCTACCCAGTGATCGATATAATCGATATCAATCTAATCAGATTTATCGATTTTTATCGATTTATCGAGTGATAAATCGATACCGATTTTTATCGATTGACTACTCCAGTACAGTAATTTTCAAGGAGTTATAATAACTCCTCTAGTGGGGCTAATTTTATTTTAACTCCAAAAAGGAGTTTAAAGAACTCTTTTTCAGGAGTAAAAGTGACCCCAGATATTGATTCTGTACCTAAAATTTTTACTCCACTTTCAGAGTTAAATTAACTCCAAAAAGAGTAAAAACAACCCATGTAAGGAGTAAAAGTAACCCCATTTCGGAGTTATTTTAACTCCACACTGGGAGTAAAAGGAACTCTTTTTCAGGAGTAAAAATGACCCCAAATTCGGAGTTAAATTAGGAGTTAAATAACCCCTAAAAAGGGGTTATCCTGTACCTAAAATGTTTACTCCACTTTTGGAGTTATAATAACTCCCTAAAAATTACGGAGGGGAATAACGAAATATAAACTGCTAAATAGCACCGAAACCAGCTTTAGGCGAGCACTGAAATCAAACAACTGTCACTTGTGTTAAACAGAGAATTCTGGGTAGGGACGGAAAAACACCCCTAGGGAAGGAGGGAGGTGGGAGGGTAGGTTAGAAAGAATGTGAAACATGAATTCGAGAAATGTCCTTTTCTACACAAATCCTTAACCACAAAACAACCAAAAAACGACATAAGCAAACAACACTAAAAAACCTAGGACAGGGGAAGTTGAGAGAAATTACAAAGTGTTTGCTAACCCGGTTTTCATAAATCCAGGTAGATATACTTTTATTAGTACGTTTACATATATTCATTCATTTTCTTGAACGGATCGGATCACAACTTGCGCATTTTTTAAGACTTCTTTTTTGATTTTACCAAACCTTCAAGCGGTTGCAGGCGGTAAGAAGTGTTGCTTCAGCCGGTAAATTTACGAGTTACCCCTTGATAAGGAGAACACTGAATTTAAGAGACAAAAATATGGTACCAGAAATCTGAAGGAGTTAACGGCAAAAAACACCCCTTAATAATGGTACCCGTTTTGTGCTTTGTTTCCTGAGTCCCTTTTGCTCATTGGTGCCATGGAATGGAATCTTTTGAAATTTGTACTTCAGTTGAACTTCCATTAAGCAGCCACCCTCGGTACTGGTAAGTGGCCTGTTAATGGAAGTTGGCCTCTCATTAGAGGTTTGTCATAAATTGTAATAATCGGTAGCAGGAACATCACTTTATTTTGAAGCAAACACGCGAAGGGAGAAGCATTAGTAGCGATTTGTGTAGGGTGCTTTACGCGCGAGGTTGATTAGATTATGACAGTTAGATCTCCCATAAATATGGTGTTTGCAGCTTATTTACTGGAAAAAGCAGTTTTGGCGTCGTTGCATTTGCAACCTATTTTTGAGCCCCACTGTGGGGTCCTGCCCCACCGTGGTGGGGCATTTACAGCTTTCCCAAAACAAAATGACAAATGCCCTGGGGGATGTAGTCTGCTACACAGCCGTTTTTAGTTTCGTCACGCAACGCTCCTCCCCACTAAATGGGGGATGGGCACTCTTGGAATTGACTGAGTCATAAACACTTAACCTTGTTTGTGTACGTACGAAAAATTTCAAAATCTCTTTCAAATAACAAAACTATATCAAGAAATAACGTTGTCTTAAAACCCATCGCAAAAAGTAAAAACACAAAATGGCAGTCCAGACTATTAGTTTCCATTTTCGGTTGAAAATTCGCTGACGTTTTACTTACGCACATAAACAAGGTTAACAAGAGCCTCTTCACATGACTGGCTCGGTCACCGAGACCAATTTCGCCTTGGGTTCTTATGAGAAACTTCAGTCCGGTTTCCAAAATGAGAAAAGGCCGAAGATCCTGGGGACGAGTTCTGGAGCGAAATTCGAGGAACAAGGCATGGCGAAACGCGAAGTTATAACTTTCGCGCCTTTCGTATGAACACAAGGCGAAATTGTCTCTCGTAACCGGGCTCATGTGAAGAGGTCTCGTGTGAAGAGTTTTAATTAAACTGAACTGAATGCTGGTTATGAAGAATTAGCCAGGGGCCTAAGTCAAACAGAAACGGGAACTATATTTTAATGAGTAATGAGGGCAAAATAATGCTGTGTAGAGAGCGGTTTGAGTTGATTCTTATCCAGTTTATCGCTGGGTGCAACTTCCTGCCATATAACTTAGAACTTTAATCATGGATATTCTTTTATCTAGTAAAATCAATTCTCTTTTATCTTCCTTAACCTTTTCTTGCAATAATGTATCCAAACATACCGCTGATATTAAGACGGAAGAAGTATATAGATTTTTTTTCTTTCATTGAAAACTGTATGTATTTTTTAAATATATTTTTCTAGTTCCAAGCGAGATCATAGCAAGAGGTCCAAGAGCAAAACGTGCCTATTTAAATGCTTTAAAGACGGGAAAAGTGAAGGTTTACCGAACACGAATTATGCTGATAGGTCAAGATCGTGCAGGGAAGACAAGTTTGAAGAAGTCCTTCTTAGGTCTGCCATTTGACTCTGAGGAAGAAAGTACTGACGGAATTGAAGTTGATCCATCGAAATTCGAAGTGAATACTGATCTAGCAGAAAACTGGAAACGCACCGATGAAAAGTTTGGAGTGTCTCAATTTGCTCCCGATCTTGCGAAGAGGGTAGCTAGGGATCTCCAAGAAATTGGTGGTGAAGGAGATGAGAGAAAAAATGACAAAGAAAATGAAGTTGAAGAAAAAGGAGAGATCAATCTAAAACAGGTAAGCCCAAGCAGACAAGTGAAATAGGTCAGAGTGTTAGCCAAGAAGCAACTCAAGGCTAACAAACCCAAAAAACATCAACAGCAAAAGAAAGGGAAAGAGGGTTATGGCGAGATAGAGAAACAAACACAGAACTTTCACGTAATGTATGTAACGTCACAAACAAAAAAAAACATTCTTGAAGAAACTGTGCAAAATTTCCCTGCTTGCAGAGGTTCCTTATTGGCAGAGTAAAATATAAAGGGGAATAAGATACATTCTCGACCCCAGCGCTTACGGGTTTGGGAATGCGCACGTAAGCTCTGGGAAACTGCGCCGGAGTAGCCAAAATCTCTGGCTGTTTGGGCCTCACAGCGCATGCTCTTTGATCCAACCAAAACTTTTTGCTTCTTTTATATCAATCTCGACCCAGAGCCCTTCTGCGCATGTAGAGAAGAGACATCAAGAGCTCTGGGGAACCCTGGCGCAAGATTGTCTCTGATTGGTTTCAGCGAAAAACAATGGTAGTCTTTACACTAGAGCCTAAATAAGCTAAGAAATATTTCAAGACAAGTAAATTTTAATTACTTCAAGTAAAATAAAGCTTCACACACAACTGATTCTTTTGTACTACAGGTTATTTTCCCACGCTACAAAATTAAGATTGATTGACATGTCTCGCCTTTCTCAGATCAAGAAACCGCAAAACCGCAAGTCAGCTAAGTCGGTCATAAGGATGGTTTTCAAGTCGCTTGAAACTTTCTTGAATCGTTTCAACTTTCCGACTTTAATGAGATGCAAAGCAAAGTTACTAGAGATTTTACTTGGGCCTTCAAACACGAATTTTTGGTTAAGTAAAACTTAGCGGCTCCTAAGTCTTACTTAACAGCCTAGTGTAAAGACAACCATTAATATAAGTGTTTCTGATCGGTCCATTCAAGTTTGCACGAGAGCGGTTGAACGTGCGGCGTGTCTTGCGTGTGAGCGGGTTTTTCCCTAGAAATGTTGAAGCAAACACGACCGGCCGATTATTGATTTCAGCGATTCCAAAACAACATTTGCACGGCTAATTAGGCAGAATTACTGGATTTTCCAATTTTCAAATGAAATAGCTTAGCTACATATCGAAAATTGAACCAGAAAAAGATTTGAGTGTAAGAAATAAAATAAAAATTCACCGACATCTTTGCCAGCTATAATTTAAGAAGCATGACACATTACTGATTTTTCTTTGACTTCCACATATCGTATTCACACGAAGCAGCCGAGTATGAATGAAAAATCGAGCTTCTTGTCGTGAATTGCCCAAAAACAGACTGCAAGAAAAAAAAAGTAAATCGTTCCCTAAAGTGATGCGTGTGTACAGTGCGACTAGATATTTATAGTTGTCTTCTTTTCCCACGATATCGCATTTCAAAGCAGCTTTGCTGAAGTGTTTGTGTTCGTGAACAAACATAATTTTAAAAAAGGACGCGAAATTCGTATTTTGGAAAGTTTTATGGGAATCTTAACAAGCCATTCGGGTTTCACTTACCGCCTCGTGAAGTAGCCCACAGAAATATTTAATCAAGTCAAGCATATGCAAACTTTAAGTCTCAAATCTGTGATTGGGAACGTTTCACGGTATTTTCTCAGCAGCTACGACAAGAGCCTTGGATACCTGAAAATTCTTCAAGGCCATTAACTGAATTTCTTCGGTTCTAATACCGAAGCAGCACAAGACTTAAGCGATGAAGTGGATATAAAAGCATTCTCGACTCCAGTGCTTACGGGTTTGGGAATGCGCGCGTAAGCTCTGGGAAACTCTGCGCCGGCGTAGCCAAAATCTGGGTATTTGTGTCTCACAGCGCAAGCTCTTGATCCAACCAAAACTTTTTGCTTCTTTTATATCTACTTCATCGCGATGTTAGAACTGAGGAAATTCAGTTAACGGAACCCTTGAAGAGTATTCAAGTACCCAAGGCTCTTGTGGTAGCTGCTGAGAAAATACCGTGTTTGCATATGCTTGACAGTTGATTTAAAAATATTTGCGTGGACTACTTCACGAGGTGGTAAGTGAAACCCAAATGGGTCGTTAAAATAAACGTATCGAAATTCCAATAAAACTTTCAAAAATATGAATTTAGCGTCCTTTTATTTATTTTTGTCCATGAATATTAACACTTCAGAGAAGCTGCTTTTAAATGCGATATGATCGTGGGATCATGGGAAAAGAAGACAACTATAAATAGTCGAATTGTCTGCGCATCACTATAGGAACTTGTTTTTCTTGCAAGTCTGTTTATGGGCAATTTACGACATGAAGCTCGAGTTTTCATTTTATACTCGGCTACTTCGTGTGAATACGATAACATGGAAGTTAAAGATCGGAAAAATCAGTAATGTGTCAAATTTTGCTTCTTAAATTATGGCTGACAAAGATGTCGGTGTATTTTTGTTATTATTATTTTTTTTCACATTCAAATCTTTTTCTTGGTCCATTTTCGATATGTAGCTAAGGTATTTTATTTGAAAACTGGGAAATCCAGTTATTCTGCCTAATTAGTCCTGCAAATGTTGTTTTGGAATAGCTGAAATCAAAAATCGGCCTGTGTAGCCCATCGGCCGGTCGGTAGACACGCCGCACGTTCAACTGCTCTCGTGCAAACTTGAATGGACCAATCAGAAACACTTTTATTGTTTTTTGCTTAAACCAATCAGAGACAATCTTGCTCCAGGGTTCCCCAGCTCTTGCTGTCTCTCCTCGATATGCGCAGAAGAGGCTCTTGGTCGAGATTGCTAGACACGTCCGACACTACTTACAGAATACAACTCCGCAGTTACTCGTATTTTAGTTGACAAATAAAAGTTTACCGGTTGCGAAAAGTATCACGTCTTTTGAAATAACCATGTCACTTGCAGAGATATCAGTTACTTTATATGTTTGTCGCTAAGATTAGAAATGAATGATCGAAATGCAAAACTTGTAATCTCGCGGAGCTCATGGAGGCCATAAAATCTGTGGGCTCAGTGATTTCCAGCTTACACTCAAAAGGGTACGCGCATTGCCGATCGATTCGGAAATGAAATCGGTTTTCAAAACAAAACAGTTTCGACTGCGTTGGGGGCTGGCAGAGGTCTCTTTCATTCCTTTCCTTTTTTCTCTTGTCATGATAGGCCTTTGCTAATTGGGAAGTGTGTAAGATTTGGGCCCTAGTGGCTGTTAATAAATTATTTATGGTTTGTCTAAAACGTCCTTATACGCTGAGGGTGTGTACTGTGTTAAAAAAGAATTTTCTATTCAAAGTTAGTCTGGGCGAAACGCTATTGAAAGAGATGATTTGCGCAAATCAACGGTTAGTTACCATAACAACTCACCAGCTATAACCCAGGATTACCGCTAAGCCAGCTTCGAACATCTCAGCTCTGTTAATAAGTGGAGAATGGTTCCTTAATAAAATGCAAGAATTAATGTGTTCGTCTTTATTGGCACATTTTGTAGGCTGGTTTTGACGCTCCTGAAAAACTTCCGGGACAGGAAACAAATGTGAAGCCATTGATGGAAGAGAAAAAACCTGCCTCGTTTAAGACCCAAGTGGATCAGGTCAGTTTAAATTCCCCTCTGTGTACGAGTGGCAGGCCTTTATTTTTTTGTCCCAGAAGACGGGCGGAAGGGAAACACACCGTGGGAACGAGGTTGTAAACATAACAGATCACTGTTCCACCCTAAGTGGAAATTCTTTGCTTAAGTGAGGATCTATTGTCCAGTTCTTTTTCATGGACTTCTGTTGCGTATTTATTCGATTAAGCGCGCAACTTCGAATAGGCCACCTCGAATAAAAGCGCCCATCCTATAGGCAGGAAATGCTAATAAGCGACAAGCCTCGAATAAGCACCCACCCCCTACAACATCCGACCAAAAAATAATTGGCCTTAATGAAAATGAGATTGAAATAGACTATGTTCTACTAGAGACTTACCTGAAGACCGAGTTTTCTTAGTAACGTATTTATTCGAATAGGCCCTTTTTCATAACCGCTCGTTTGGATCCACAAACAGAACAGCGCAAAAAAAATTAAATGTTTGTAACCAACAACTGACTATATCATGGTAAAATGACGGCAGCAGTAATAAGTTTAAACCAGTTAACTTTATTTTACAAGTAAAATATCATTTAATAACTTAGTAACTTACTATTTTTAAAGAAAATACTCAACCTTTGGTAGTAAATGGGACTATAGGTTGTTGGATGCACTCTGAGGTAAAACAAGGGTGGCAGCAACTCACACCATAACGTGCATGCAATAAGGTTGGCAGCAAAACTCCCTAATGGGGGTGGGAAGCCACAAACTCTGAGCTAGGAATGACCAATGCAGTAAGGGTGTGGCAGCGACACACTCTGCACTGTAATAGTCGCAGAGAGAGTTTCGACTCTATTTGAAGTAGTTACTGTTAAAAAAGTAGCATTTTAACCTTTTTTAAAACCGTTTTAGGGCTCATCAGGTGAATCCGACGTTAGAGAAGAAACAAATACAGCCGTCTTAACTGACCTAAAAATCGATCCCAGTTTGCCTCCAGAAGAATTTACAGATCATCTTGTTCAACTTTTCAAAAACGTAAACCTTCAAAGTGATACAACAGTAGTCGAACATCACTACACCCTTGATCTCTGGGACTTCGCTGGTCAACATCTTTACTATGCGTCTTACCCAGTTTTTTTATCGACACGAGCAGTTTATATACTTGTGCACGATCTCAGCAAAAAATTAGACGACACTGCTCAACCTTGTTTTAAACAAGGGATTCGGAAAATTCTACTCACTAATCCAAATAAGGAAACAAATTTAGAAAATTTGTTGTCATGGCTGGTTTCTCTAAGGACTATGTGCTCAGTAAAACCAGACGTGAATGACTGGAAAACGAATGTGGAAGATCTGCCGTACTGTCGCCCTCCAGTATTCATCGTAGGAACACATGCAGATAAACCATATCAAGACTGCAAGGAGGTTGAATTGCAGATTCAGCAGGAAATTTCTGGAAAGGACTACGAACGTCACGTGATCCGTCCATTCTTCTCTGTCGATAATACCCAAGGTTCATCTGATGAGGGAGTTGTCTCACTTAAGAAAGGAGTGATTGAAGTCTTAAAACAAGAACCATATATGGGAGAAGAAGTGCCAATTAGGTAAGCTTTTAGGTCAACAAAAACTCTGCTCTTTATTAGTTATTGAAGATTATGCGTAAAGGTTATGCAATATAATTCTTAATAAATAACTTTTTAAAATAAAGTTATAGTTTGTCTTACATTGTAGTCGCTTGAGTTGGTTGCGGCGTTTCGAATGCCTTCTGGTTGTGTTCTATAGGCAGCGAGGTCGAATGATTACACAGATTGTTTACCATTTTCATGGGAAACTGATTGGTTCACGGTTTGGGCAAATGGTAAGCAAAATTCAGGACTGGTAAATTTCATCCCGGAATCGCGTTTACTACTTGAACAAAGCATTTCCACTACCAAAAAACGGCCGCGAAGCCTGAAATTGGTATCAAAGATGGCTTTGAAGATATGGAACACGAATTTCCGTTTGGAGCATTCTGACCGGAAAAAATATGTTCCGTTGCTCCCGGAAATTTTCCACTGGGACGACCCAAAAAGTCGTGTTCCATTTTCTTTCCAACCAGGTTTTCCGGAAACGTTTTGTGAATGGTAAACAACCACAGTGCACTTTCTGACATTAGACAACTAGAACTGGGTAAACTTATGTTTTCTTTTCGCCATTCTCGCTTTTGCTAGTAGAGTATAAATATGACTTTTCATAACAAGAAAGTCCATACTGTGACACTAAATGCACGAATGATTTTCACCTTCCTTTCTGTAGAACCAATCAGGCAGGTACAAAAGTCAGACCGGATCAACTCGGACCGCCAGTCCGGGTCGGATCAACTCGGATCGACTCGGACCAACTCGGATCGAATAAAAAAATAAAAATAAAATGAAATTGGACTCGGATCAACTCGGAGCAATCAAAAAAATTAAATTAAATCGGCAAAACTGAAAGTTTAACCCATTTGGAGGGTAAAAAAGGCCAGATCATCCTTTTTTTCTCCGTGGCTTTTAGGCGCCATTTTGTTTTACTAGTGCCAGTTCCTCTCGGATCATGTTATAAATTGCGTTACACGACGCGCTCTGCTTCACAGATATTGATGACTTCGAGGAAGGTAAAATCTCGACCATCTTTCACAATGAATTTGCTTCATTCCAAGAAAATGATAGTTTCAGTCGCCTAGAATATATATTTGCTTATTTTTTATTTTATTGCAGCTTTTTGTCACAGAGCAAAGAAGTTGAGGTGAGCGTGATCATAAGTTATGCGCATAATTTTTGATTAATAAGTGTACTGAATTATTTATGAGAAAAGCATCAAAAGTCTGATCAGTTAATCGCGTTTAGATAGTTACCGAAGAGTGTTCTCATTCCTGTTTTTTGTCTTTTTTCTGCAGGTCTTCTGAAACTTTATTTTAATGATACACTAGTGAGCAGCACACATACATTTCCAGTGAACATTTTCAACTTGGAAGGAGGAGAAACCATGCTCGCCCGGGACAAAGGAAATTTCCATGCCCCGGGCAAGAATCGAACTCGCGACCCTCCGGTTCAGTGGTTGGAACGTCCGATAAACATGTAGTATTCGGAGGGTCGTGAGTTCAATTCTCGCCCAGGGTACGAAAATTTTCGTTGTCCCGGGCGAGCATGGTTTCTCCTCCTTCCAAGTTGAAAATGTTCACTGGAAGTGTATGTGTGCTGCACACTAGTGTATCATTAAAATTAATAAAAATAAAATTAATTTACGCAACCACGACTTCGTGAGAAAAAAACAAAATGGCGGGTGAAAGTTAAGTGATACCGACTGATTTTATTTTTCTTTTTATAATCCGAGCTGTCTTTTTTTATGATCCGAGTTGATCCGAGTCCAATTATATTTTATTTTTATTTTTTTATTCGGTCCGAGTTGGTCCGAGTCGATCCGAGTTGATCCGACCCGGACTGGAGGTCCGAGTTGATCCGGTCCGACTTTTGTACCTGCCTGAACCAATCCGCAGTTCGTAAAATTTCTGTGAGTTTCCAAGGACCATCTTTGTTATCATAACTCTTTAGGAAGTGAGATCAAAGATTCTACCTAAACTTCGTAAGCATTTCTATGAAAACTGAGTATGTGTAATCAAATGGTGACGAGTGAAATTAGGGAATAATTTCACGCGCGTTTTGTCCAAATCCTAATAATTTCCCTCGCCTGAAGGCTCGGGAAATTATTAGGATTTGGACAAAACGCAAGTGAAATTATTCTCTAATTTCACGAGTATACCATTTGATTACCTATTAATATCATGGGTGTGGAATTACATTAGCAATCTTGGATTTTTGACATGTTTATCGTGGATCGTATCGATCGAGAACTTCACTCTCTCAATGTTTAGACCTTAAATTTGGCTTATAAAGTTCAGAATTTTTCAGACTTTTCGGCAAAATACCTGTTAGAATCCTTCTTGATGTTCTCTTGTGTGTTAAGATTTTCTAAAGGGTCTTTTTGTGCCCTGACATCTTCATTCACAGCATTTTAAAACTTCGTCGCCATCTTGACACTGAGACGTACGGAAGGGTTGCCATGGCAATTTTGTAATTTCACAGGTGAATTTACAAATTAACGCTGAAATTTCGCGCCAAAATTAAGGAGTAATTCGTCACCTATGATATTATAATTATAATTATATTTATAAACCTTGTAAATAGTTTCTGTTTTCTTCACAGGGTCCCATTGTTTAGGGTATTTGTTTGTTACTATACTTTATATTTATACATATTTATATTAGTTATTCACTTTCTATCAATTTCATTTAATTACTCAGTTTACGCTCAATCCAAAGCCTTGTAAACTTACACTTTTATACTCTAAGGGAGCCCAATATCTATGAGCCTTAATTTTTATGGTTTCTTTTTGGGCTTCCTGACCACATGTTCTGTGTATTTCTGTATTCTCGTCTTTCGTTTTTTTGTGGTGAAATAACTAAAACTAAAACTGCCATAAGGGACACAATTCCGCTATCCCTGTTCATTTTCTGTTGATGGTATTAGGGTGAACTCTCATGATGTGGATAGCTTCCTTCACCCTACGGTAGTACTGTATCAGTGGGTCTCGATGTATACGCTTTATCTCGTTCTGTAGCATATAATGGCCAGACGTCCCCGGCTTAACAAGACGGTTTCGTGACCTACAGGATTTCCTGTGAGTGCGTCAAAGTCTACATCGGGGAAACAGGGAGGAGAAACTAAGACAGCGCGAAGGAAACGATTCATCCGTACCAGTCCTCCGACATAGCTAAACCCAGCCTTTTTCCGCTCTAGAACGACGTTAAGTCTATCAGTCTGGGGTGTTGGCCCCAGGACCTTCGGCACAAACCTGGTTTGATAGGGTGGGATACCACTTAGCCCATGTTATAGAATAAAATGAATTGAACGAGAATTTTAAAGAAACTTGGTCATTACCTATTTATCTATCAGAATACAGAGGCGTGCTGACGTCAAAAAGATCAGTCTTGTCTTATCCGGTGTTTCCAATACACTTATGAATATGCTAAGATACTGAGGATATGATAAGATGGATTTATTCGGAGCGCCAGAAGGAAGACCCAAATTTATATTTTTTGTATTAAATATACACGCAACCTGACTTTTATTGCTTCTTACACTGCAAACTTTAATAGATTGTACCGACACATTATGTTGAAGATCATACGTACGATTTCCCCTGGACGAAATTATTGTAAGCAGTTAAGTGAGAATATACGAACAATTTCATCACTGATAGCCTCGTTTATTCTTCAGTGCGTAGCACATTCAGCGAAAATTGAATGTTAGGGAAGAAAACGAAAACAAAACTCGATACCTTCAATATCAGTGATTGCACAATGCCGCATTGTCCAATTTGCACCGGCAGAGGATCAGGTCCTGTGTCAACGGGCTGGATTGCTTGGATTTTCTTTGCTTAAGTCACCTGGTAGTATAGGAGGTCAAGGGTTCAGTTGTTACTCTTTAACACCTTCTTTTAGCTTGTGTTTTCATATTTGGTTTTCAGATGGTTCAACTTCGAGAAGGTTATCAAAGCTTTGACTGCTCAGGAAGTGTATTATTTAAACGTCGAACAACTTCAAGGTATTATCCAGAGAGTTTGCTTCATTGAAGGCGAGGATGAGGCTGCAACCATGTTGGATTTCTATCATGACCTCGGCATGATTGTCAGACACCGCAACACAGTTGTAATTCGGGCTCAGTGGCTCATTGAGGTCTTCAGACAACTCATAACTATTCTTCCTTTTAGCGAAAGGGTAAGTGAAACGTTTTTTTTCAGCCTGATTACATTGCAGCATAATGAATGACCTTCGTAGAAAACACCATCCCACCCCCTTTATATCAGATTTTGATTATCTTGATTATCTCTTAAAAAAACCTTCAATGACCTTACAGATCTAGAGCTAAGCCTTACCAGATTTCCAGAGAGCAAGGCGATAATTAACTTTCATAATTATTGTACTGTCTTGAAGGGGTTTCTTTGTTGATACGCACGGCACGTCAGAAAACTTAACTTGCACTTTAAACCCATCACGTTTTCAGTGGCTATAGGTGACTTGAGAGTTGTAGCTTAATGTTATGTCATAAAAAAAACAACCAATGGCTTTATTAGTTGGAATCAGAGCCACCTTAAACCTGACAAACCAGCCAATCTAAGGATGGTGTCACGCCGTCGAAAATGAAATGCTTTGTGGTCTTGTTTAATTATTACGTTATCGATCGCCCGCTAACTAGCTAGGGAACTTAAGCAACAATGACGGATTGCCTGTTTGTGGGGATATTGCACTTTTTTGGACAGTTCCGTGGTTAGCTTGAAGTCCTCGCCTTGACGCAAATACACCAAATACGAAACTATTTCCCCCAAAAAATCATGTTCTACTATCCAACTTTTTTTTCTTCTTCAAATATGTTTTTTATTAGACTGTTCTTAGCAAATACCTGGGAAAAAAATCGGGGGTCTCCGTACTTGTTTCCTCACAAACTGCTGTGAAAGGTGGACGTGGTTTTGAGATCGCAGTCAGGATTGATAATTTGCGCGGCGGGGATTGGGGCGAGATACAAAATAACTGAACGCCCATCGTGTTCGAAGTATGCACTCGAGATCAAGCTTGTTTTCTGTTGTTTTTATGTGTTTGATATCGCCAACACAGAAATTCAAACTTGAAAAGAGTACATTAAATACAAAGGAATGAGGTAAGTCAAAATTTGATGAGATTTAGGAGTTATGAATCTTTATTTTGGACTATTTTGTAGCGCCGCTGTTCTGTTTAATTCCAGTGAGTTAGGGTTCGATTTTTTTGCTTTTGCTCGATGTAAATGCTTGACAAAGAGACTTGAAGAAAAGGCTATTGATTCCTATTCTTCATACGTTCGCTTGTTTGGTCTCTATACACAGCAAAACTTTGTGTTTACATCAAAGACTGGTCTCCCTTGCGTGGTTCTGGTGCTACGGTGGGTCTTATTTGTTCCAGAAATATTCGTCTCTCCACTCTCGGAGTTTGAACAACATATGTACAGTAGCGATCCCAGGCGAGATACTCGTTAATGCAGTTGGAGAGCCGTAGAGCTGTCCCACAGGCTTGACAATCCTCACAATCCAAAGCCTCAGCCAGCACATTTTAATAATTCCACCACTCGACGGCCGCGAAGTGAAAAACCACTGCAGACTTCGGGATCACGCACATTTCTTTCATTTGCTTGTTTTTCGATAGCAAACCAGGAAGCTTTCAGCCGATCTGCGGCATCATTATTACGAATAAAAGCTTTAGCTCTGCAAAAGCGGCCCTTGTTTGTTCTTTTTTGCGCAAATGGAAGAACCGCCACCATCTTGGATGTGGCAATGTTATGCACAGTAGAGGGTGCGCAGTGCAAAACAAGGGATTTACCTTAAAAGGTGAATTCGGGCTTATTTCATCTTGTTTAATTCATTGCTAAATGTTCGCGAATTTTTCTGGAGTTGAATTCTAAGGGTCTGTATTTCAGGCAAGAAAAAAGAAAGTCGCGCGTTGTCTTGTGTCCACGTCCTCCACAAAACGTGAAATTAGGCAGTTTCAGGTGGTAGTCGTGCAACGACGGCAAAGAAATGTACAAAAAAGCGTGATGCACTTGCAAAGTTGTTGCCAGTTTGCTTATCTAACCTGTTGCTTTTTTTTTGCCGTTGTCGTTGCCGTCGCCGTCGTCGTTGCTTAAGCTCAAGAACAACGAAACCAAAAATCCCTGCTATACCACTGGCCTTCCTCTTGCAAATTTAGCTCTAACTGATATTTCACATATGTGGCTTACAATGCTTATTTGTTATCTCCTGAAACTCAATATTCTGCTGATATGTAGGCTCGATTTCTGCCGTCTCCCGGGTCCGGTCTTTAATCCTTCCCGACGAGAGACTCCTTCGGGGGTATGAGTGCGGGCTCATTTTCCCGAACAGCGGCTGGTAATCGAGCCTAGCTGATATGATGTATTACAGTTAATACATGTTTGATCTGACGCTTTATCGTACCTCTCAAGTTATTCAAGGACTTGTATTTCTGAGGCCTTTATTGTTAAGAATATACCGCTACTTCATTGCCAAAATATTTAACTAATCCAGTCTTGTTTTTGTGCTGGATATTTTAGCACCACGCGTGTCAGTCGTCTTTTTCTTTTGTGGTAGCGCCCAACAAAAAGGTTAAGATCCTTCAGTTGTATTAAGGACAGGGTCATCTAAAAAACGTAAAAAATGAATGGGGGTGGTCTATCTCCGTACATGCAACATATTGACACGAAACCTACGTGAGAGCTTAAACGCGTTGCAAAGATTATGTTTGATTGAAAGTTGTCAAGATAAGGATCACGTGACTCATTGAGGTATTCAATTACCATTTTTAACTTCAGGCCATCTGTAGGATAACTTATGCGCACTTATCTTTAGTTAACAAATAACGCGTGGAAAGTGTTTTGCGTATCGGGATGTGCACGAAACTAACTGGAAGGCATGTCCACTTTACGTGGTCATTGAAATGTGACTACTTTTCTGTCACGAGACAGCCAGAAAACATTCATCAAGGGTAGGCATACCGCCATCCCAGTTACAGTTGGAAAGTACCTTAGATAGCTGAAAACAACACCAATAAAAATTCTCAATAATAGTTTTTTTTAACCCTGCTGGCAGAATCCTTAAAGACAAAATACGGAAGTGAAGCGTTACTTGGTCACGCAACACGTTACCATGGTGACGTCAATCTCAAAATACTATCTTCACAGGGGTAATGCAATGACCACGTCTCAGCCTTGCCACACATTTTCTTTTGAAGATAGAACACCCCCTTATATTTCAGACCAAAAAATGACAGATCCAGGGCTTAATATGCCTGAGTTAATTCGATCTTTATATGTGTGACATTTTGTTGTTATTTGCTGAAGAAACGCCTTCCTCCGGGTTTGATAGGTACCAAGACTTTCCAGGTTGTGGAACGAAATGGGGGATACAGGGGTCCTCAACATGGAGCTGGTTGATCATGTGTTCTCCAAGTGCTGCCAGCAGAAAGGCCTGATCAAGGAGGATATCTTGAACATGATGGAGCAGTTCGGATTGATCGTCAAGTTTACAACGTCGCCGACAAATAAAATGTACTTTGTACCCTGTCAACTGAAGACACCACCTGAATTCCTTTGTGAAATGGAATTATCACCTTCAGATCCATGTCCTCTCTACCTCCATTTTATATCGGGTTTTGTCCCTCACGGTTTTTTTTGCCAGCTCGTGTCACGGTGTACTAGATGGTACTCTGAGAGTGGTTTCAAGGAAACACCACATTTTTTCGATGGGGCTGCCCGGTTTTTCATAGGGAAGAAGTCCTTTCACCAGTTCATTATTTTATGCAGGAAAAGATTCATCAAGATCATCTTGACGCAACCAAAGGAAATTAATCTTGAAGTAAACCAAGCATCGTTGGCCGAAACAAACGAGGTGGCTATTCTTGTTCGAAAGTTTTTGGAAGAGACATTGCAGACCCTAATACGCGAGCTGTCCTGGTTTAAAAACCTAGAGTATGACTGGTGCGTCGCATGTCCTGGCTGTCTGCGACATGAACAGGTTTGTTCTATCCACGAACAAAAGTGGTGTACTCACGAGGACTGTCTGTGCCTTCTGAAAGTAGATGGGGGGATACCGAGGCACTGCCAAAAAAGACTTGAGAGGCCGACGCTGCCCGGACTGGAAAAATGGTTCTCACTAAAAGGTAACAACACTTCCGTAGGAGTGGATAAGTGTCTTATAACAGTACCTTAACACATTTCAATACACGATTGACAATGTCATGCGCGATTCTCTTATAAGAAATTTCAT
Source organism: Porites lobata (assembly GCA_942486035.1). NCBI lineage: Eukaryota > Metazoa > Cnidaria > Anthozoa > Scleractinia > Poritidae > Porites > Porites lobata. The sequence goes on along the minus strand of CALNXK010000106.1, from coordinate 139,725 downwards.
TAATTACTCTTATCTTTGTTGCTGATAACCCTCCAAATACTCGGTTTTCTTTTAGGGGTTGACATTTTTGAACAGATTCACAAGTTTACAATTCCGAAGCGAGTTTTGGCAAGATCATTTGGGCCGTAACTTTAAAATGTATTTATAGGGCCATTCAAAGGCCCAAAAAGGCCAAAAGGCGGGGGCTTATCCCGGTTTTATTAGCATGAAGCATCTAGGAGTATTGCTACTCCCCCCTGGACGGGATGCTAGTCCATCGCCGTGTTACCTCAGCGGTATCATTATGATGTCGCCGGTACCCATTTATACACCTGGGTGAAGAAAAAAGTGGAGTAAAGTTCCTTGTCTAAGGAAAAAACGCTACGGGCGAGGCTTGAACCTCGGGGTCCTTTGGCTCGTGTGCGCCTTTACCTATAGGGTCTTTCGAACCATTTTCATTATGACAGTACATTGGAACCCGCAACCCAAAACCTTCAGTACAAAGTAAAGTCGCGGATTCCATTGTCTGTTATAAGAACACTGACTTAAAAGGTAATTTTGGTCCAAAACTATGATAAAGACGTCGGGTTTCTTAAGGGTGAACTTTTTCATGCAGTTCAGTTAAGAACTTAGCAAAGTCTCCCCGTGAAAATGTTTGCTTTCGTCTACATATAGATTAAACATGTGTGCGTGACGTTTTCTGTGAAAGCCCGCTAATCTGGCTAATAGAGGGTTTGGATACGGCATCCGGTTATACGGACACTATGGGATATCCCCTTCGTGTCCGTATTAACCGGGTTCCACTGTAGTGGCAATCTGTAAGGCAAAAGTTTGAACTGGTTTGTTGGGCCAGACGTAGGAAAGATATTTTTTAAGAACATGTTCTATTACTGGCATGTAATCGAACAGTGGATTACAGCTGAACTGTAAAAAAAGAGGTCAAGATTTAAGAAAAAAATGCAATGTACCTTTCCTAAATTATCAGGGTTGACATATCAGTTGAAATTTCAGCTAAATTGTACGTAAATTTCAACGTAACATGAAAAACTGCCAGGATCAAAGGCGATTATTACCGCAAAATCGCGAAGGAAGCCGTAAAAGGGACTAACTTACCTTGGGAATTAATTCGCTTGTAACAGCATGTTACCACGGTAACCTAAACCCACGGCTTTGTTAATGGGGGAAATGCCTTTCACCATAGAGTGTGTAACCGCACCTATAGTCCGCTTTCAATTCTTGAGGAGTTTTATTTGTGCATATTTTTCAGAAACTATTGTGTTCGATCGGGTGGGGCTGCAGATAGAGGAAATAAAGAATGACTCAGCGATGTTAATGTTGTTGTTACAATTTTCTTATAGATGTTTCTGACGAAGAAGCGAAAATAAGCAATAGATCCAAAGGAAAGGTGTCTTTTTACGCTCCTTCGCTTTCTAAGAGAATAAAGGATGCAGGTATCAGTTATTTTTTTATTATTTTATTTTTTTAATTAGTATTTATCCAGGGGCATCCAATTTAGCAGAGCTAGTTTAAATAGAGCCGACACAACACACACAGAAAAAAGACAGTAAAACATTAAAACGAGACAATTAATTAAGTTACAAAGGCAACATGTACCACAGGAGTTACTGTTTGAAATGGCGCTTTAGCTTGATAGTAAATTCACTGAGGGTCTCTGCTTGTCCAGTGATTCTCGGTAGGTTGTTGTAGGTCCGAGCACCGTTTATTTTGTTTCGTAGTTTTTTATGTTACAATTAATAATGATGCTTAAATTTTAGCTCCTTTATTGAGAAGTTGTAGGGCTTTAAATCATAGATAAGAAAGAGCATATAGTAAAAGACCCTAAAGCAGAGAAACAAAAAAAAAACTGTGTAAAGTCTTGTTCTCTTTGGATTTGTCAGCCACAGAAATGTCCAAAAGCGAAGTTACCCGGGTGGGGTACTTCCTATAATGGCCTATACGGGAAGGCTCCGCCCTAAAGTGATACCCTTTTTAGGCTTCAGGTATAAGCATTTTATGGCTGTGGAAAAGTCAATAAAGCGTTCGGGTTTTTTGGTTTATTCATATTTTAAAGGACAGTGCATTGAACTAGATATGTGAAAGGGGTACCACAGGTCAATAGAAGGTATACGAAAGGAGCTGAGTACCTTTACTGCCGAAAATGGTATATAAAAGAGTAAGGGGTTGGACCTCGGGATGGAGCCTCCCTGTATAAAGCTCTGTTGAGTAACCTCACCCCACCACCCAGGCTAAGCTATCAAAGATTATAACTGATATTGTTCTTTGTCATTAATCATCGTGTATCGGAAAAGCCGATATGGTTATTTAGCTAAAAATTTGAACGAACATTTAACAGAAAATACTGGAGCTTATCTCGCTTTTCTTTTCGACCATAGTAAAAGGTTGCAGTTTGTTTCACCGCTTTATTCGATAAATATCAGTTTTTCCCATACAAATGTTTACATTGTGTAACAAGCAACGCACACAGCCAGGCCTGTTTACTTCTAAATCGTATTTATTCGATTCATAACTCAGTCAATTTAGAAATCTCTTATTTTTATCTCCGTAGAAACTGAAAGTTACCAACCAGAGGTCACTGTTACTCTCCTTGAGAATAAGGACCTTCCTAAAATATCAAAGCCTTGGAATGATGGTCTACTCCCAATTGAGATGTTGTTACTTACTGTAGAGGACTGTGAATTTCTGAGCTGCCTTTCGTATTTGAATTACAGTTTCTGGAAAAGCTACTGCAAAGACCTTGGCTTCGTTTACTTCGGGGATATTGGAGAAGGTCAAATAAAGCTACGAACTGCTGTAATGAAGTGCCACAGGGGTTCAATAACGGTAGGAGGCTCTGCAGTCTCTGTATCGGCGGCTGTCAGAGTCTTGAGGCCCAAAGCCGTGTTTCTAGTGGGTGTCTGCTATAGCCTGAAATCCAGTAAAGTCAAATTAGGAGACGTGGTTATTTCAGAGAAGTTAATAACCTGTGTTCCATCCAGTGATGAGGTCGGCGACAAAGTTCCTTTGAAATCCCTTCCTTTAAGGCTGATCCCTAATGCTGGAGATGGTTGGGAAGCGCCTTTGAAAGATCCCAAGGCACTTGAAGTGAAAATACATCGTGGCGATTTTCTGAGTGTTCCAGGGGTGATTAATAACAATGAATGCTGCGAGACCCTCGTCAAGCGATTCCCACAAGCAGTTGCTATGGAATTAGAAGGGCAAGGTAAGCATACTGTCACACGGATATCACATAACCAACAGAAAAGCCGTTACCTGAAAAATCAAAGGCGGGATGTTTGGGTTACTTTTTCTCCAATCGGACCAGCGCTCAGGGTCCGCTGAGTTGCAATAACTGAACAAAGATTCTACCATTGCCCTGTAAACGTGTAAATCTTGAGTCGGCTCAGATAGCCCTATTCAATAATGGCGACGTTTTCTTTGGCGGGAATAAACCAACTTCCTCTACAACTTCCTCTAAAGACCTTGACATTTCAAATGGCATTTAGTTAAATTTTTAATTCGTCTTTTCTTTCTCTCTCTTTCCTAGTTAATGTTTTAATTAGCAGCTGCTATCCCATCTTAATCTCCATTCAACGCTAACGAAAACTTTTCCTAGTTTAGTTTTAAAATAAATTAAATGACATGTCGAAGCGAATTGAAAACAAAACCAGCTTACTGTTAACCACGTATCTAAATTTGCATGTCTAGCCTCTCCCCTTGTAAGATAATCCGGATTCCGGAATCGGGGAAAATTTTTGCTTGTGGAAACGCGAATCCTGGGCTTTGGAATCCAGAATCTAGGGCGTGGAATCTAGAATCCACGACCTTACTAGTCTATTTGGTAATAAAATCATTTCACTCGAATCTAGGTCTACATGCAGCAACTCACGACTTGGACATTCCCTGGTTTATAATTAAAGGCATTTCAGACTACAAAGATGGCAGAAAATCGGGTACAGATTGCTGGAAAAAGTTCGCGAGTTTAATGGCCGCCTCTCTCACCGTTCATATCCTCAGTGATCCGATGGTTTTTCGAGACTGGCCCCACTATACTGAGACAAGTGAGTACTACAACAAACTGCCCGCGACTGGAATATGTCACTTGTTTTTACACCCTCATTAATAATTTGTCAGTGCAAAAGGAACGTTGAATAAATCTGTTTAACTGATTACCTGGTCATATAAATAAATAAATAAATATAACAAAACGGAACAAAAACAAAACAAAATACAAAAAAAAAGAGGAAAAATTGTTCTCCAATGATCCTTGTACATCTGTACACATTACCTATGACAAGGGCCAAGGGTGGGTTCTCTTGGAGGATTTACCTTTCAAAAATTGTAAATGGTTGTCACTCAGTCAAACATATTTAAGGTTTATTTTGGCACCTTTCAGCACACACACAGTTATTGCACTTAAAGGTTCAGAATCGACCATAATAGACACTCCCTCGATTTAAAGTTTTTTTTTTTTTAATTTTGCAGGTCTTTATAGAGGGGTCTGGGTTCGAAATTAGGCAGTAGGCAATGACAATGTAGAATGTTTGGACAATTTTGACGGTGAATGTAGGCCTGACCTGCGGTAAATGCTTTTTAAACGTAAACAAGGATGTTCTTACTAAAATAGCAAAGCTAGCCAAAGATTAGCCTGCGTGGCAGGCACGGGGTAGTTTATTTTGGTTTCAATGGCTTCCAGATGGTGAACTTTTTATGTTACTTTGAAAGAGATATCAGAAAACGATTGCGAATTTGAACGATCCCTCTGACCGCAAGTACATTTTAGGAAGGAGTTGTATTTGAATTGGAAATAGTATTAATCTGGATGAACTGCAAAAAGCAATGTGTAAGGTCATAATTTGCTGTGAATCTGGGATCATCAACAGTTCATGCCATTAATTCGCCCCATGTAAGTGAATCCAAGACAGTTGACGCCGTGGACTCTGGATTCCAGGTGCTAGTTTCCGTACCATGATTTTTTATCAGTTGAACTTCAATTCCGGATTCCAATCTCATCAGAGTGGGATTCCGGATTCCTTGAGCTTATTCATGATTCGAAAGCCCAGGATTCCGGATTCCACAATCAAAAATTCCCTGGATTCCGGAATCTGGATTCCCTTACGTGGGGCGACATTATATAATCAATGCAAACTCGCCTTGAACTGTATTGTTTTCACTCCTTATGACTAAATCACTCTGTGTTAATTTTTTTTCTTTAAACGTCGCCCTGAAGGAGATAACTTAACGTATTTTGGTTTTCACTGACGGGTACAGTAGCTCTGGTTGTTTTTTATAGCTGAGTAATTAAGCTGTAGTAGCTCGTAGAAGTAATAACTAAGAAACCTCTGCATTAAGGTGGTTCCGTGATTAACACAAGAGCATTTAGCTGTGACAAATTTTCCGTCATAACTTTTTCGATTTTAACGCAATGGCTGCGAAACTTTGCAAATAGCAACAAATATCATTCGGCAATAATACGAACTATTCCGATTTCATTGATGGTAAATATTTCTTGAGAAATTAGCCCTTAAAAGGACCCTACTGTTCAAAGAAAATCGCGTCTAGTAAAAAATTTTGCTGATATTTTTTAGTGAAATTTCTGGTATCGGCTTTAATTGATATAATGAATATGCCAGAGAAATTTCAGAAAAATCGTTGGAGCAGAAGTCCGTAACTAAAAGTCGGTCAAAATTCAGCTGTGAAATTGTTTTGGAATTTCAAAAATAAATTACTATCAGGAAGAAGGAGACACCAGTTTCAATTTTCGGGACAAGCAACTTCAGCGTGTTTCCTGATTCTGAAAACAGAAGCCGATTGCCTATCGTGCTATTCTTTAAAAATTATTTTCAGTTTTTAGAAGCACTATAAATTGCTCAAACTTTGCTCTGACATCGAATGACTTGTTCCTCGACATTTTAAAATATCCCTTGGCAGTTTTGGTTCAAACTCCTGCTACACACATTTTGATGTATTGCAAAGTATCCCCAACGGCTTTTCCTGCTTTACGTTGTTTCCAATTCAGGAAAAAGGTATTGGTATTGTAAGCTACCTAGTATCGAAGCTCAGATAGAACTGTCCAGTACCTTTGTTTATGACCAGAAAATGAGCACGAGCAGCAGCTCTGCGAAATTCACACCTCAGCCAGGGGACGGTGACAATGATGCCCATGTCTGTGAACCGATCTGTATAAACATGTATTGCAGAGCAAAACATAATAATCAAGAAAAAAATACCCATTCATTGAAGGAAGGAGTGACAAAAATTTCAGAGTTGTAAATTGATTCACGGGCAGTAATTTTGCGATAATTTTATTTTGCACTGTGATGTTATTTGGTTCACAAGCATGGTCATCATTGTCGTTCGTCCCCCCTGGGTGAGGTGCGAATTCCACGCAGAACTGCCGCTCGTGCTCATTTTGTAGTCATAAACAAAAGTGCTGGACAGTTCTTTCTGAGCTCTAATACGAGGTAGCGTCCAATCTCAATACTTTTTTCCTGAGTTGGAAGCAACGAACGGCAGTAAAAGTCGTTGAAAATGCACGGCAATACATCAAAATGTATGCAGCAGGAGTTTGAGCCAAAACTGCCAAGGGATATTTTAAAACTGTCGACGAACAAGTCATTCTACTTCAGAGCAAAGTTTGGAGCAATTTATAGTTCTTCTAAAACTAAAAAGTACCTTTCAAAGAATAGCACGATAGGCAATCGGCTTTTGTTTTAAGAATTAGCAAGCGTTGAATTTACTTGTCCCGAAAATTCAAACTGGTGGCTCCTTCTATCTGATAGTAATTTATTTTTGAAATTCCAAAACAATTTCACAGCTGAATTTTGACCGACTTTTAGTTACGGACTTCTGCTCCAACGATTTTTCTGAAATTCCTCTGGCATATTTATTATATCAATTAAAGCCGATACCAGAAATTTCACTAAAAAATATCAGCAAAATTTTTTACTAGACGCGATTTTCTTTGAACAGTAGGGTCCTTTTAAGCACTAATTTCTCAAGAAATATTTACCGTCAGTGAAATCGGAATATTTTGTGTTATTGCCGCATGATATCTGTTGTTCTTTGCCAAGTTTCGCAGCCATCGCGTTAAAAACGAAAAAGTTATGACGGAAAATTTGCCACAGTTAAATGCTCTTGTATTAATTACGGAGCCACCTTAAAATAGTTTGTTAGCCTCCTGTAAATAGTACATCCTCCTTTTATATTCTGTCTGGGCAACATCCCCACAACACTAACAACCTTTTTTTTTCAACAGGTTAATACCAGATGCAGATGGATCGGCGTCTTCCTAACCCTCCATCCGATCAGTTACAGATTTTCAGTTTAAATTATCCTCTTATTTCAACCATTAGTTGGTCTGTAAATATTTTAAGTCAACAAAAGGTCGGTGTCTATAAAATTTATAAATAGACATTCTTGTTTGATGATGTTGCTGAGCTTATCACACTAGAAAGAGTTCAAAGAAAGGCGACACGTTTTTGCCTCCAGAATTTCAACCTAACAGTTAGCGTTACAGACATGCTTAGAGAGCTGGAATGGGATACTTTAGAAATGAGAAGAAGCCTACCTTACAAACTTAGTCAAAGTCTTGTAGATATTAAAACAGAAAAATTTGTTGTGCCGAATAGCGAGACCAGAACACGCAGGAGCCATGTATAGAATACCCCAAATTAGTAGGGACGTTTTCAAGTTCTCTTTTTTTCCTAGATCCATTATTATGCGAATGGAATACTTTGCCTTCAGACATTGTAAATTCTAAGTAACTGAACTGTCTTAAAACAAATTTAGTAAATTATCTTAAATATGAATGAGACACGACTAGAACATTCTATTTATTAAATCACAATACTATTTATTTCGATATATTTCTTTAGATAATCTTTTACTGTACATACATGTATAGGTTCACTTATTCTAGTTAGCTACTTGGCATTTGTTTTATTTCTTAATACAAACAGTTGGTGTGACGTTTAATCGGCTTACCAAAGTAATAAAATGTACATGTAGATGTAGGTCATTTGTATTTTTGTTTTTCTTTTCAAAAGTTTTCATTCTTTTTGTTCGGCAGCAGACTAAATCAGTTCTGTATGAAAAGGATGATTTATGGGGTGTTTGTGTCACCGACGCGGAGAGAACGTTCTTACCTAGTTAGCATTGTTTACTTAACAATTAATGAATGAGGCTGAGTATCTTATGAAGAATTATGGAGATCTAGGAGGGTGTTATCCGTTGAGGCCGTAGACCGAGGCGGATAACGCCCTCCGAGATCTCCATATATTCTTCATATGATACGAAAGCCGAATTCAACAAGAAGACGCCCGAAGGCGCTTACGCGGGATGTGTGGGTTTAAGAAAGAATTACGGGTATGTTGGATGGAAATGGAAGTTGATTAGTGTATGCAACAAATGTGTGCAGGAGAGACGGAGATGTTCTGTTAAGGACTAATACACTAGAAGATGAGTTACACACGAGGGTTTCTTTGCTACTCAAAACAAAACTTACATCAATATTACCACCATATATGTTAGAAGTATGGGGTAGTTCACTAAAATTTGCATTCCTTTACTAATGTCCTCAAAAAATGCACTTCCACATTTAACAATAGCATGTAATGTATCATACTTCCAATAACTACGGGGCTGCAAGGAAGTGCTCTAGGGAAAATTTCAGAGAGCCCTTTGGGCTCCCCAAGCATTTTTAGCTGGGGTGCCCGGGCCTCTAAGTTGGTCGCCCAAATTAATAAATCAATGAGCTGTTAGTTAATTATTAAAAATTAACAAGTCAAGCAGAATTTTGTGAATATTTTTTTCATGAAAAATCACATCCCTTTGACCTCCTGAGCGTGCGGAAAAAAAAAAAAACGCATGTTGTCGTATAAAGTAAGTTTTCGCGCCATATGAGAAACATGGACAACGCCGCCGAACATTTCATGTTTTTTAAATGGAAACGTAAATCTGGGGTCAAAAATAAGGGCACTATTCTTTTTACTAATCATTTTGATTTAGGTTGAAAAGAAAATTCGCTTATTAAGATTGACTGAAATCCCGTGGAGCCTTCCAGGAAAACTGTTACGATTTCAACGAAACCGCGGCGCCCCCCGGGCAATTACTTGCGTTCATTTTTGCTGGGTATGTGCCGCTGGCCTCTCAGAGTCCCTACCCCATTATAGTCTTTTCTGTGGCCAATTGTAGACCCCATATTAGTCACTCTTGGGGAAATGTCTAATTTTTGTGATCCCAACTTAGTCATTTTCTATTTATGCATCTACCTTATCAATCCTTTAATAGGTCATCAAAAAAATGAATTGACCCATTTTTTTAATAAATTGAATGAAGAACACTTTACTTTTCACCTACAGTACAAATATCCTGATAGGTTCGCTAACCGTAAATATGAACAGCTCTCTTACCCCAAAAATCCGAAAATGTGCGACCCCATTCTAGTGACTCTTTTGAAAATGCAACCCCATTAATAGTCAATCTAGTCGTGAAAATGCGACCTCATCCAGCGGCACATCCCCATTAGCCTCTTTATAAGGAAGTCCCCCCCCCCCCCACCGGGGGCCGCCCCAAAACTGTTATCTCTTTTGGATAGATCATCTTGTTGTAAAGTCGTCGTTTAAGCGCAAAACGGAAGTATTTTCTTTCTATATTACCGGTGAAATGTTCAGGACAAATGTAGATTCGGTTAGCTTTTGCGTATTTATTTTTAGTACGTGATACGTAATTCCTTGTCACGACACGAAAGACAATGCGGGATTTATACCCGATTCTAGAACAATCACAATTATAATAGTCGTCTCTTTTCTTTTTTATGCATCGTATTTTACTAGAATAACAATCTTAGTTATGTTTTATCCTCGCAGACACAGCAGTAAAAAAAGGAAAAATATTTAAAGAACATAAAAGACCGACTCCCTTGTTTATTCAGCGATTTTTCAAAATACAAAACTATTGTTTTGCGTCGCCGACCGTACTTCACGCCTGTCAGAGCAAAAGTTAAAACTTGTTTTGAAAAACTAACTAATGAACAATCCTAATTTGAAGAAAAAATTTCAATGTTACTATGAAAAGCTGTTACTATCGAACACTGTGCAGCTTGTCACGTTCATAGTCAAGGATTATGTTACATGTGAATTCACGTGAAACGACCTTTGAACATTAACGCGTTCCCGCTGCCCGATTTACCAACATTTTCCCAAAGCTTTTTGATAGACTTGCTACTTATTGCTACTTACAGAGTCGACCTCAAGAGTTTCTTAGCGAAAGGAGCGTTCTTTTTGGGCCGCGAAGCCACCGAGAGAGCTACGATTTCGCAAGTAATAAATTCTAGACATTCTTAGCTTTTTGACTGTAACTCAACAGAAACAAGAAACCAACACCAGCAAGTCGCCCGGCTGGGCCACCTAGACAATATTTTCAGTCGCCCGAGGCCAAGTCTTGCGCCGTGTAAAGAGCACGGCCTTGAGTCTTCGTCCTCCTCTACACAGTGAGCTTACTTTTCCCTCCTTTGCTGACGCACTATCTTTTATCGGCTTGTGCAATCCAGCCTGACTTGCACGTGCTTCGACGTTGCGGCCAATAAAAATCCACACAATTTTTCGGGACGGGCACGGGATACGGGAAAGTTAAAAAAACAAGGCAATTTTTGACTCCCAAGACGACGAAAGGAATGCGCTACCGAATTTTAGACGCTGGCTGACTACGTCACCCCGCGTAATAATAGTTTTATTATTCATTCAAAATAATTCCTAGTTTAGAAACATAGCTAAAACATGCTTACCTCCATTGATGTTAAGTTTATCTTCGATAGTTCACGTTTGGGATTGTTCAGCTCCGCAAATATACTCCAAATAGCAGATGTCGCTCTTCGAGTTGTCTTCTTGCTCTTCTTGCCATGTTTTTAGCTAATAGGGAGTTTAAGATACCACGACGGCGACGGCGGCAAAAACGTCGCTTAAAAAGTGACACCTCGATCTATGAAACTTCAGTGCGATTATCCCAACTCGGTCACTATGTTTTATGTAAGCAAACTCTCCCAGAGTTGAATTCTTAAGAAAAATATCCAGGTATACAAATGTATAAAATGTGAAATTAGGCAATTCACGTCGTAGTCGTGCAGTGACGGCAAAGAAATGTACAAAAAAGCGTGATCACGTGCAGAGTTGTTGTTTTGCTAATCTTAACCAATTGTTTTTGACGTTCTCGTTGCCGTCGCCTTAGGGGCATCTTAAACTCCCTATTATTTCGCCTAGTTCTTACTCTTGAAACGAGTGAAATGTCCGCCATTTTTTTTTTTCAAAAACAAAACAACTTAACCTCGTCCCCAGGTCTTCTCGGTTAACGGTGCATTAACCTGCACGACGGCTGCTGTCATCGGTTCATTAAACGCTAAATTCTTCCAAATTTGGTCATCAGTAGCTGGTTATGGTGAATTATGCGAGTGCTTTTAGCCAATCAGAATCGGGAAATATTTTGAATGAATAATAATCATGTTTAATAAACGATAAATAAAGGAGTGCTCAAAAAAAAAAACCTTTCCCTAGATCTCTTCATTTTTTCCACAAATCTGAACATTTTGTAATTAATTTTCTCTAGAACTCAGCTGAACATTAATTTTTAAATTTCTTTATTTCTTATTTCCATTTTTTAAAACAAATTATTATACTAAGTTTTTATACTAAGGACGCATTATCCGTCCTTGACGAACCTGGGCACACATTTCGTAGTTCGTCTGGTTATACGTCTCTGGTATAAGGCGGGCATATGACATATTATGCGTCCAGGCGAACTGCCTTTCGTAGTACGTCGTTCATGACGACGTACTACGAAAGTCTCGTCTTTTGCTCGCTGTATTATCCCTGGAGGGACTAATCGCAGTCTACATCAGGCTAGGCTCATACTTGTTGCTTAAGATAGAAAATAAGATTAGATACGCCTGCCCCCTGTCTGCGTGGCAAGGGTTTCCGCGCGAGTTTGGTGCAAAATTAAGCTTGGAGGGAGCTAAAAAGAGGAACGAAACGGACAGTTACACTTAAAACTGATATGTAGACTTGTGGCCTTCTTCGTAAAGTTTGATGACATGTACGTATGTTTCATAAAAACTCAAGCTAGAAAAAAAATCCAACCAATCAACTAACCAACCAACAAACAAACAAACAGCGCTTTGTTGTGTGTCATTAGACATGATTGCGTGACAGACTCGTTACTCGTGAGTGTCCCCAGTAGCTTTTTCCAAATGCAGGTTTTAGCTCTGATTTGAAATTCAAAATTTGAGTTTTCAGATTAAATGCAAAGTGGTAAGCGGTACACCCAGGGTGGTTGTTATATAACAGCGACGGGGATGGTGGGCCGAAATTTAGCGCTAACCCCCTAAAAGAAACTAATCTAGGCGTGGCCTTCTTGTGCCCCCCAAAGGGAAAACAGTACAAAAGTATGACGGCGTTTTTTCAAAAGTGACACTGTTCTTTACGCTCAATCCTAAGCAAGGATGACAAACTCATCCTCTCTTGTCCTATTGATACCCTGAGTGAGACCAAAATCCGAGATTCCTCTCCTAAGAGAGAAGATGAACATCCCCCTCGTCCCCTTGGAGCGAAATTCGGCATTGGACGGAGACCACTAGTCAAATGTTCACTTCCTCTTTGCTTTCACACACCAACCAGACGAGTTGAGAGCTTTGGGCAGTCTCAAAACTTTTATGGCACGGCTAAAAACTAATTATTTTAAATTAGCTTTTAGCTTAGTATAACCTATAGTGTTTTAACATAGATTTTTGCATGCATACATATATGATATTTTTATGTAGTATCCATTAATTAACTATTTAGAAGAGCTGTAATTTTTTATCCATTTCATTGTAGTATTATAATCATTGTAATGTAAAGCGCATTAGATCATATACCCATGTATTTTGCGCTATACAAATTATAAAGTCATGTTATGTTATGTTTTAACCTGCGATCGGACGTTTTTTTTTTTCGGAGATGCTCAAAATTTGACGGATAGGCAAAGGGAAAAGTCTTGCCTGATCGCAGGTTACGATCTGCATAAAAAGTAGCCTCTTCCAGGCGTTCCGATATGATAGCACAGTGAAAGAGCGGGAAAGCTGTTTTTCCTGCTCAGTCTGCTCAAATGCTCAAAGAGTCCTCAAAAGTGTGAACTTTTACGTAAAAATTGGGTTTGAAAGAAAACTGGAAATCTTGGCAAATATTAAAACGTACGCTCTACAGAAGATACAAAATGGAACTCGCTTAGCAGTAAAACCAGTTAATAATGTGTGTATTTGCCGACACATATACTGTACTAGATACGTTTTTGTTATTACACGGAAATCATTTTCTTTTGTGATTTTAATTTTCTCCATCTGTATTAAATTTTGCGAGGATTTGTATTCGCGGGTTTTAATTGTGCGACTTTTCCAAATCACGCGACCCGCGAAATTTCCTTAAGTATCAATTAAGTTCTTTGTTTTTCTCGTTTACTTCCGGCCTTTAACCTTCTGGCAGACTTTTTGTTTCTTTGCTTTTTTTAGTAAAACAAAGAAAACAACGGTTTTCTGATTGTTCATTTTGGTTGTTTTGAACGTTTTCTTGTTTCAGGTTTTTCTTCGTTACCGTTTTAACGCTCCGTAGTAGGGTACGTCATCATGGGGATTTTTCCCGGAACTGAAAAACTGCTGTCACGCAACTTCGTCTTTGTACCAAATTCAAAATGGCGGTCACCTAAAAGGTGTTCCTTTTTTGTGTCGTTACCCGCAACTAAGATCTTGATAGACGAGAAATAAGAAAATGGAAGTCGGTTCGCGTGTAGTCCGTGGTCCGGACTGGATGTGGGGAGACCAGGATGGAGGAGAAGGAAATGTTGGAACCGTGGTACAACATGGACAAGATAGAAACCTTCCCGATGGAACTGTTTTAGTTCATTGGGATTCTGGAAGACAAGCTAATTACCGCGCTGGACATTCGGGAAAGTTTGATCTTCGGATTTTGGACTGTGCTCAAGCAGGCAAGTAAATTATTCACTTTCGATTTGGCCACAAATTTTTCTCTTAAGAACAAGAGTGTTCCAATCTGTTTCACGCCACTTTCAATTTTAACACGCGATGATGAGGTTAAGACTATAAATGTTTACGTTCTTTATCACTGAATCTTTTACCCTGACTCTGTTGGTGCCAATTTGGATTTTATTATTTCTTCCTAACAACGTAACGATAAAAAAACTAACTAAAGACTGCAAAACTCAAAGATTTTGGATTCTAAACAGAATTTGCATATTGACGAAGCTACAATCGTGAAGCTGGTTGAAACGGGTTGATGAACATAGTCAAGTAGCTATAACTATTTTCTTAGTTGTAATGTAAGGTTCTCGCTGCCCTTGTGAGCTCAGAATTAGTACTAATGATGAATTAGTACCAGTACTAGTATCCCATTGTAAATTAATTCAACAATGAGTTTCTCCGTTCGAAGTCAAGTTCATGCTGCGTATATGTTTTTGAAGTCATGTAAACCATGCAGTTTGTTGATCGTTTTTATCAAAGAGTTTATAAGGAATTGCCTGAGCTTAGTAATACCTTTTCGATATGCAATTATATTACAAGACGCTTGCAGAGGTTATGGCTGAAGACACAAAATACAGTACTTTACTACTGTCAAGATATTCCTGAGTAAGGATCTTTTGCCTTTGCGGGCACAACAACATGCAAGGCGGAAGTACACATCCGGGATTCAGCGACTCCGTGATGTTTATAGTAATAAGTAAAAAATTCAGGGATCAACAAGAATACGCATTTTTCTTATGATATATTTCTTACCCATATAAATTTGCAATTTTTTTTCTGAAGCATTTTCTCTTTTTGGCTTTTCCTCATATTATTTGACCCTTAATTTTGTGATTAATGGGACTTGTGTAGGACAGATTGATTACATTATTTTCACAATTTATGTGGTATTTTATGAAAGAGTAAGGTAAAAGTAAGACTGTGTATAAGGCACACATGTGCCCCATGCCTAGGAAGTAACTATTCTGAAATGCCCTCTCGATGCTGCCGTAGGTGTGAAGCACACTTTTGTCACATGTGATGGCTGTAAGCAGTCTCCTCTCGCTGGAACAAGGTGGAAATGTGCAGACTGTCCAAACTATGATCTCTGTTCACCATGCTTCATGAATGACGTTCATAACATGCATCATTCATTCCTACGTTTTGACATTTCGGGTGGAGATGGGTAAGTATAACGTACCTTATGGGTTTAATTTAGTCTCTTCTTTTCCCTCACCTTTGCTGGAAGGTTTATTCTTGTTCCTTTAACACTTAAAAGGAACTGATCCAGCGTACAACTACATGTAACAGTTTTTATCTACGAGTACAAGGAAAGGGTATTCATCATCATTATCATATCCTTTATTTAAACACAATTGGATTTAAAGCTCAATGCCTGTATGGTCATGTAGAAATAATTACAATATAGTCAACTATGATAATAATAAGGATTAAATTACTTACAACATACAACTACAATTACAGTACGACTGGGAAAACCGTGAACACTTGAAATATCCCTGGAATGTTTATTGTGTTGTGACCAATCACAGCAAAGATCAGGACATGTGAACTAGCCACAAAACCACAAACTTATTAATGTTCTTGATTGTGGTTCAGTTTTCTTACAACACACTAACTTTCCAGAAATATTTCGGTGTTCATAGTTTTCCTGGTTTGACTGTAAAACTGTAAAAAGTTACAATAAGATTCTTAAAAGACAATATGTAAAAAATAAAATGAAGAGTGTTGCTATATAATGCATATTAATATGAAATAAGTTTAGCACTTCAATAATTGATCATAATTATGATGACTTGTTATCATGGAGGTACAGTCTAAGCACTAAAAATATAGATATGGATCGGCTCACCAAATACTGAGACTGTTAGATGATCCTAAAGCTTACGGGCTTCTAAAGTGCATGTGCTGTATTGACCACTTTGACGTTACACTTGAGACTCAGCCAGCGTTGGTGTTATGCTGAATTGTCCTACATGGACAGTTTTGTGAGACGAATTTAATGATACAGTTAACACCCTCCGAAAAAATCAAGTGGATTAGCCCTTTCACTGCCAGAGCTAGTGAATGATTGAGTCTTGTGAGGTACTGGTTCTCAACTTTTGAGTCTGTTGATGAAATCCTGTTAGATGACTATTCAAATGAAACCTCTTCAGCAGTACTTTCAGTTGGTACTATTTATTTAGTTTGTAGTTCTTCTGATACCTTTTGAATTTCTTGATGAAATCCTGTGGTGTTACCATTCAAATGAAACCTCTTCAGCAGTATTTTCACATGGTACTATTGATTTAGTATGTAGCTCTATCTTATGAGCCTGTGGGCGAAATGAGGTGGTGTGATCATTCAAATGAAAACCTCTTGGGCAGTACTTTCACAAGATGCTATTTGCATTTTAAAATGACTTTGGTCTCTTCTGGGAGTCGGTGAAAGGGCTAACAAACTCAGGCTGAAATTTGATGAATTAAGCACCATACAAATAAGAACCAGTTCAGAGAGTGCTCTGGCTGGATGTGATGATTCTGCTTTACTAACAAAATTTGCTCGCTCTTTCATTTACCCCTTTTTAATGGCTCCATGACTGTTTTTGATTTTTTGGCGATTTTTATAGTCATGAGGATTTTTCCAGCGGTATGCGCAGGTTTTCAAATCGACCCTCAGCCCCATCCCCCAAATCATTTCCACGTTGGTGAATGATTCAATTTCCGTTTCTCATCAGTGTGTAGGTTATCACTGCTGATGTGGGAATTTAAGTAGATATTTTTTTTCTTCTTAGAATCCCTGTTGGAAAACGTCCGAACTTCACTAAGCAACAATCAAGAGGCCTTTTTCCGGGTGCCCGAGTAACGCGTGGGCGAGATTGGAAATGGGGAGACCAAGATGGTGGAGGCGGTCATGTTGGACAATTAACAGAAATAACTTCTTGGAATGGAGTGGAGAGGGCAGGTGCCAATGTTATGTGGAGTCTGCTTAGCAGGAACACCTACAGAACAGGTCACATGGGAGAGGTACGTTTTGGTAAATTAATGCCTTCGACTGGGTCTGGAAACGGTGATCCTGATTCTGCATTCCGGAACCTTTTGGTTTTATTTATTTATTTACCATTTAGGTCTGTCGCTCGACACTCAGCATTTTAGAACGCTCTAAAAAGGAAAAACAAGTGTCTGAAATGGCGTTTTTAAACGCAAAAGTAATGATTAGAAGTGTTGATAAATGTTTGAAATTGCATTTTCAAAAGCAGCCATTGAATTGGACAATGCTGTTTCCCTTGGGAGTTGATTCCATTTTGTAATTGTCCTTGGGTAGAAAGAATACTAGGGGTAATCCCTAATGGTTTTCGGCTTTTTCACGAGAATTCCGAATCCCAAACTTCTTTCGTCGCTATCCCAAATATCATTTTCTTTCTTTATTCGCAGCCTTGCCTAAATTTTGCCGAATCTCGCTTTTGGTGGCGTGGTGACCAGATGCCCCAGATACATGTAGCTGACTGGAAATCATAGAAACGCTATGCCGTGTGTTCGATACAGCTTCCTAAATAATGTGTAGTTCTCGAAGCAGGGCCGTAGCTAGGTTTTTTGTAACGGAGCGGGGCATTATCGCGAGCCGAAGGCACCAGGCTTGTAGCGGGGTCTGAGGTTGCGAAATGCTATTTTCAGCACTTGTCATGAGATATGTCTCCGAAAAATCGACCTCGAATATTCAAGTCACTCTAATCAAAATAACTGAGTCTAAAGAAAACAAATCCATCCGAAGACTTGATGTGTCTAGCTCAACAGGTCGGGGGGGAGGGAGGGAGGGGCAGCAGCCTTCCTTGCTCCCCTGCTAGCTACGGCTCTGCGGAGGATTTCTAATCTGATTAGTTTGCGCAAAATTTTGAGACCCGATTTCGCATTCTCAGGTACTCTCCGGCTCTTCACAGTATACGTAGTGATTTCCTATGTTTCAGTCTTAAAGCGTGTTTTGTAAGGTTGAGAAATAATGATAAGCTGCTCTGTTGACATCTACACTGAATGCTCTCCGCAGAATCGCGGTATTTTTGTTAAGTATTTTTTTTGAGTATCCCCCTCGAGCCACTCTTTAACATTTAGCGGAAACTTTCCGGCTGATTTGGAACGTTGGTACTTGGACATACTTTAGAAACATTTCGTTATATACGTTTTCTTAAATGTTTACTGTGTTTGTTATTTTCTAAGGTGGACCTTAAATGCTCATCCTCTGCGATTGGGCCGCCATACTATCGTGAATGTTTGGCAAAATTCGGAGAAAATAGACGGCGACTCGATTCAAGTCGATTGCGTGTCGGAGATCGGGTATCTGTGTGTCTGGATGCTGAGGTGTTGAGAGCGATGTCTGCTGGTCATGATGGCTGGGTTGATGACATGGCTAAAGTAAGAGTCACGATTTAGTTAAGAAAACAGGTAGCCTTCCTCGTAGGTGTTTTTAGTGAGTGGAGCTACGAGTTCCCCTAAAAACGCCTGCGTGGGAGGCCAGAAAACAGGGGATCAGAAAACTGTACCGTGAATGTTACTTTGTGAACTGTAATAGGGTTAGAATTGAAATACTTGAATGTAGGTTTTTACATCTTGTCCGGCCTTAATCTACGTCCACACGGCAATAGACGATAATTTTCGACTGGTTTAAAATTTGTGCGTTTAGGGGTTCCGTTCACACGGACAAAAAATTTATACGCTTAGCCGTTCAACCTGGCTCGTTAGGCCCGTGTGAACAGAGCGGAAATATTGAACGATTCCGTGTGAGCGATGTGTCCGCTCCGCCGGTTGAAAACGCGTCCTTTGTCGTGTGAAGTTAGCTTTGCGGTCTGATAGTGAAACTGGAACACGAAAATAGCAGTATAACTCGAATTTTTGAGTCTAGGTACAAAATCTTAAATTTTGACCAATGAAATGAAAGCTACTGAGCAGTACTTTCCGCCGGTACTGTTTATTATGCTGTACAAGGTGGTTCTAACTTTTGAGTCTGAATTATCTCCTAACGCGTGACCATTCAAACGAACTGAGCTACCGAGAAGTACTTCCCTGTGGCACTGTTAATTGAAATGTGATATATACTAAATGCTGTACAAGATGATTCTAACTATTGATTCTGTGGTTCATGCTGTACATAGGAAAACGTTTTAACCAGCTTTCTCATCTTTGTAGTGCATAGGCAAAGTTGGCAAAATATCTAAAATTGACGCTGATGGTGATGTTCACGTTAGCTATGGACTACAAAGTTGGGTTTTCCATCCACAAGCCGTAACTAAGGTATGTATCGAATGTCCGTTATCTCGCCTATTGCCGTGATGGTTATCTTGCTCTCACTTGAGTGCAGACTTTCTGTTGCTAAGAATCAAAAGAACGCTCGATTTCCTCGGCGTCTTTCTGATCTGGTCTTTGATCCTCTCCCGACCCCTTTGGTTGAGTAACGAACACATCTTGACCTCTAACTGGCTTTTCCAGTGCCTGTCTCTGATCTTAAAAATTTTAGAGTTTAACTGAGGATTCTAAAACTCGATCGAAAGACAACTGGGGGGACCTCTCTATTCTGATATGATCAAATTATGCGAAAATCGTTGCCAGACGAGAGACTCTGCGGGCGGTACCTATGTAGCCTGATTGGCTGAAACCCGTAAAGTAAATCATGCTCTTCCAGCCGCTCTTTCTGGAGGATGTGTGCGGGCTCATTTTCCTGAACAGCGGCTGGTAATCGAGCCCAAATCAAGAGGTTGAACGCCAGTGTGATCAGGACGTCTATTGTGCGAATACGCTTTTGGTTTTTCCCCTCCACAGGTGCCCAGTTTTCAGGCAGGAGATAAAGTCCGAATTTTAAGCGACAAACAACTTGTACAAAATCTACAACAGGGCCATGGTGGTTGGAATGAGAAAATGACAACGGTGAGTCTTGGGTCTTACGGCGGCTATGATACATCACTCTTTTTTTGTTACTCAATTATGTCAAGGCAAGGTTCTTCCTTCAACCTTGCAGCCTAATACGCGAAACGTGCAAATAATAGAACCGAAAGATAACTTTAAATTTAGGCCCGCGGAAGAACCTAAACTCACGATATGACATCCGAAACAAATCTACCGTTGGTAGACCGACTGAGCTACGTGGCCAGACGGGATCATGTCGCGGGTGATTGAGATGGTAAGTCTCGCCCAAGAACAAGAGTGAAGGCTTAGGATACATTAAAATATTGTGCCGGAGAGCAACATACCAAACGGGTAGTTAGTTTGTGTGCTCTTGGAGGTAGAGTTTTCAGTTTTGTCGAGGGTATTTGTCATTTGTCTCCGATCACCTCAAGTCACACGACATTGGCATTTGTTGTGTGTTAAGTGAACGTACCTTACAGGACAGCAGATAAAAAGCGGAAAAGGCAGCTTAAACCTCTAACGTAAATCACGCACCGGTAACATGGAACACTGAGTACAATTCGCTGATGGCGTTGTTGCTTTTTCTAACATCTTTTGTTTACGCTGAAAAAGGATATCAGAATTGTACTTTATTTGCTAAGTTTCAAGTTCTGAATTGTAGACCTTTTCCCACAAAAAAATTATGGCACATGGGTGCTCGTCTTTAAAATAACAATCAGAACCATATGCTGACTAAGTTTCGTAACTTACTAGGCTTTAGGAAAAGAGGGAAGGATCTTAGAAGTGGATTCTGATGGCGATGCTGTGGTTTTGGTTGATTCGGATTTGTGGTTGTTGAACCCAGCTGCATTAGAAGATATGTCGGAAGGCGGTGAAGCTACATCAAGACGAGGCGATACTTCTCCCAGTAGTCCAGGTAACTACGTGACAACTGAACTCTTCTGGTTCAGTTTGTATAAACGCAACTTCAGTCCCTACAGCTAATGTCTCATGTCTAGCACTGTCAGTCTCTTTACGTAACCACTAGATGACGTTTCATTTTATGTGATTGGCCCCTGTGCTACTTTGGGACCAAATTTTGAACGAGGATTAACAATGTCGTGCAACACTGACGGGATGTTATCTCCTGGAATGTTTGCAAACATGCTATCTCCGCTCCATCCTCGGAGACCCAGGGGCAGATAGTGGGGGCGAGGGAAACTCTAAACGGGCGGAAAAATTTGGCACGAAGAAAAGTAAAGAACGGCGAGAAAAGCCCCTGGGGACAATGTCTTACCAGACCAGTTTCAAACGGTCGCCGCCGTTCTGCCTTCTGATTGGGCAGAAAAACACAAAAAAGTTTTCTGGCCCCAATCAGAAGTCAGGACGGCGGCGACCGTTTGGAACTGGTCTGGTAAGACATTGTCCCCAGCGGCTTTTCTCGCCGGTCTTTACTTTCCTTCGTGCCAAATTTTTCCGCCCGTTTAGACTTTCCCTCGCCCCCACTATCTGCCCCTAGGTTTCCGAGGATGTCCCCGCTCTACCCTTAACTTGTTTAGGCGAGTTGTGCCTTTCCGATATATCAGTCTATGTCAATCTGCAACAATGCGATCACTGTTTATCTTAACCTGGCTGCGTAATTGACTACTCTGAGTGATTACTGTGAACCTCCTTCCACAGTTGACCGAGCAACGGATCTCTTAAGGATGCTTCTTCTTGAAGCTGTTACATCCAAAGGAGGCAGTGTCGATCCGGGAGACAGATTGGTAAATGCTTCATCCAATGGTAACCTTCAGGAGGTCCGTGAAATTCTTGAAGCACATCCTGGCAAGGTATTCTTCTGCGTCTAACAGGGAGCTTAAGCAACGACGACGGTGACGGCAACGAGAACAGCAAAAAAGCAATAGGTTTAGATCGGCAAAACAACAACTTTGCTCGTGCATCACGCTTTTTTGTATATTTCTTAACCGTCGTCGCACGACTACAACGTGAAAGTGTCTAAAATGACGTTTTGTCGACCACGGGAACACAGGACAAAAAGTTTCTTATTCTTTTCCAGAACTTTGATACAGTCCTTTAGAATTCAACGCCAAAAAAATTTGCCAACATTTGACGAATTAAACAAGATGGAATAAGCGCGATAAAGTTTGAGGCAGCGCGAATTCACTTTTAAAGTGACGTTTTCATCGCCGTCGCCGTCGCCGTCGTTGATGCTTAAAAAATTACTCCACTTCCTTTACAGCGGTTTTCAATCAAAATTGGATCTAGCCAATTAAAGTAGACTCGGTCATTCATTGAGCCAATCAAAACTCAAAGCAGATTCTTGAAGCCGCTGAATTCGCGGGAAAAAGTGTGTAGGCAAGTTGCGAACGGCTTGATTCATTTCTGATTGGTCAAGAACAAGTAAAAATGCAAAAACAACTCAGTCTCGATATATATATTTTTTTTAATAGGTAATAAAAAGGTACCTTTCAGTTACCTACCCTTAAAATTACCATATGGCACTATTGATTAATCACAGTTAACTGGCAGATATTGACAAGAAGTGATTAGTCGATTTTCATCACATTATATGTTATTATTTACTTTTATCCATATTTTGTTCGTGTTTTTTAGATCGATCATAAAAGAGGAGGGAAGACAGCTCTTCATGTGGCCTGTCATCAAGGACGGAAAGAAATTGTACAGTACCTTTTAGGTAAAGGTGCTGACAAGGACATCAAGGTTTGTATGTTTGCAGTGGTTTTGTTCATTTGTCTCCAGTCCTGTGTAAATTCGACTAATTGCGCCCCCGTTCAGGTGAATTCTCTTGACATTTGCTAAGATAAATGAAATTTTATCGAACTGTCGTCTTCATCCTGTCTCATCGGGGCCATGGTCTTGGAAAAAAAGTAAGTGTTTTGCTATTGAAAGGTTTATCATCATAATCATTATCAATATCATTTTTATTACCACTTTCGTTATCTTTATTATTATTATTATTATTATTATTATTATTATTATTATTATTATTATTATTGCTGTAAACCGGCCCTGACTATTTTAGTTATCTTACATTTTTTGTGGATTATTAGGATGAACAAGATTACTCTGCGTTGCACCATGCCGCTTATGGGTGAGTTAAAAAAAGCGTTTCTTATAATGCGACGTGCCTACAGTAAGCCTACGAAAAGAAATCGTAAGGTGCATTTTAAGTTCTACATGAGTGATAATTAATTTTACGATTTTCGCACATCCTATAAATCTCAAAAGTTTTCATGATGTTTTATGGTTTTTCCTGTCTAAAAATGTGTGTGTTTCCGGTAACAATTTTTATCCTGCACCTTTTGGTTAGAAAACTTTAAATGTGGTGCTTCTTTTCGCGCTCGATCGAGCTCGTAAGAGGGCTTTGAGGTCAGAAGACTTCGTCATTTAGGGGCAAACTCATCTCCGGCTGGTTGGGAGAACTTGTATTGTGTGTGTTGTCGTATTCATGGTTTGCAACCACGTGACAAGGCGGCCATGTGGGTGGTGTGTTGGTGGTCAATACAATGGAATTTTTTCTCGAAGAATTTACACGAAAATAGTTCCCACAGGAGAGAAATGCTTTTGTTCTGACCACCAATATGGGAGATCTAGGGGAATGGGAGTCAGTCTCCTGTTTTAACTCCTCTTCTCCCCCTCCCCCTCCCCCAGAAACGCCTGATACGCAGAATCACCTAATACTCCGGCTAAAAGGGCAGAGACTTTTGGCCTAGCTTTCCTAAGTTTTTAGTAGAGCGTACCTTATTACACGTGCCGTTAAGTTTCTTGAGAACAAAATCGGTAAGACGACTTTGGAATTGAGACACTTTTTTTAAGATGCTTCCCTTTTTTTTCATAGTGATCGCAGTGGAGAAACAGTGACTGCGATGTTAAACACAGGTACAAATGTAAATGTCTCCGATAACAAGAACAATAGTACGCCGCTTCACTTAGCTGTCAATCAAGGTAATGACGCTGGGGTGAGGTCACTGCTGGCGTCAAGGCATTGCGACGTTAACTGTCAGGTGAAGATTGTTTTTGCTAATAAGAAGCTTTCAGCCGGGGAAACCCCACCCCCCCTCCACTGAGAATTCTTAGTGAGGGTGTGCCGCCCGGTTCTCCAAATCCTGACCCTCTGTCAGACCAAAAAAATGTCATTTTCCATACCCTTTCTGAGACCAGGCCCTAGTTGTTCCAAAGCTGGATAACGCTATCCAAGCAAGCAAGTGAAGTCAAGATTAGAACGTGAAGGAAAAGATTTCTTAAAATCCATTTCCAATTCTCTTATTAATTCATACACTCCCGTAGTTCCTTTGGAAACCATACCTGATATCAGACAGAAATGGGCCAAGTCTACAAGCCTTTTTTAGACCGAAAGGGAGCAAAAACCCTACCCTTTAGGGCAGCACATACCTCCATGGCTTATATAAGGGAGTACCCCCCGGGGGCCTTCAGATACACCGCCGTTTCTGGTGCACGAGTACGCTTAAAGGTGCCCGCACCCATACACGCAAACCTCTTTTCCCAGAGAACGGCTGAGCGGCCGGGTATAGCGAGTGTAGTCCCTTTTATACTAATAGATGGCAAACGTACACCTTTACCCGTATACGTACCCGTTAGCAGAAACGGTAATCTTAATCCTTCGCAACCGGTGTTTGGGATGTCACGCTTCAAAAAATGGCGTACATTTAAAAAATGGCTGTGACCCTCCTTAGGGGTTAAGGGAGAGGAGACTTTAGAATGCAAAGGGGGAACGGGGAAGGGGGCAGATAGAAAGGATCTCCCTTCGCTGTCTTCCCTTTTCGCTTCTCTAACTTTCTCTCTTCCCCCTCTCCCCAGAAACGCTCCATATTCAGGCTATGGCTACGAAGAAGACTGTAGAGGTCACTAGAACTGCGGGATCATCTGTACACTTATTCTTCATCTCGCAGTTCTTATTTGTGATATTCATATAATTGTCAAGTGTCATAGAGTCCCTCTGAACTTAAAATCTCTTTGTTCAAAATGTGACTAATTGTGAATGTTTTAAGCCCACTATACCCTGGGCGCCAGAGACTTCTTTTGTGCGGTTATCGGTGTCTGTCACGTCTTTATACTGTTCCGCTCGTTTTTCTCACGGCTTCGCCGCTCGTGGCTTGTGTCTTCGGCCAACACCGAGGATTCCCGCCACACGCGAGAAAAAAAAAAACCCTAGTACTCAGGGTAGCCCACATAAGCCCGCATAGGATTAATGAATTTGAATTTAAGTAACTTTCTTGAAATCGTTCTTTCCAGGATTTAGCAGGGGATACGCCGTTACACGATGCGATCTCCAAAGAAAAAAACGCAATCGTGGAGCTTATCCTTCGCTCGGAGCGCCTTGAGATTTTTGTGTGCAATGGCAGGGGTTTTAACCCTCTTCATCAAGCCTGCATGAAAGGAAACTTACAGTAAGTAATATTGAGGGACTGTGTCGGTCAATAGTAAGTTCGAGACAATCACCTTCCTCTTTAAGCTCGCGTGTTCCTTCGGTTTGTTCGACTGGAGTCCCATACCCCAGGCAAAACTGCAAACCCTTCAACTCTGGGTGTGTTTCTACGTAGATAATTTGTACCTTCAAATTAACATTGTTTTCAACATTAGTTTTTTCCTAAACGAGAGTTTTTCCTTTTTGAATGCGGTTTTTTACTTTGCCACTGGATAATGACAGGTCGCTCATTAATACTTTTATCAAACCGTTTTTAGGTTTTTTCCGCGGAAAATGAGGGTGACTTTTACTATTTTACTAATAACAAACAAATAAAAATTAAGAGATTCTTGAAATTTGGGGAAAATCGTGCAACACTTTCATATATTTTTGGAAAAAGCCATTCGCTCTCCCATCTCGCCCGGCTAACATTTGACGTAAAGATTATTGGTTCAGATGTACTCATCTTTGCCTTCCTTTGTTATTCTACCCGGTGGACAGCTTAAGACGACTTTTAACTTTAATTATCTCCTTATCGGTTGCAGTGCTGTACAGAAAATCATAGACAAGTATCCTGGTCTTGTTGAGATACCAAAAGAAGGTGGATTTACCGCTTTGCATCTAGCCGCGTTCAACAATCATCTTGACATTGCGAGGTGTCTTCTGTTGTCGGTATGTGAGCTAAATATCCTTGAGGAATGCGATACATGCGCCGCCCAGTGATCAGCAATTTTGACCATTTAAAGCATGCCCTTGCAGAACTCTTGTTTAAAACACTTTTGATAGGAAGTGCAAAACAATGAGAAAAAGCGAGAACCTAACTTGAATTATAGAGAGAAGCCTGAAGTAACGTTACCGTGGTAGCAAAATTTCTGGATCTCAACACTCTTTCTTGACAGAGACGGCCATTTCCATTGTCGAACGATGGAAGAAAAGTATGGGCTACCGTTTTGTGACTGAGTGTAATCAGTGACACAGGAAGTCATACGTTTCATTTTTTGTTTGTTTTTTTTTCTGCCATATTTGCAGGACCAAAAATTTTGCGACCATGGTAACGTTGCGTATAACGACTTTTCCGCTCTATTGGCCCTCTTGTCAAATTGATGCAAGTATGGTAAAATTGCTGTTCGTGTGGAGACCAACGTAAAGTTTCCAGAGAGAAAAAGAAACCAAAACCTTATCACAAGGTATCCTGCCCGTGCAATAATGGCAGAATTATAACCCGCACGATAATAATTTGAATTTAGTAAATGCCACGTAATGACCTATGAGCCAATCACTGTTGGCAATGAAAAAAGAACTTGCTTGTTAATCCAAGGATTGTCGTTAAGTGTCGAGTTTAAAGATCACTTACTATTTGCGGAATAAAGATGAACGGCGTTTTACAAAGAATTTCAGTAGGAAAAAATACATTATAGAGGCGCACGAGACAAGAAATTTGAAGGAGTGCAGGTGGGTACCGGCGATGTATTGGTGAGGTAAAGTCCAGACTAACATTCAATGAATCATAAAGGAGGGGCTACAATAATTAATAATAATTATAATATTAGGTATAAAGAAAGACTAAACCTATTATGGCGTGCAGGGGTTGAGGGTTACTGGGTGGATTTCCACTGTCGCGTAATTTTTACGTGCCTTAGCACTTAAATTTTCTGACTTGCGTAAACAGTATATGGGCAATGTATGGAAGACCGCGCGTAAACGTTTAAGTTGCGCGAGGTTCAACGTTCCATACATTATACTTCATTTACGCTCGTAAATTTTATGCCCACACATAAAAATCACGTAATTCTTCTGTACGTGCGCGTAAATAAAATAAAGTGAATGTATAGAAAGTCACGCGTATATGTAAAACTTGATCCTCGTGGCCTTTCATAAATTACCTCTAATTCTTTTACGCACGTTAAGTTTACGTGTAAAATTTAATTAAGGGACAGTGGAAATCCACTCAGAGGGAGTAATCTAGGCCCTTAGCGTACCTTTTTACGTGGTTGATAAGTGGCCTCTCACGCAGATTTGTTTGTAACCTCAGGGCCATTGTGATATCAATTTACGAAACAACAAGAGACAAACAGCCCTGGCGCTAGCTGCGTCAGAAGCTTATACAGGTGTGATAGAACTGCTTGTTGAACATGGTGCAGATGTCAATGCTGATGATGAGGATGGTGACACTCCATTACATCTTGCTGTTATTCATCAGGCTGCGGGTACCACTGGCTTGAGAGGGGTGAGTGTACTTGCATGCTTCACATAAAGCTTGGATGACGAAGTTTGCTTCGCAGACCGGTAATTCTTTACCACATTTAGTTTAGTCTCTGGCGGAGGCTAGGATGACATAAAAGGTAAAGCTCATTTTACCCCCCCCCATCAATGCTCCGTTTTAATGGTATTTAGAGCTAGTCAAAGCTACAAAGAAAGGAGAGAAGTTGAAACAAGGATGTGATGTCTCCGTAGATGGAACATAGATCGCTCAAAATCAAAATTATCGAAAAATCCCAATTTTTTTTGTACCAATCTAAAAGAAAAAAAGTATTGTGTGAAAGTACGGAAAAAGGAGGTTTCATTTGTATGGTCACTCTTTAGAATTTCATCCACGCACCCAAAAGTTAGAACCATCGCGTACAGTATAATAAACAGTGACAGAGGACAATAGAGCGATTTTCGTATGACCTTGAAATGAAAACGCGCGAACAAAACAGAAACAATAAACGAACGAAAATAGAGCGATTTAATTGGTTTGTCGTACGGATACAAACGCGGGTGGCTTTTGGTTGGTTAAGCGAACGCTCGGATGAAAAAACTTAAGAACTTTCTAGAAATCAATCGATACTTCGCTTTGACGTCATACTGCGACACGATAGACCAATCGAACGATGCCTTCTCCATATTAGGGTTTTCTTTGGCGGGAAAACGAGGAGTACGTGTTTTGATCTTTTCATCCATTGGCTGATAAAACAAATAACGAACACTTACCGAAACCATTTTTCAAGGTCATACGAAAATCGCTCTACTTCTTAGTAGCTTTAGTTTAAAAGGTCACAATTTAGGATTTCATCCACAGACTTCAAAGATAGAATCGCCCTGTACAGAGTAATAAACAGCACCACGATTAATAAACACAAGTAATAAACGCTGTAGGATTTCATCCATAGACCTAAAAGTTAGAACCACGTTGTACAGCTAACATATTAACTTCCGAAAGGGTCACACTTCAATAACGTACAGAAACTTTAAAGCTTTCAATCGTGCCAAATTTCGAAACGATATCTGCAATGTGAACTGGGAATTTTTGGCTCCAGCTCTTGATCCCAACCAAATGTGGACAGAGTGGAAAACCAAATTTTTAGTGTTGTTTGGGGTAACTGTGCCAAAACATTATCTGACAAATTACAGAGACTTTAAAATCGTGCTGTCCGCGTCCTTACCCATTCTAGTTATATATGATGCTGACGCCAACCAACTATTTAAAGAATTAGGCTGGGACAATTTAGGAACTCGACGTCAAAGACTAAAGGCTGAGATGGTCTATAAATCCTTAAACGGCCTCGCATCAACGGAGTGAAGTGATTACTTCTTACAATTTGCGCGATTCTGATAATAAGCTTGCAATACCATTGCCACGTACTAGCCATTACAAAAATAGCTTTGCCCATAGTGGTGCAGTCCTCTGGAACAGTCTATGCCATTGCTGGCTGCCTTAACTCACAGGGTAGCCTCAGCTGCTAGGCAAGCAACATCTCTGACCAATTTCCGACGATTCTTAATTAACTCCGACACGGCATTCATGTAAAACAGGCTTTAATTTAGTTTACTTTTCTTTAATAGTTAGCAATATTTTAAATTATAGAGGATTAATCTGTATACATAGTTTCGTATTTAAGTTGTGGCTTTATATCAAATTGTTAATGCCTGATGTATTTACCGTGTTTTT
Source organism: Porites lobata (assembly GCA_942486035.1). NCBI lineage: Eukaryota > Metazoa > Cnidaria > Anthozoa > Scleractinia > Poritidae > Porites > Porites lobata. The sequence goes on along the minus strand of CALNXK010000106.1, from coordinate 110,458 downwards.
AAATAAAGATGATGATGATGATGATGATGATGATGATGATGATGATGAAAAAAAAAAGAACTGCTCAGTAGCTTTCATATGAATGGTCACACTTTAGGATTCATGATCATAAACAGACTCAAAATTTATCTAAAATTTCTAACCACTTCTTCCAGTTTAATAAACAGTACCAGCTCTAAATTTCCATTTTTCGGCCTAAAAACAGAAAGGCTCTGGATAATGTTGTAAAATCGCTGTAAGGAAGGAAATTGGCAATCAACCAAGGCAATATGTGTCTGGTTTAAAATGCAGTTTTATTTTTTTAAAAATTCTTGTATTGGCATTGAAAGGTTCCCTTTATGGCGCCTATTAAAATTTGTTTCAAGTCATTTTAATTTACGCATGAGCCTATTTTCAGTTTAAGTAAGGTTTTCTTTTTTTGGCACTGACCACTTCTTAATATCCCGTAAAGTCTCTCGTCTGCTAGGACATGTATGTGTATAACGTCATCACGCCATGGTATATTTTAAGCAATTGTTACTTCATCTCTGTCACAGTACATGAAATAAGCAAAGGCCGTGCAACCTCCCCGATTAGCCACTCTTGGGTCTAAAACGATGGCCCCCCCATTACCCAAGATGGTAGCTTGTGTTGTTCCGGGGGTTATGGCTCCAGATACCTAGCTGATCTAGACGATACCAGCGAAAATCGACACCGAAAGAAGAAGGAAAACAATTTAGTTTCTTAAAAAATTGTGTTTATTGTCTCGACGAGACTCTATGTTTTAGACGACACCTGAGTGTCGTGTTAAGTTTCTAAGAAAAAACTCCGCCTATCGAATATTTTTTCAAACTCATTAGGGGAGGAGAGGGGGCTGGGGGCTGGGGTTCTCTTCCGTGAAGAGAAATATACGGTGCGGTTGCCCGTAAGGGTTATACTTGCTGTGATATTTTTCATATCTCGAATTATACCATTACGGGCAACCGTAGAAATATACATTTTCGAAAGCAAGTGATTTTTTCAAACAGAGAAAAGAAGTTTTTATCGCACAAAACTGATTCGAAAACGCGTTAGTCTGTATACAGCCGCCGTCACCTCAAACAAAATCGGGGCGATTTTGTTTGAGAGGGGCGGGGGATGCTGTACACAGGCTAAAATCGCTTTTTTTTCGCACAAGCGTCAAACTGAGCAACTGAAAGAAAGCTTTTACAAAAAATGGTTTGATACGGTTCAGGCTCTCCGTGCATCTGAAATCCAACACTACGACTAAGCAACAAACAAGTTCGTGTATCCCCGGGAACGCCAGTATTACACATAAACTTACCACTGAAAACGCTGAACGAACTGATACTGGCACTTGGCCCCACTCTCCCTCCCCGGCTGTGTTTATGTATAGGTGGCTTTGTTATTGGCGTAGTTGTAGCAGTTGCTGCTTAACTGATCGGAGCGGCAAGAATGCCGTTCCAAGGGTAGGAAGTACTCTCATATGCGTAGCGGTTTCGTCTACCGTTAACGGAAATCGGTTTCTTTGGGAGTAAGTTTTGTATATCGTTGTTTTAGTGTCACGACGACAACGATAGGTCACCAATAACTCAAACGGTGTTGCCCCTATAGATATTTGATTTAATTTTCTGACTGTTAGTTTTTTTTGTATTCTTTCTCACCGATTCAGCTGTTGCAAGGTTTAGGACTTAATCTCCCAGCGGGGGCTGAGACAGATCAGCACACGGGCTCAGCGATAGCAGTTTATTTGGTTCTTCATGGTGCCAACGTCAGCCTCTGCAACCACGAGGGAAAAACTCCATTGGACCTTTGTCAAGATACCCAGACTGCTGCCTGGATTCAGCAATATGCAAGAAATACACCGAGGTGGGGAAATTCATATTTACTCTATGTTCACTGCCTACATCAGCTCTTCTCTGATACCGGGTAGGGCTTCTGTTGTCACATGAGAACGGTGACTTCGGTGCAAATACCTTAACGGAGCCAGGCTGCGCCGTGTTGGTCTGTTGGTGTTGGTCGTGGTTGTCATTTTCTTTGTGCCTAGGATTTTGTAGCATACTTCATGGGAAGGAAGTGCGGGTGTACGATATTTACGCACGAGTTGTTGACGTATCAGAAATAGAACTAGTGAGCGTAGCGAACGAGTGACATTTGCGATACAAGAGCGAGTACGTAGATACCGTGCAAAGCACTTTCCATGTAGTATTGTGTTTATTCTATACATACTGAGACATTCATCATTTTAGCAGCCTTTTTGTTTTACTTTCCAAAATGCTAAAATTTGCCGCTAGATACCGTAAAATGAGAAAGAAAACGAAACGAAGTATCAGCTTAAAACTGTAGTAAAGACGTTTGTTAAAAATGATAGTTATTATGATAGTGAATTTATATAGCGCTAAAACTATAAAATACTAAAAAACGCTTTACATTAAGTTACAATTAAAAAAATTTTTTGTAAGGCTAATTATAACAATAATAAAAACATTTCCATGTTTTAAGATTCTTTTTAAGAATGGCGAGGCTGCTACTTGTTTCTATAGTTAATGGCAGCGAGTTAAATAAAACAGGTGCAGCATGAGCAAAGGCCCGATCCCCAAGTGTAGAGCAGCTGACTTTTGGAAAGAACAGAAGAGATTGTGCAGACGAGCGAAGAGCATAATTAGCAGCTGGTTTCAGAGACAAAAGATCTTTAATGTAGAGTCGACTTTGGTTCTCTAGCGACTTGTAAACAAAAAGGAACAATTTGAATTGAACTCTGAACGTTACTGGGAGCCAATGTAGGTCGATAAGTGCGGGTGTGATATGATCAAATTTAGGCATCTGAAAAATTACCCTAGCTGCGGTATCCTGAACTTTCTGTAAACGATCAAGTTGATATTTAGGTAGACCAAAAGGGAGTACGTTACAGTAATCAAGGTGCAAAGATACATCAAGGCAGGACTTCACTAGCCATCTAGGAACAGGATCCAACCAACGAGAGGCGTTGGAGGATTCTCGAACAATCTTACACACTTCTTCCATGGATAGCGCGGACAAACTCTCCAGGTTCTCCTTAGTAGTAACAGAAGCAAGTCGAGGTTCTTGAACTTGTAACTTGTAAAGATTTTCCTTTATGTTTTCAATTTTTTTGGGAAGAGAAGTGCCAAATTCGTTAGCTAGCTTTGTGGGGTCTTCGTGCTCTGGGGGAGCCGTCTTAAGTGGTTCCCTGGACAAGGAATTAACCACACGAAATAGCTTGCGGGAGTCACCCACACACTGATCAATTAGACTAATAATTCACACTTAAAGCTTTAAGAAGTGCAGAGTACTGATTACGAACTCTTTGGCAATTATTTCAGTCACCACGGAGGTCAGTTTTCACGGCTTTCTTTTCAAGGCGGCGATGTTTACGCTTGAGTTGTTTAATGTCATCACTAAACCATGGGACCTTTGGACGATTAATTATAGTCCTTGTTTTAAGCGGGGCATGCTTGTCCAGGATGTCAGTAAGGGTCGTGTTAAAGCAGTCGGAGAGTGCATCAATTTTGTCCCAGTGTGCGCCTGCAGAAAGCATAGAAGAGCCAATATCAGCTGAGAACGCGGCAATATCGATTTTTTTGAATTTACGAAAAGTTAGTTCTTTGCATGACAAAGCTGGTCGTGGGAAGCCAACAGGAGACTGAATAATAAAATGATCGGAAATGGAAAGAGTAGTTTTAGGAGAAGCAAGAACAACATCATCTGACGAAGGAGTAATAATTAAATCCTGGGTATGATCCGATAAATGGGTCGGGCCCGAAACGTGTTGCGAAAGACTAAACGTTTCCGGTAAATCCATAAATTTCTTGGTGTCATTGTCACGGAGGTCATCTAAATGAAGGTTGAAGTCTCCAGAGATAACAAGAACCTCGGGGCACATAACAACATTCTCTAAAAACTGAAGGAATTCATCAAAGAAAACAGAGGCAGAAACAGGATGTATCGAAGAATATGGAGATCGATACACTATCACATGAAGAGTAATCGTGCACTTTAACAATCCTCTCAGAAAATTCGAAGGACTTGTTTTCCTTCCCATGCACTAATGAAACGTTGACAGAGTCTCTAGGCAGAGTTCTAGTTCCACCACCACGGTTTTGTGATTGTCTCGAAAATTCTTGAAGAAATAACCAGCCACAGATAACTGAGCAATACTGGCAGAATAAGCGTCATTTAAGTGTCATTGTCTGAGAAAGTGTTCCAGGGGCCAAAAGTTGTGGTCAACCGATTTGGCTGAAACTTGGCACAGAAGTTGGGTATAATGAGATATTTCAAAAGCCACTTTGGCTCACTTCTCTGAGTTTTAGTTTTGGAGTTACAGGGGGGGTCTCATTTTTTGCCCTTTGGGCACCAAAAATCCAGCCTTCCAGGGGGTATTTTCAAAGTGTGATAAGACCCCACTGGTAAATTGTGCTGCCAAATGAATTTGACCATGAACTCTACTATAACAGAGCTTTCAGTTCATGCATGTAACTTTGTCCTCAAGGTATTGTACCGAGAGGAGCCTGGGGCTAGAGTTTGGCCAAAATTGATGTTAAAACTACAATCCAAAATAGCCATTTTTCAAAATTTCACTATATTCACCTGCCGTCTTGCATAACTTCCAAACCTATACCACTGTTTACTTTAGTCACCCAGTTATAAAAATCAGTTGAGAAAAAGTTTGGCTTATTATAGTTTATTGAATGTTTGGAACAAACACTTCATGCCCCTCTAAGGCGATGCAAAATGGAATTTTGAGCCTCATTCAGGCCATAAATAAACCAAATTGTTGACAAGAAGCCCTTATTCTGTATTTGGTAAGTGAAAATGAATTGTCAAAGCCAAATCAGTTTCGTTGTTTAGAAATAACACCGATTCTTACCTTAAAATTGATCTAAAACGGGCCTGATCTGATTAGCGCAACAAACACGTAATTTAGCAAATCAAAGGTGATTTTCTTCTTTGAAAACGTAGTAACCACCATAGAACACAAATGATTATGTTCTGATGTACATATAACAATCTTTTTACAAGATGCTTAAATTTTTCTTTGATTTGTAGTCAGTTTCACGTCATATTTCCAAGCATTACTCCAAGCATGGAAAGTCTCCATATTTTGTCAGGCCCATTTTTTATATTTTTACCAGATAAATTTAGCTTATCAAAAGGTTCGTTAACATATAATCTTCGTCTGACCTTGTAATAGCCTGAATAGTTGTTTTAAATACACATCATCAGCAAAGGAGCATGACCATACATACGTAGATTACACAGACATATACGAGCTTCAGTGAGCAGTATCGAGGTGAACTGTGATTTTCCGAGTCCTTTAGAGCTGAAAAAATGAAACAAAAAGCTTGTTTTGCTTTTATAAAGAAAATAACCCAAACAAAGCCTTGCATTGAGATGATGCACTTGTTATTACATCAAGTGAGCTGGCCCGTCATTTTGGACTTGAAGAGTGTGGGGACTGGACCGAGTTCCGGTCCAATCCTTGTCCCGTTTCGCGGGAATTTTTTCTGTTTATCATCAGGTGTGTTCGAAATTCTAGAAAGCGATCTGTTTCAGGATAATTTTTCGATGGCACTTTATTCCTTTGGAGGGGTAAATGACCAGTGCAGTGTCACGTCATGGGCTGTGCAAGAAACAGGAATGCTTCCTTTGTTGTCTTGCGATAGTGACATGATTGCATGGTTAAAGCACAAGTAGAAGGGTTCAGGTGTGTCCGGGTAAGAAGAGGAAGAACTGGTGATGCCAAACAAAGCTACAGGTGATTCAAAATATCAGTTAGGGATCATATACGCTCACAAATGGCATTTATCGTGATCTAGGGGACTCTTCTGACTGAAGAGAGATTTAGAGACGACGATATGTAATTTACGATATTGTCGTCTCAAATTGTTTGTTTATGGTTGATTGATTCCCATGTTAATATCCTGGGCCCTTAGGAAGAGCACTAAACATTCAGAATAACTTGAAGGCTGTTTTTCGTCTGCTCGAGCTGCTTGTTTACATTAATCTTGTCACGTGCACACGCTTATCATGCAATATACAATTCAGTTACCGGTTTCCATTATTTACCCTTTTCGTCAAAGATCTTTACAAACATGCTGCATCTAAGTTTTTCGACGAAATTGACATTTTCAGGGAGAAAATGTCACTAAAACGTCGTCGCAAAATCGACCGAATTAGTTGATATTATTGGATTTGCTTGGAATAATGCATAGGCAATGAACACACATATGTCGTACTTGAATGGAACCTTACTCTGAATCAATCTGGAAGAGCACGGAAGATTTGTGTATATTTGTAGAAAAAATTGTTTCATTATTTAATTAAAAAATTATTTAAAATAATATTAACTATTCAATTAAAAGAATAATGAAAAAATATACCTAAATAAGAGTGTTATCTGCTAAAACTCTCTAAAATTCACCACAAAAACTCATAGAATTTTTATTCTTTTTTGATAGCGAGGGCCTCTTTTGGTGAATAACCGCCGATTAGTTGTAGTGTAGATGACTCTGAAAACTGCTGATTTGTTGTGCTCAGTGAACAGTACTCTAGACACTGTTGTAGCATGTGGGTGGACTGAGCTGTCTCTTGGTTGGTAGGAATACAGAAAAATAAAAACGTTTTTTCAACGTTTCTGCCTGTGAAATGTTGCTGTTCAGTATTCTCCTATATATACTGCTATTTAAGTTCTAGTATTTGTCAATTTTTTTCTAATATTCTTGAGATTTTCTAAAATTCTTTTTCGTGTCTAAAATTCCCAAAACAATTCCTGCAGAATTATGTAGCTAAGCCTATTCTAAGTTGACTTGTCTTCGACGAAACAGGCAAATAAAGGAGACCGGTGGAGTTTCAATGCAAGCTGGCTCGAATTGTGCATTGCCAAACGTGACAAACTGAATGTAAACAAACAGCTTGAGCAGACAAAAAACAGCCTTCAAGTTGTTTCTATTATTGTTATTGTTATTATTGTTATTGTTATTTATCCTGATGAGTTTGTTGAATGTTTAGTGCTCTTCGTAAGGACCCAGGAAATTAACATGTGAATCAATAAACTATGTGAACAAACAATTTGAGACGACAACATCGTAAATTATATATCATTGTCTTTCTTCAAGCAAAATAGTCCCGTAAACTGCGATAAAAATCACTTGTGCTCGTGAATGATCCCTAACTGATCTTTTGCATCACCTGTAGCTTTGGCATCACCAGTTCTTCCTCTTCTTACCCGGACACACCTGAATCCTTCTACTTGTGCTTTAACCATGCAGTCATGTCACTATCGCAAGACAACAAAGGAAGCATTCCTGTTTCTTGCACAGCCCATGACGTGACACTGCACTGGTCATTTACCCCTCCAAAGGAATAAAGTGCCATCGAAAAATTATCCTGAAACAGATTGCTTTCTAGAATTTCGAACACACCTGATGATAAACAGAAAAAATTCCCGCGAAACGGGACAAGGATTGGACGGGAACTCGGTCCAGTCCCCACACTCTTCAAGTCCAAAATGACGGGCCAGCTAACTTGATGTAATAACAAGTGCATCATCTCAATGCAAGGCTTTGTTTGGGTTATTTTCTTTATAAAAGCAAAACAAACTTTTTGTTATCCAGCTCTCCTAACCGTGGATGGATGGTTTCATTTTTCAGCTCTAAAGGACTCGGAAAATCACATCCTCGGAGATCCAGGGGCAGATAGTGGGGACGAGGGGAAGTCTAAACAGGCGGAAAAATATGGCACAAAAGAAAAGTAAAGAACGGCCAGAAGAGCCCCTGGGGACAATGTCTTACCAGACCAGTGCCAAACGGTCGCCGCCGTTCTGGCTTCTGATTGGTGCCAGAAAAACACAAGTTTTCTGGCACCAATCAGAAGCCAGAACGGCGGCGACCGTTTGGAACTGGTCTGGTAAGACATTGTCCCCAGGGGCTCTTCTCGACGTTCTTTACTTTTCTTCGAGCCCAATTTTTCCGCCCGTTTAGACTTTCCCTCGCCCCCACTATCTGCCCCTAGGTCTCCGAGGATGGGAAAATCACAGTTCACCTCGATACTGCTCACTGAAGCTCGTATATGTCTGTGTAATCTACGTATGTATGGTCATGCTCCTTTGCTGATGGGTATTTAAAACAACTATTCAGGCTATTACAAGGTCAGACGAAGATTACATGTTAACGAACCTTTTGATAAGCTAAATTTATTTGGTAAAAATATAAATAATGGGCCTGACAAAATATGGAGACTTTCCATGTTTGGAGTAATGCTTGGAAATATGACGTGAAACTGATTGTAAATCAAAGAAAAATTTAAGCATCTTGTAAAAAGATTGTTATATGTACATCAGAACATCATCATTTGTGTTCTATGGTGGTTACTACGTTTTCAAAGAAGAAAATCACCTTTGATTTGCTAAATTGCGTGTTTGTTGCGCTGATCAGAGGCCCGTTTTAGATCAATTTTAAGGTAAGAATCGGTGTTATTTCTAAACAACGAAACTGATTTGGCTTTGACAATTCATTTTCACTTACCAAATACAGAATAAGAGCTTCTTGTCAAAAATTTGGTTTATTTATGGCCTGAATTAGGCTCAAAATTCCATTTTGCATCGCCTTAGAGGGGCATGAAGTGTTTGTTCCAAAAATTCAATAAACCATAATAAGCCAAACTTTTTCTCAACTGATTGTTATAACTGGGTGACTAAAGTAAACAGTGGTATAGGTTTGGAAGTTATGCAAGACGGCAGGTGAATATAGTGAAATTTTGAAAAATGGCTATTTTGGGTTGTAGTTTTAACATCAATTTTGGCCAAACTCTAGCCCCAGGCTCCTCTCGGTACAATACCTTGAGGACAAAGTTACATGCATGAACTGAAAGCTCTATTATAGTAGAGTTCATGGTCAAATTCATTTGGCAGCACAATTTACCAGTGGGGTCTTATCACACTTTCAAAATGCCCCCTGGAAGGCTGGATTTTTGGTGCTCAAAGGGCAAAAAATGAGATCCCCCCTGTAACTCCAAAACTAAAACTCAGAGAAGTGAGCCAAAGTGGCTTTTGAAATATCTCATTATACCCAACTTCTGTGCCAAGTTTCAGCCAAATCGGTTGACCACAACTTTTGGCCCCTGGAACACTTTCTCAGACAATGACACTTAAGCAGGTCTCGGTAACGCTGCAGGAGCCGATGTCATTTTCAACGACGTGGTCAGTGATGCTCTCGATCTCCCTTGACAATATCGCTTTGGCGAATTTTGTTGGACATCAGCTCCGCAGTTAAGATAAGGAGGAATGGGCCATCCTTGCCTCTACTAGGTTTAATGCATTTTGAAGCATAACCTTTATTAAGAACTGTGTTTTCTATGTTTCTGTAAAAGGTTTGGATCCACCTTCTAAAGCTCTCACCAAAGTTATGCAGGTCTAACGCCCTGTGTATACTTGACCACTCTTACTAGACTCTTAAAGAAAGGCCACCTCTTTAAGAGATATGGAGACTTGGAGATTATTATAGTTTGAAATTCTTTGAAAACTTGCCCAAAATTTACGAGGAAATTCTTTTATACTCAATGAACTCAAGATACTTTACGACGTCAACGATCGAGTATGCAACGATATACTTTTCAACAATAAAGAAATTCTTATTGGAGGAAAACTCTTCTTTTTTTACTTTCAAGTTCTGTGCCACAGCCCACAACACGGACGACTGGTCCTTCTTCCTTAAAGCCGCCTGTTGCGCCGCAACCATCAACGGCTCGGTCAGCGGTATGTTTTTCGTTTCCAACTCTATATTAGAGACCGTTAGATTCTTGGACAAGAACGACTACGAGTACGAGATTTAACTTTAATTTTCTCCAAAAAACATAGCTCTGTTATCTTTATTGAAGGAAGTTCCAGCCGCAAAATGACAAAACCTCTGACCTCTAACCTCTTGTTTCTACTGCCACGACATTCTCGCTAAAATTTTGTGGTAGGATGACGACGACTATCACGTTTTCCCGCCAAACTGGCGCTGGCTCATGGGCACGCACTGCTTAGTGTCGAGAAAATCTCGTACTCGTAGTCATACTCGTCATTGAACCTAACCGCAACATTGATCGGATTGGACTGGCGTGCGTGAACACGTGTTTTGTAACTCGCTATTCGTGCAAAGGAGATTGAGAGGTTTTACAACTAAGCGACCATTTATTCGATTGCTACGAGAAACGTGAGGATTGTCAACCCTTCCTCTCCAGGAGCTAATCGCGCAAGCATGAGACTGAATTCGTATGATACTTTTTTTTATTTTGGCGTAAGGCGACGCCACAGGTTATCCACATGATATGTACTTGTCTTCTTGAAGGTTTACATCTACAAAGACCATTTAGTGTTTTTCTTCTTTTTCAAATTTACAGTCAGGCGCTGCAGTGGAACGTCAGAAAAAGACTCAGGATACAGTCAATCGAGCTGAGTCTGTAGGAACTGACTGCATTGTCTGTTCAGAAAACGTGGCTACTGTTACATTCAATCCGTGTGGTCATAAAGTCACGTGTTCAGGTAAAACTATACAAAATGGTAAGAAAAAGCCTTCCGCACTGCGGACGAAGGTGAGGAGAAGGTGAACCAGCCTGGTTAGCTGGGCTGGCTCTGTCGTGCCTTGTTTCTTCTTAAAATTGTTGTTGTGTTTATATGAGAAGGCGGGCTGGCTTGCCGAGATCTTGGTTATTCTAGCCGGATCCTCGGCAGCGGGCCCACCTTCTCATATAAACATAACGAGAATTTTTAGGAAAAACAAGGCATGAGCCAAGCCAGCCCGGTAAAGCGAACCAGCCATTCAATGATGCCTTTCAAGCCTCAGTTAAGACTAAGCTTGTTTAAAAGTATTATGGTATTGTTTGAAAGGGCTTAACCGTTTTTTTCCGGTTTTGTGGTCGGTGAATGCTTGCAGCAGTCTCTACCTATAGTTATTTCAGCTGTGTAAACAAGATATTAGCGTACATACACGCCTGCAGCAACACTTTATGTCCCTGGTATGTCTAACGAAAGAGCTTTACGGCGCGACTGATCTTTGATCCACTAACTTCCTTTTGTATTTGCTGTGTAATTTATACCTTTTTTATGTTTTGAGCAGTTATTCTTTGTTTCAGTCACCAAAACAGCTCCTTTTACCTCAATTCACTTGATTAAGTGTTTTCTTTTTCAGTTTGTTCCAGGAAACTGAAGTGCTGTCTGAAGTGTTACCCAGCAATTCAACAGAAAACATCACCAGGTAAGTACCCTTTCACTCATACTAGTGGTCACTAATGATAATTATTATTTATTCAAAAGTTTTTGCCCTATCTGGTTGCCTCCAGTCCTTCAGTTATCAGTTATCATCAATTTCATTAAGTAACTTTGAATCAAGCAGCCCTTGGTCTTTCCTCAATCGTTTAGTAACGCTCATCGTTTGAGAACAAAATTTCCGTTGATAATCTTGTTAACTAACTCTTAGAGTTAACAAATTATTGGAAACTTGCGTAGCTGCTTAAGGCACGTACGTTCTCTTCGAGCGTCATACGGTAATGCACTTTACAGTATTAAGTCTAATATTCTCCTCCTTTCCCTCCAAAAAAATATTTTTGTAAAAATATAAGAAATGAATAGTGACTGTGCAAAAGTTCCTCCAAAGAGATTTTATTTGAATGGTTACACCATAGAATTTCATCCATATACTCGGCCGTTAGAACTACATACTGAACAAGACGCTGTGGGAGCGTATATTTAGGCGTCAATGCACAAGGCGTGTGTCGAGTTTTTTTATGTGTAGTAGGGATGTGTTAGTAGTGCAGTAGCGTGGTATATTTTAGGGGTTGGTTGAGATGTGTGAAGTGGAAGGCGTGGAGTTATATTGGACGCGGACTGGTAAGATATTAGCTGTAGTTTGTTAATCATTGAAACTGGTTTCTCGTAGAATTTAATATGAAGTTACAAAAAATATCTTTTTTGCAAGGCAAAATTGATTTTAGGGTTTGCAGTGATGTAGTTGTGGGAGTGCTAATTTGATTATGAAGGGAAAGTGTAATTACAATCTGTTGAAATGAAGTGGAAGATCTTATTATTTTGTGTGTGTGTTCGGGGGCTTTGAAAAATAGGTGAGGTCAAAAGGGCGTAAAATCTGGCCATAAAATTAAGGGCCTGATTACATGAGCCGGGCTGGCTCGCTTTGTAGAGATCTGGGCACCTTAGTTAAAGGCACCAAAAATCAACTTTGCAATTTTATGACAACCGAGCCAGCCTGGTTAGCTGAGATCCCAGTTTTGTGATGCCGGGATGCCGGGTGGAAATTTTCCAAGTAATCACGCTTGCCAGGCGGCCCGGTGAATGAACCAAGCGAGAAACAGGACAGCGGGTAACACACTGCTCATGTGCATTGCTTCCAATCTCTATATAAAAATGGCGGCTCTGGGCAGGCTCTTTTCATGTAACACCGGGATAAAAGTCACCTCGGCACCTTACTGTGAGTTGTATTGTCACACAGTTTGCACGTGAAAGCTTTGGAATTTGTCGCTTTCGTGGTTCGTTTATGAGAGAATACGACTTATTCTGGTTAACTCAAGGGTTTTAAAAATAACTGTCACGAACGCAGTTTGTACGTGAAGATGTTGGACTCTGCCCCATTTACGGTTCGAACGTGAAAGAATGCAACTTGTTTTCGAGATCATTTTGCTCAATAAGATATTAAGAAATGACCTCCTTTTCGAAAATCTCCAATGAAATTATCCATCATTCAATGTCACCCTTATTTATCTCATGCACAATCAAGGACTTTTGCATGACATCTTCTTCGGCTCTCGACAACTGAGGGCAAAATATTGTCAAACGTTTGGCAATAAGTCAAACCCTGTCAATTCTACAGACAGACAGACAGATTTACCTTCAAATTTCTTAAAAATCGCCCGGCCTCTAGGTAAGATAAAACATACCCTAAGCTTAAGATTTATAAATTTATATTTTAGAGCTAAAAATCGTCCTCTGGGAGGACATGTCCTTACTTCCAATGAATAGTCTGTACAATGAAAAAGGGCAGTGACCGGTACCTGTGGTCCGGAGGAAAAACCTTCACGCCGTGTGCTGCGAGGACAATTATTTTTCAAAGGGAAAAATTGAAATTACCTGTACCTTGTTTTTTCAATACGTTTGATTTCTGTTGCTGATTTGTTTGCCGTGTGTTATCTTTGGGACGTGTTAAACAAAGATAAATGCCTTGTCGTGACACATCGCGCGGCAGACATCCTAGTCGCGTCGCTTGGCTTGTTTACTTGGGTTGTTTACTTTGGCAAGTATTGCGTGCCTATTGTAACTTTGAATCAAAACAAGCGATCTTGATTACTCTATTTGGGCGACGCCCAAATAATAAATATTACCATGTGAAAGTACTGCTAAGAGGTTTCATTTGAATGGCAACAAAATACGATTTCGCCCACAGACTTGAAAGTTAGAACTACATACTAAATAAATAGTACCATGTGAAAGTACTGCTGAAGAGATTTCATTTGAATGGCAACAAAATACAATTTCACCCACAGACTTGAAAGTTAGAACCACATACTAAATAAGTGGTACCATGTGAACGTCCTCGTCTGCTGAAGAGGTTTCGTTTGAATGGCTACACCATAGGATTTCATCGACAGACTCAAAAGTTAGAACTACATACTAAATAAACAGTACCATGTGAAAGTACTGCTAAGAGGTTTCATTTGAATGGCAACACCATAGGATTTCACTCACAGACTCAAAAGTTAGAACTACATACTAAATAAATAGTACCATGTGAAAGTACTGCTGAAGAGATTTCATTTGAATGGTAACAAAATACGATTTCACCCACAGACTTGAAAGTTAGAACCACATACTAAATAAATAGTACCATGTGAAAGTACTCGTCTGCGGAAGAGGTTTCATTTGAATGGCTACATCATAGGATTTCATCGACAGACTCAAAAGCTTTCTCTTCGAAAATGTCTCAGAACTGACGAGTTATTGAACATATCAAAAGTCCCAAAAAATCCGAGCACGACAACATGGTGAAATTTAGCAAAACACTGAGGAGCTCTTTCCACATAACATGGAAACGAGGCTGGAACAGGAAGTGCAGTTTTACTGGCCTTGTATTATTATAGCATAAATAAAATCATTAAAATATGATAGAAAACACTCTGCTTCTTGTATTTATTCACGTTTTATCATGACATGATTAAAGAAAAAGGGAAAATATTTAAAAATTTACTTCTAGCGGGAGCTTTTATAAAATGTGTTTGATCGCGGCATTCAGCCCTTCTAACAGATTTAGGAATGTTAAGCATTATGTTTTCTTCATTTCTTGTCACTAGCAAAAAAAAAAACGAAAAAAAAAAAAAATTTGCCGTCACCCAGTCTAACAGCAAAGTTGATTTTATCTGGCCTTACAGCAAAATTAATTTGTCCCGGACTAACAGCATTTTCCTTCCAAGCGACTGTTTCAGCTACTCATCCTCTTCATCGTCACTGTCACCAAGAACGGCACTGATATTTGTGCATGCGGTTCCACGGCACTGTCCACACGCGGGAGAACAGTCTAGTCCAAGCTTAAGGAAGTTGCACCTTGCAGAGGCACAGTCAGTTGCACAGTTGCAGCGGACCATCTTGAGCAAGGACTCTGGAGCAGCCGGTAGATCAGTGGTCACGTGAATCACCTGGTTACCGCTAAGCTTCCAGCCCCTGTCTTCAAACTGCATCCCCTTACCAAGAAACTGCCACTGTTTGACCTGTAGAAAGGCTGTGGTATCTGGCTGCTGCGGATGCTAGGGGAAGGTTCTGGGGTTGTATCTGTTGACCTCTGGTTGCCACTTTTTCGTAGTACCGGCGGTAGGGGAGGCTATCGAGGCTCTCTCCTTGTTTTCCTCCATACAGCACCACTAGAGCATTCTCTCCCGCTGTCGCAACCTCGGCGTGAGTTGATCCTGGGATATCGAATACCTTCGCTTGATCTTGGAAGTAGACAGATTCACAGTATTTTTTAAGGGACGCGGGTTTTGCAATACTGTAAGGGCGATACGTCGTATCACAACCCGGAATGGCATGCAGAAACAACATGTTGCGGCAAACTGCCGGGCCAAGCTCCGCCTTCACTTTCAGCATGTTCCAAACTCTGCTCTCTCTGGAGCTAGAGTTGGCTTTTGGCTATGGCCGAAAGTACAAATCATTGCCATCTGCTTTTGTGTGATAGCAGAGTAACACTAACAGATCGGTATCATCTCCTACGAGCACTGTGGGATGCGTTACGGCAGAGTCGAGAGCTGTTTTGACGATAAGAACATCTGCATCACCCTCAGCTTGCAACGTGCGACCGCCACTTTCTAATAAATGGCGCTGTAACATGACAATGAACCGCTTCTTGTCCTCTGTGTTAGAAAGGAATGCATCTTTCTTAGCCGTCACTTTCATCCCATCTTGGAAGGTTACGGTTGAACTCCCCTTTCCTGCTGAGCGCCTCTGGTGGGTCATACTCTTGGTCGCGGGTTTACTGCCATAGCCGTCAAACACCACTGTTGCTGTTTACTCACCTGCACGAATAAAGAAAGCAATGGAATTGAGATCTTTATGAAGAATTCGAAGAGAGAAACGCCGGCAAGGTCCTTCCTGACTGAAATGCGTGTTCTTCGTGTGTGCTCATTTTGGTTCTAAAACAGCACCAATAAATTATTCTAGTGAGAAAACGCTTGGTAGCATTGTACAATAAAATCAAGTCAGCCATTTAGAGGAATATAATTTACTCACCTGAACAAAGAAAGCGAAGAAGACGAGATCTGACGAGACAAACACCGGCCAGTTGTGTCTGGACTGAAATGTGTGTTCTTCAGACAAACGCCGGCAAATTAGTTCTCCGCTGTACAGTAAATTTTGGCGGCCAAATTACCGGTTTATGTGATACGGCACCACCAAGTTTAGCATTTCAGTTAAAAGAGGAAATTCATTTTCTTTGCTTGCTAAAACTTTCTTTATTTCTTGTTAACTACGGCTTTAAAAACTTTTCCTCTCTCGCATAGATCTTATTGTATTATTGTAAAATTTTAGCATTGCGCGTTTATATTTTACTGTACAAAACTGTGCATTTCCAGCCTTACTCTCCCAATAAAAATCATTCCAGATGTATTTATAGTCTTTTATTGTTAAATATAAGGATGTAAATAACTAAGTTTCATCGTTATAATGAATTATAGTTATGATTTGTGCGGTATTTTAGTAGACATTCGGACGACTTATGATCAGCCTCGTTTCCATGCAGTGAAAGATGCAGCGGTCAACAGCTCCAACAAAATCCAGCTTTTCAACATGTTGCCATGCTAGGATTTTTGGGGCCTTTTGATATGTTATTAAGCAATAAATTCTAAGTAGTCTAAAACCGTTGAGATTTCTTTTGTGGAAATTTGTTCCGGGTTGACCATATTTTCCGCGTAAAATGACTGGACTAATAGTATCATTTCAAAGTACTGCTGAAGAGGTTTCACTTGAATGTAAGACCATAAGATTTCGTCTAAGGAGTAAATAGTTCGGGTGACAAAAAATCTCGTCATAACGTAACATGGTTTGTGAGGGAGATATGGTCCACCCTAGGAGGAGCTAAGTTCTTTGAAACATCATTGCCTCATTTTAAGACTCATTTTACGCCAATCGGTCGGCCATTGTTATCTTTAGACAACAATATAAAACGTTTGATCCCAATAATTTTACTTTGTCTTCAGTGTTCTCTTTCCTAAATGCGTGGCTCGTAAAAAGAAAAGCTGTATATTTACCTGGATTTTTTTAAACCCGGTTGGCAAAAAAATCAACTTATTCTACTACTTAACAATTTAAAACAATAAAAAAAATCATTCAAAGGCCGATCAAAAGCCTTTATTTGACGCAAGGCAGTAAGTTAGTGGTCCCTAAAAGCATTTCAACGAGTACAAATATTTTTAAAAAAAGCAAATATTAAAATATTTACTGATTCAGTAATGTGACTCCTTGAAGTTTCAAACCGGCGTCATTTCAGTCTAAAATTTTAAGTTGAGTGAAATGCCGCCAAAAAGTGCCTGGTTAAGGCTTACATAACAACTTAAACACACTGGGCCGGTTATTTAAACGAAGACTAACTTAAACTCTTTGGAACTCCAGATCTATTCTTCAGTGGGTCAATTTAAGAAGATAAAAGCATTTCTAGTCTACACTATATGCTTTAATGAAACTGTTCACGGGGGTGAACTGGTTAAGGCTTACATAAAAACTTGACACACTAATTTTTTTTGCGGACCTATAAGTGACAGGATTTTGAATAGGCAGCAAACTGATTGAAACATAGTACACAAATTATCACCTTCTTATCCGCAAAAACCGTCCTATGGTTCAACGCCAAGAAGCCACTGAAACTAGACCTAGATCAAATTCTCATGTGTCGAGAATCGGTTTTCCAAGGCTCAATCAGCTAAGCTAAACACCGACGAAACATTTGTATGGCTGGCACAGAATATTTTGGTGCACCAACTCAACCACGCGACCACATACCGGGCACAAACCTGTGTTCTGCCTGTCAACACCATGCGGAAATCACACAGTCACACACTTCTCGGCACTTCTCGGTCGCGATCAGTTGTACACATTTAACCTGTCGCTTGTACACATAACTCCCGGGGGCATTACTCTGTCTGTTGTACGCACTACTCTGTCGAGACAAAAATGGCGAGACAAAAGCTGTCATGTTCGAACTTACGAAAAGAACTCAGGCCGATTGGGCACAATAATGCA
This sequence comes from Porites lobata, assembly GCA_942486035.1. Lineage (NCBI taxonomy): Eukaryota > Metazoa > Cnidaria > Anthozoa > Scleractinia > Poritidae > Porites > Porites lobata. The sequence continues at coordinate 92,697 of CALNXK010000106.1, read as the reverse complement.
AAGCATTCTTTCTGCCCGTTCAGGAGCCAGAATTCCCTGGACCGTAGCACGTGCTTGTAATCTTTTGTCTCGCCTTTTCTTCCGGCCCGACTAACCGCCCCTGGGTCTCCGACGATGGGAGGTTGTCATTTGCGAAAAGCAAACAATAGGAATACAGTCAACTCTCTCCAAGACGGACACCTTTGGGACCGGCACTAAGTGTCCATCTTAGAGAGATATCCGTCTTATAAAGAGTCAAATAAAGGGAATAAACAAAGGCAGGGACCAACTCTAGGTGTGCGTTTTACAGAGGTGTCCGTTAAGAGAGAGTCAACTGTATTTTGGTTATTTGTGTCGGTGTTCGGCATGTACCAAAAAGCCCTGCAGTACGTTCGCTGGGGGATTTTCAGTTGGGAGATGGAAGGATTTGATTTTTTGTTTGTTTAGGTTAAAATCTCTCTCTACTTTTTTTCCTCTTGGGTTGCTTTAATGCGGGAATATATTTCTTTAGTAACATCCTTCTGCAATTCTTTTTTTATTGCCCTATTCCCCATAGTCTCACCACTATTCTTACTAATAATCCATCCCTCTTATCATCTTCATGAGGTAAAAGATGTTACAATTTTTTTTTCTGAAGAAAGCTTCGTTGCGCAATTAGACCAATAAAGGATAACTAAATTAACTAACAGGATAACTAAATTAACTAACCTAACAATACAAGATTTATTTACAATAAGGTGTCAAAATTAACAATATCAATATAAGAATCTCTAAAATAAGTTATCAAAGCATTCTTAAAAGATGAGAGGCTGTTTTTCCGTTTAAGATCATCAGGGAGACTGTCCCACAACTTTATGCTACTGAAAGACATTCCCGCTTCGGTGATGTGTCGAAACTTTGGGCATATGACGTTATGTTGGCCATTGTCTCGTCTCTCCAACGTGTAGTGATTTGTTCGTAATTAAGAGATCATTGATATACATGGGTGATTCGCCTTGCAATGCCTTATAAAGTAGAACACACTTATCTATGTTAGCGTCGTCATAGAGCGGTAACCATTTAAGCTTGTTAGAATTTTCTACTGTCTTCGATCTTGAATATACATTGTACCCCAAGAATTATTCGCGCAGCCCTTTTCTCTAGTCGTAAGATTCTCTTGAGATTATTGTAAGAGCAAGAAGTCCACACCATGCTCCCATACATTATTATTGGTTTAATTAAGGAATTGTAGAACAATTCTCTTTCTCTAATTGGTAGGTCGGTACGCATCTTGTTTAAAAGGCCAATTTTCGGGGTAATTCTCTTACAAAGTAGTGCGTACAACTGACAGAGTAATGCGTACAACTGACAAAGTAGTGCGTACAACTGACAGAGTAAATTTTTGCAATTGACTGAGTAGTGCGTACGACTGACAGGGTAATGGGTTGAAATGACAGAGTAATGGGTACATCCGACAGAGTAATTATTACAACTAACACAGCAGTGCGCACAACAGACAGAGTTGTGGCACAACCGATGGATTAAATGTTAACAATTGGTAGAGAAGTGTGTACAACTGACAGAGTAATGCGTGTCACTGACAAAGTAATGCGTACAACTGACAGAGTGTGTACAACCGGCGGAGTATGTTTTTACAACTGACTAAGTAATGTACACAACCGACAGAATAGTGCGTACAACCGACAGATTAAATGTTTACAACTGACAGAGTAGTGTGAACAACCGAAAGGGTAGTGCGTAGAACTGATAGAGTAAATGTTTACAACTGACTGAGTAATGCGTACAACTGACAGAGCAGTGTGTCTGAACAACCGACAGAGTAGTGCGTAGAACTGACAGAGTAAATGTTTACAACTGATCGAGTAATGTGTACAACTGACATAGTTATGCGTGCAACCAACAGAGCAATGCGTACAACTGACAGAGTGATGTAGTAGTGCGTAGAACCGACACAGTAAATGTTTACAACTGACAGAGTAATGTGTACATTATAGACAGAGTATATGTTAACAACTGACCGAGTAATGTACACAATCAACACGTATGTTTACAACCGACAGAGTATATGTACATGTGTTTACAATTAACAGTTCTCGCAGGCAAGTACCACGAGATTTCCCAGCTGAATTTCAGAGATCCTCAAGAGTCGAAGGGATGCCTGAAATTCAGGCTAAAAGTTTTCCCTAGATAGCTTTTCACCGTTTTCCGTTATCAATGGATAAAATGACTTGATAGCTACCGATTTTATCGATTTCGATTTTTATGTATTGGCTACTCAGGGAAGTAACTACACGTGGAACTGATGTTATTTTGAAAGGGTGGCAGATCAAAATCGTGAATGAAAAAACTGGCCATGGGCGCCTAAAAAAATGGCCAACGGCCATCAGAAGAAGACTTTAAAGCGGGTTTTAAGGAAAAGAAAGGATTTATTTTATTTTGTTTTTTTAAGTAATAATACTGTTTGATCCTTTGACTCTCAATTGCAACTCAGTTGTCAACAAATTCACTGTTTGCATGAATTTTTGGATGAACAGAAGAACAGATTATATGTTCCGATATAAATCGATGGAATTCGTAAAATCGAGATAAATCGATAAACGAAACGAGTGTGTCATCGATTTCTACCCTATGATCGATATAATCGATATCAATCAAATCAGATTTACCGATTTTTATCGATTTATCGAGTGATAAATCGATACCGATTTTTATCGATTGACTACTCCAGCACAGTAATTTTCAAGGAGTTATAATAACTCCTCTAGTGGGGCTAATTTTATTTTAACTCCAAAAAGGAGTTTAAAGAACTCTTTTTCAGGAGTAAAAGTGACCCCAGATATTGATTCTGTACCTAAAATATTTACTCTACTTTCAGAGTTAAATTAACTCCAAAAAGAGTAAAAACAACCCATGTAAGGAGTAAAAGTAACCCCATTTCGAAGTTATTTTAACTCCACACTGGGAGTAAAAGGAACTCTTTTTCAGGAGTAAAAATGACCCCAAATTCGGAGTTAAATTAGGAGTTAAATAACCCCTAAAAAGGGGTTATCCTGTACCTAAAATTTTTACTCCATTTTTGGAGTTATAATAACTCCCTAAAAATTACGGTGGGGAATAACGAAATATAAACTGCCAAATAGCACCGAAACCAGCTTTAGGCGAGCACTGAAATCAAACAACTGTCACTTGTGTTAAACAGAGAATTCTGGGTAGGGACGGAAAAACACCCCTAGGGAAGGAGGGAGGTGGGAGGGTAGGTTAGAAAGAATGTGAAACATGAATTCGAGAAATGTCCTTTTCTACACAAATCCTTAACCACAAAACAACCAAAAAACGACATAAGCAAACAACACTAAAAAAACCTAGGACAGGGGAAGTTGAGAGAAATTACAAAATGTTTGCTAACCCGGTTTTCATAAATCCAGGTAGATATACTTTTATTAGTACTTTTACATATATTCATTCATTTTCTTGATCGGATCGGATCGGATCACAACTTGCGCATTTTTTAAAACTTCTCTTTTGATTTTAGTAAACCTTCAAGCGGTTGCAGGCGGTAAGAAGTGTTGCTTCAGCCGGTAAATTTACGGGTTACTCCTAGGTAAGGAGAACACTGAATTTAAGAGACAAAAATATGGTACCAGAAATCTGAAGGAGTTAACGACAAAAAACACCCCTTAGAGAAGAGGAAAACGTCTTAATAATGGTACCCGTTTTGTGCTTTTTTTCCTGAGTCCCTTTTGCTCATTGGTGCCATGGAATGGAATCTTTTGAAATTTTGTACTTCAGTTGAACTTCCATTAAGCAGCCACCCTCGGTACTGGTAAGTGGCCTCTTAATGGAAGTTGGCCTCTCATTAGAGGTTTGTCATAAATTGTAATAATCGGTAGCAGAAACATCACTTTATTTTGAAGCAAACACGTGAAGGGAGAAGCATTACTAGCGATTTGTGTAGGGTGCTTTATGCGCGAGTTTGATGAGATTATTACAGTTAGATCTCCCATAAATATGGTGTTTGCAGCTTATTTACTGGAAAATGCAGTTTGGCGTCGTTGCATTTGCACCCTATTTTTGAGCCCCACTGCGGGGTCCTGCCCCACCGTGGTGGGGCATTTACAGCTTTCCCAAAACAAAATGACAAATGCCCTGGGGGATGTAGTCTGCTACACAGCCGTTTTTAGTGTCGTCACGCAACGCTCCTCCCCAATAAATGGGGGATGGGCACTCTTGGAATTGACTGAGTCATAAACACTTAACTTTGTTTGTGTACGTACGAAAAATTTCAAAATCTCTTTCAAATAACAAAACTATATCAAGAAATAACCTTGTCTTAAAACCCATCACAAAAAGTAAAAACACAAAATGGCAGTCCAGACTATTAGTTTCCATTTTCGGTTGAAAATTCGCTGACGTTTTTCTTACGCACATAAACAAGGTTAACAAGAGCCTCTTCACATGACTGGCTCGGTTACCGAGACCAATTTCGCCTTGGGTTCATATGAGAAACTACAGTCTGGTTTCCAAAATGAGAAAAGGCCGAAGATCCTGGGGACGAGTTCTGGAGCGAAATTCGAGGAACAAAGCATGGCGAAACGCGAAGTTACAACTGTCGCGCCTTTGGTATGAACACAAGGCGAAATTGTCCCTGGTAACCGGGCTCATGTGAAGAGGCCTCGTGTGAAGAGTTTTAATTAAACTGAACTGAATTCTGGTTATGAAGAATTAGCCAGGGGCCTGAGTCAAACAGAAACGGGAACTATATTTTAATGAGTAACGAGGGCAAAATAATGCCTTGTATAGAGAGCGGTTTGAATTGATTCTTATCCAGTTTATCGCTGGGTGCAACTTCCTGCCATATAACTTATAACTTTAATCTTGGATATACTTTTATCTAGTAAAATCAATTCTCTTTTATCTTCCTTAACCTTTTCTTGCAATAATGTATCCAAAAATACCGCTGATGTTAAGACGGAAGAAGTATATAGATTTTTTTTTCTTTCATTGAAAACTGTATGTATTTTTTAAATATGTTTTTCTAGTTCCAAGCGAGATCATAGCAAGAGGTCCAAGAGCAAAACGTGCCTATTTAAATGCTTTAAAGACGGGAAAAGTGAATGTTTACCGAACACGAATTATGCTGATAGGTCAAGATCGTGCAGGGAAGACAAGTTTGAAGAAATCCATCTTAGGTCTGCCATTTGACTCTGAGGAAGAAAGTACTGCCGGAATTGAAGTTGATCCATCGAAATTCGAAGTGAATACTGATCTAGCAGTAAACTGGAAACGCACCGATGAAAAGTCTGGAGTGTCTCAATTTGCTCCGGATCTTGCGAAGAAGGTAGCTAGGGATCTCCAAGAAATTGGTGGTGAAGGAGATGAGAGAAAAAATGACAAAGAAAATGAAGTTGAGGAAAAAGGAGAGATCAATCCAAAACAGGTAAACCCAAGCAGACAAGTGAAATAGGTCAGAGTGTTAGCCAAAAAGCAACTCAAGGCTAACAAACCAAAAAAAACATCAACAGCAAATTAAAGGGAAAGAGGGTTATGGCGAGATAGAGAAACAAACACTTACTTTCTTACTTTCTTACTTACTTTCTTACTTACTTACTTTCACGTACTGCATGTAACCGTCACAAACAAAAAAAAACATTCTTGAAGAACCTGTGCAAAATTTCCCTGCTTGCAGAGGTTCTTTATTGGCAGAGTAAAATATAAAGAGGAATTAGATACATTCTCGACCCCAGTGCTTACGGGTTTGGGAATGCGCGCGTAAGCTCTGGGAACCTGCGCAAGAATAGCCAAAATCTCTGGCTGTTTGGGCCTCACAGCGCATGCTCTTTGATCCAACCAAAACGTTTTTGCTTCTTTTATATCAATATCGACCCAGAGCTCTTCTGCGCATGTAGAGGAGAGACATCAAGACCTCTGCGACCCCTGGAGCAAGATTGTCTCTGATTGGTTTCAGCGAAAAACAATGGTAGTCTTTTCACTAGAGCCTAAATAAGCTAAGAAATATTTCAAGACAAGTAAATTTTAATTACTTCAAGTAAAATAAAGCTTCACATACAACCGATTCTTTTTTACTTCAGGTTATTTTCCCACGCAACAAAATTAAGATTGATTGACATGTCTCGCCTTTCTCAAAGCTCAAGGAAACGCAAAAACCGCAAGTCAGCTAAGTCGGTCATAGGGATGGTTTTCAAGTCGCTTGAAACTTTATTGAATCGTTTCGACTTTCCGATTTGAATGAGATGCAAAGCAAAGTTACTTGAGATTTTACTTAGGCCTTCACACACGAATTTTTGGTTAAGTAAAACTTAGCAGCTCTCAAGTCTTACTTAACAGCCCAGTGTAAAGACAACCAATATAAGTGTTTCTGAAGAAATGTTAAAGCACACACGACCGGCCGATTATTGATTTCAGCGATTCCAAAACAACATTTGCACGGCTAATTAGGCATAGTTACTGGATGTTCCAATTTTCAAATGAAATAGCTTAGCTACATATCGAAAATTGAACCAGAAAAAGATTTGAGTGTGAAAAAATAAAATAAAAATTCACCGACATCTTTGCCAGCTACAATTTAAGAAGCATGAGACATTACCAATTTTTCTTTGACTTCCACGTTATCGTATTCACACGAAGTAGCCGAGTATGATTGAAAACTTCCGCAGCTACTCGTATTTTAGTTGACAAATAAAATTTTACCGGTTGGGAAAAGTATCACGTCTTCTGAAATAACCATGTCACTTGCAGAGATATCAGTTACTTTATATGTTTGTCGCTAAGCTTAGAAATGAATGATCGAAATGCAAAACTGGTAAACTCGCGGAGCTCATGGAGGCCATAAAAACTGTGGGCTCAGTGATTTCCAGCTTACACTCAAAAGGGTACGCGCATTGCCGATCGATTCGGAAATAAAATCGGTTTTCAAAACAAAACAGTTTCGACCGCGTTGGGGGCCGGCAGAGGTCTCTTTTATTCCTTTCCTTTTTTCTCTTGTCATGATAGGCCTTTGATAGTTGGGAAGTGTGTAAGATTTTGGGCCCTAGTGGCTCTTAATAAATTATTTATGGTTTAAGAGGTCTAACACGTCCTTATACCCTGAGGGTGCTTACTGTGTTAAAAAAAGAATTTTCTATTCAAAGTTAGTCTGGGCGAAACGCTATTGAAAGAGATGATTTGCGCAAATTAAGGGTTAGTTACCATAACAACTCACCAGCTATGACCCAGGATTACCGCTAAGCCAGCTTCGAACAACTCAGCTCTGTTAAGTGGAGAATGGTCCCTTGATAAAGTGCAAAAATTAATGTGTTCGTCTTTATCGGCACATTTTGTAGGCTGGTTTTGACGCTCCTGAAAAACGTCAGGGACAGGAAACAAATGTGAAGCCATTGATGGAAGAGAAACCAGCCTTGTTTAAGACTCAAGTGGATCAGGTCAGTTTAAATTCCCCTCTATGTACGTGTGGCAAGCCTTTATTTTTTTGTTGCAGGAGAAGGGCAGAAGGGAGACACACCGTGGGAACGAGGTTGTAAACATTACAGATCACTGTTCCACCCTCAGAGGAAATTCTTTGCTTAAGTGAGGATCTATTGTCCCAATTCTTTTTCATGGACTTCTGTTCTGGCATTATTCCTTATTAATAAGCGTATTTATCCGATTCAGGGCGCAACTTCGAACAGGCCACGTCAAATAAAAGCGCCCATCCTACAGGCAGGAAAAGCTAATAAGCGACAAGCCTCGAATAAGCACCCACCCCTCCTACAACTTCCGACCAAAAAATAATTGACCTTACCGAAAATGAGATTGAAATAAACTGTGTTCTGCTAGAGACTTACCTGAAGACCGAGTTTTCTTAGTATTTTGAAGAAACTTTCCAGGAACAGTTAAAATTCTTCTTAGTCGAAACATCGTCACATTTTGTTGCAACATAAAATTCCTATTGCTGAAAATTGTGAAAATTTAATAAGTGCCCAGCCTCAAAGAAGCGCCCACCTCGAATAAGCGACCACTCTCAAGGTCCAAAAGTTAAATAAGCGCCCAGGGCGCCTTATCGAATGTATACGTTATAAGAATAATTGAGGATCAACTCCCCTTTTTAATAACCGCTCGTTTGGATCCACGTACCGCTTGTGACGTTATGTTTTAATTAAAAGCGGTCATAAACAACGTTGTTCGCCAAACGTCTGCAGGGGGCAAGGTCTTTCAAACTATACCTAAGTGAGCGTGATTCATTCAAACAGAGCAGCGCAAAAAAATAAATGTTTGTAACCAACAACTGACTATATCATGGTAAACTGACGGCTTCAGTAATAAGTTTAAACCAGTTAACTTTATTTTACAAGTAAAATATCATTTAACAACTTAGTAGCTTACTATTTTTAAAGAAAATACACAATCTTTGGTAGTAAATGGGACTATAGGTTGCTGGATGCACTCTGAGGTAAAACAAGGGTGGCAGCAACTCACACCATAACGTGCATGCAATAAGGTTGGTAGCAAAACACCCTAATGGGGGTGGGAAGCCACAAACTCTGAGCTAGGAATGACCAATGCAGTAAGGGTGTGGCAGCGACACACTCTGCACTGTAATAGTCGCAGAGAGAGATTCGACTGTATTTGAAGTAGTTACTGTTAAAAAAGTAGCATTTTAACCTTTTTAAAACCGTTTTAGGGCTCATCAGGTGAATCCGACGTTAGAGAAGAAACAGATAGAGCCGTCTTAACTGACCTAAAAATCGATCCCAGTTTGCCTCCAGAAGAATTTACGGATCATCTTGTTCAACTTCTCAAAAACGTAAACCTTCAAAGTGATACAACAGTAGTCGAACATCACTGCATCCTTGATCTCTGGGACTTCGCCGGTCAACATCTTTACTATGCGTCTTACCCAGTTTTTTTATCGACACGAGCAGTTTATATACTTGTGCACGATCTCAGCAAAAAATTAGACGACACTGCTCAGCCTTGTTTTAAACAGGGAATTCGGAAAATTCTACTCAGAAATCCAAATAAGGAAACAAATTTAGAAAATTTGTTGTCATGGCTGGTTTCTCTAAGGACTATGTGCTCAGTAAAACCAGACGTGAATGACTGGAAAACGAATGTGGAAGATCTGCCGTACTGTCGCCCTCCAGTATTCATCGTAGGAACACATGCAGATAAACCATATCAAGACTTCAAGGAGGCTGAATCGCAGATTCAGCAGGAAATTTCTGGAAAGGACTACGAACGTCACGTGATCCGTCCATTCTTCTCTGTCGATAATACCCAAGGTTCATCTGATGAGGGAGTTGTCTCACTTAAGAAACGAGTGATTGAAGTCTTAAAACAAGAACCATATATGGGAGAAGAAGTGCCAATTAGGTAAGCTTTTAAGTCAAGAAAAACTCTGCTCCTTATTAGTTATTGAAGATTATGCGTAAAGTTTATGCAATATCATTCTTAATAAATAACGTTTTAAAATAAAGTTATAGTTTGTCTCATAACTTTTTATTGTAGTCACTTGAGTTGGTTGCGGAGGCAGCGAGGTCGAATGATTACACAGATTGTTTACCATTTTCATGGGAAACTGATCGCTTCACGGTTTGGGTAAATGGTAAGCAAAATTCAGGACTGGTAAATTTCATCCCGAAATCGCGTTTACTATTTGTACAAAGCATTTCCACTAACAAAAAACGGCCGCGAAGCCTGAAACTGTTATCAAGGATAGCTTTGAAGATATGGAACACGAATTTCCGTTTGGAGCATTCTGCCGGGAAAAAATATGTTCCGTTGCTCCCGGAAATTTTCCACTGGGACGACCCAAAAAGTCGTGTTCCATTTACTTTCCAACCAGGTTTTCCGGAAACGTTTTGTGAATGGTAAACAACCACAGTGCACTTTCTGACATTAGACAACTAGAACTGGGTAAACTTATGTTTTCTTTTCGCCATTCTCGCTACTGCTAGTAGAGTATAAATATTACTTTTCGTAACAAGAAAGTCCATACTGTGACACTAAATGCACGAATGATTTTCACCTTCCTTTCTGTAGAACCAATCCGCAGTCGTAAAATTTCTGTGAGTTTCCAAGGACCACCTTATCATAACTCTTTAGGAAGTGAGATGAAAGATTCTATCTAAACTTTGTAAGCATTTCTATGAAAACTAATAATTATATAATTATAAACCTTGTAAATAGTTTCTGTTTTCTTCACAGTGTCCCATTGTTTAGGGTATTTGTTTGTTACTATACTTCATATTTATACATATTTATTTTAGTTATTCACTTTCTATCAATTTCATTTAATTATTCAGTTTACGCTCAATCCTGGCCTTGTAAACTTACACTTTTATACTCTAAGGGAGCCCAATATCTATGAGCCTTAATTTTTATGGTTTCTTTTTGGGCTTCCTCACCACATATTCTGTGTATTTCTGTATTCTCGTCTTTCGTTTTTTGTGGTGAAATAACTAAAACTAAAACTGCCATATGGAACACAATGTTCGCGCGGTTGTGTTTCCTGCGTGACGCGGAGAATTAGTTCCCTCGGCGGTCAGTTTATTTGCCATCCTCTTTTTGCCGTTTCCTAACCGTGAACATCAACGCATTTCAATTCCGCTATCTCTGTTCATTTTCTGTTGATGTTACTAGGGTGAAGCCTCATGATGTGGATAGCTTCCTTCACCCTACGGTAGTATTATATCAGTGGGTCTCGATGTATACGCTTTATCTCGTTCTGTAGCATATAATGGCCAGACGTTCCGGCTTAACAAGACGGTCTCGTGATCTACAGGATTTCCTGTGCGTGCGTCAAAGTCTACATCGGGGAAACAGGGAGGAGAAACTAAGACAGCACGAAGGAAAAGATTCATCCGTACCAGTCCTCCAACATAGCAAAACCCAGCCTTTTTCCGCGCTTTAGAACGACGTTCAACTGCCCATCACCTAAAATTTTATATTTTCTTATCTGAAACTATACCTTATTAAAATAACTTCTGCGAAAAAATTTTGCGGTTTGAACAAAACGCGATTTTTTTACCAATTTTTGAAGTCTACATTTTTGCGGTACACCCGTGCCGCTGATCATGCAAACTAACAGGCTCACATATCACATAATGTGACGTAAATTAAGGAACTTGCATTACCAGACGACGATCGAACAGTATCCCATGATGCACCTCGATTCATGTTATATTATCACTGCGTGCGTGACACATCATGATCAGTAATCTTCAGCACGCGCGAAGTGAACATCCATCGCAGTGCTCGATGTGGATGGTTTCCAAACATGTTTCGGTTCAGCAGCTTCTGCTTTTGAGATTATCGAGTTGGCTTATATTCACTGTGCTTTAAAGGAGAATTTCAGCGTTGCTTTGACTGAGAAGGGTTTTACATGTATTTCACTGATCTGTCGAGAACTACTTGTGCCGCGCTCGGTCGCACTGTAAACACAAATTATAAGACTGGCAATTGTAAGCTTCGCTAGGTTCACTAGGAGAACCCAGGCCAGAGGAGAACCAAAACTACGACTGATCTATAAAGTGGTTCCAACAAAACATCCGCCACGCTGTGAAGCTAATTACCAAAGGAGAATTTATTACAGCATCGCGCTCAAAGGAGCTGAAGTTTACAATGGCAGTTACAAACAAAATTTAACCTATCGATGCGACAAACAATTCTCTGAAGCACAGTCTACCCGGTACTGACTCAAGCAATCTTCAAGGAAATTTCCTGGCCAGAATACTGATCTGTTCTTTTGAATAATTAAAGTTTCTGATGTTTCTTTTTCAAATTCTGAGCAGGCTTCAGTTTACGTTGTGCCGGCTTGCATGCTGCGTGGTACCTTTCTTTGGGTTCTTTTCACACTGAAACACACCGTTATACACCGCTCCTTCTTCGAATTAGAATAATTATAGTCAAATTCCTTTTAAAAATAACCTCTTTGAAAATACAAAGTGATTGCTTCGGCATAGAGCGCTCTCGAAAGCGCCCAACAGATTGTAGCCTTCATCAGGCTTTACACATATATTATGACACATGGCGTTGAAATGTGATAAAAGATTCGAAATTTCAGCCATCTCTGGTCGACGAAAAAGTCTTCAAAATGTGGGTACTTCTGGGTACTTCTTAGCCTGTACAATATTCAGGTCTTCATTTTGCTGGCGTGAGGTCCACATTTGGAAGACTTCAACATATGTTCCAAAAAATCTTGAATATTCATGACCTCGTTGTGGGTCACTGAACACTTTGTGATGGGAAGACTAATTGAAACCGTGAAAATAAATGTTTCTATGTGGAAACTTCGCTCTTAAGCCATTGCAAATCGGAGAAATCATGTCAAATAACGAAATAATGTAATTTGTTTACTTTTACTGGAAATCGAGTGAGAAAAAAGCCGACGAGAAAACGACCTTATTTCATGATGGAATCTGCTATGACTGCGATATTGCGTGATGCTTCTGGAAAAATGCATCATGGGATACTATTCGATCCTCCTCTGTTGCATTACCTTGCCTTCACTAGCTGTACACAAAAAAGATAAATTACAGGTAAGGATTGAATCACAATGTCTTCGCAAGAAGAGAGGTTTTCGGAAAAAGAAAAACCTATCAGAACTCTTAATGTTTTCCTGTGGATAAGCTCACGTGTTCCTTAAAGTACGTCGTATGACGTCATACTCCGAGAGAAGACTAAGACAAATGGTGTGGCAAAATAGCGGCAAATTTGAACGTTTTTGAAAAATTCTAAAAAAATCGTCTTTGGTTCAATTCGCAAAATTTTTTCGCAGAAGTTATTGTAATAAGGTGTAGTTTCAGATAAGAAAACAAAAAAATTTAAGTGATGGGCACTTTAAGTCTATCAGTCTGGGGTGTTGGCCCCAGGACCCTCGGGACAAACCTGTTTTGATAGTGTGGTATACCGCTTAGCCCATGTTATAGAATAAAATGAATTGAATGAGCATTTTAAAGAAACTTGGTCATTACCTATTTATCTATCAGAATACAGACGCCGCTGACGTCAAGAAGATCAATCTTGTCGTATCCGGTGTTTCCAGTCTCACACTTATGAATATGCTAAGATACTGAAGATATGATAAGATGGATTTATTCGGAGCGCCAGAAGGAACACCTAAATTTATATTTTTGTATTTTAAAATACACGCAACCTGACTTTTATCGCTTCTTACACTGCAAATTTTAATAGATTGTACCGACACATTATGTTGAAGATCATACGCACGATTTCTTCTGGACGAAATTATTGTATTCAATTCAGTGACAATATACGAACAGTTTCATCACTGATAGCCTCGTTTATTCTTCAGTGCGTAGCACATTCAGCGAACATAGAATGTGAGGGAAGAAAACGAAAACAAAACTCGATACCTTCAATATCAGTGATTGCACAATGAAGCATTGTCCAATTTTTACTAGCCTCCCACGCAGGCGTTTTTTGGAGAGCTCATTTTTCATCCCTCCCCACAAAGGGGAGGGATGAAAAACGAGCTCCTCTAAAAACGCCTGCGTGGGAGGCTAAATTTGCTCCGGCAGAGGATCAGATCCTGTGTCAACGGGTTGGATTGCTTGGATTTTCTTTGCTTAAGTCACCCGGTAGGAGATTAAGGGTTCAGTTATTACTCTTTAACACCTTCTTTTAGCTTGTGTTTTCATATTTGGTTTTCAGATGGTTCAACTTCGAGAGGGTTATCAAAGCTTTGATTGCTCAGGAAATGTATTATTTAAACTTCGAACAACTTCAAGGTATTATCCAGAGAGTTTGCTTCATTGAAGGTGAGGATGAGGCTGCCACCATGTTGGATTTCTATCATGACCTCGGCATGATTTTCAGACACCGCAACACAGTTGTAATTCGGACTCAGTGGCTCATAGAGGTCTTCAGACAACTCATAACTATTCGTCCTTTTTACGAAAGGGTAAGTGGAACATTTTTTCCATCCTAATTGTTTCAGCCTGATTACATTGCAGCATAATGAATGACCTTCGTAGAAAACACCATCCCACCCCCTTTTATATCAGCTTTTGATTATCTTGATTATTACTGGGCTGCCTGTGCGGCCCAGTCATAAAATGGGCTTTCGGTCGTCGGTGTCGAAAAGTGGTCTCCCGGGGGAGGGAAGACACGAGGGTCTGCTACCGAGAAACGATGTTCTCACAAATGGTTTCATATGAGTTTCTCTTGCTCGGAGCCTTACACGGATACTTTTTGTTCCTCGTTTGCGCTCCCCCTGAAAAACTCACAAGGCGTTGCGAACCTGAAGAAGGCTATTTGTGTTGTTCGAAGCGATTCGATCATGGGAGTTACTCTATAATTTTTTTATTGTTCGAGTTTAAGTCAGTTAGATGATGTTGGCGCTGGGAAACTCAGAGAAATGCTCGCGTTGCATTCAAACCGACACGCCGTTCACGGTAGGTTCACACTAAAAGACTGAAAAGATGACTGTGAGCGTCAGGTTTGGAACACCGTGGCCGCTTCGTGAACTATCGATCGATGTAGTACATGAGCAATTAAGAAGCACAATTTATGAGCAAAGTATTTCACCAGTTGACGACATTATGGCTGAAGACTTGATTGTAAGCAGTCATAGTCAGTGAAGCGAACAACTCAGTTGCCGATGAATGGCAGATGAATCCTGATGTGAGGCACGTCCATAAGCGAGGGACGTGACAACTTTGCCATGTTAGAAGATTGGCTTTTCCTTTAAATATTTCCTTCTATTTAATGCAACACACGCCACTTTGGAGATCTAAATTTCGGATACTGAGGATAAAGAAGACACGGACAAAAATAGGAACTCTGAGAATTTCGCACACAAGTTTAAAGCTTCTCCGGGACATCCCATCCGGGAGCTTCACAGAGAGCGACTTGAGGAAAATAGCAGCTATTACTGACAAGGTTTAGTGACTGAGTAGAGCATATAAGTGTAGCCCACGTCGAGGTTTCAGGGGGTTTGCTTTTGTTTGTATCTGTATCTTGCTAAGCTTTTATCATTAAATTTGTACAAGATCTTGTGATCACAATTCTGTGTTTTCGCCCATTCAGCAAGCACGCTATATTGATGTCAGCATTAGCGAGTTTCAGAAACATGCCTTTGAAAATTTTCAGCGCTCGTGATGTTTCTTGATATTTCTTTTACCATTTTGTGGAGATGTAAACTGAAGTCACCGCAAAATGGAAACTTAAAAAAGCGTATAATCCATTTATCTCGAAACATAACACACATGACTTATACGACCTTTATTTTCGTAAAGGTGTTTTGAATACGAACGAACACAGTCAATGTGAGGGGCAAAAACAGCATTAATATAAATGAACCATAGGATTTTAACTAATATAAGGGTCAATTATTGTGCATTGAGATGAATCGCTTGAAAAGAGAGACTTCGCTTGAAGATGTGATCAGAAGTAAACAAAGGCATAATAGTGCGTCACGCTCAGTCTTTTTAATATCCAAGGAGTCACTGTGAATAGTGTTTCCATATTGTTTAGCTGGCACAAAAACCTCGGACGAGTTATAAAGCGGCATAGTTATCTTCCATGAAGAAAAGTTAGTCTTGGGTGAGACAAACAGAACTGGAGCGAATTTTTAACTCATATCGGTATCAGGTAAAAAATATGTTATCGATCGTTTCATCTATTTACATTGTTTGAAGTGCGTGCTGGTGAACGCAACATGCGAGCGAGAAATCTTTAAACTTTTTTAGGTCTCAAAATGCAAAGGATTTTATTCCTTTAAGTTAGAGAAAAATACCGTAAGGAAAATCTTAAAACTGAATACTTTTCATCTTGTGGAAAAAATAGTGCGTTTTCATGTAGACTGTGGACCGCAAATTAGGATCGCACTTTTCACAAACATGCGAATTCTGGAGCTCAGAACCCAACCGACGATTGCGTATTTCGCTGCTGTCAATCATCTTAACGGACCTCTTAGGAAACAAAAATTTACTTCACGGGTTCAAAAGGTCATGGTTTGTGATTTGTGGATTTCGATCCGTTTTGTGTGTTTCTCTGTTTCAAGGTTCGTTGCTTGTGATCGTAATTATGATTGACGGCAGCCATAAACACAATTGTGAAGGTGGCTTTTGAACTTTAGAGTTCGCACGTTTGTGAAAAGCGCAGTAAAGTCTCCGTGCAGTCAGTGAGGCCCCTGGATCAGGCAGGATCAGTGGGCAGATAACTGTCTGTTTTAGTATACTTCTGGTTTTCATACAATACAATATTTCTGTCTAGTGTAAATCAGCTCAGTCTGTCGCATTTTATGCTCGTAGAAGGACAACAATTTTTGAAATTTCCGGTTACGTCAAATTAGTCACGTTATACTGTCACGCTATATTTTGGGGCACAGAGGGATTGGGGGAGGGGTGCGTGGAAATAATGCAAATTGTTTCCTGTTTAGAATTAATGGCTAACTTGTTTATTTTTATTCATAATGGTGGAATTTAAAAGTTATTTTACAGCCCCCACTTAAAAATGGTACTCTTTTTTTTTAGTTACGAAAGTCTTTCAAAAGGGTACAATGTTCTGAATGAGCTTATGTTTCAGTCTCACATGAGATTCTGTTGCATGCAATGGTTGCCGACAAGGTTTTATGGTAGCCTGAGTGTGTATAGCCGCCCCCTCCCCTCAGAAAAAATAGCCCCTTTGCAGCCCAGTTAAAAATCGCCTTTCGACGATTCTTGTCTCTTAAAAAACCTTCAATGACCTTACAGATCTAGAGCTAAGCCTTACAAGATTTCCAGAGAGCAAGGCGATAATTAACGTTCATAATTATTGTACTGTCTTGAAAGGGTTTCTTTGTTGATATGCACGGCACGTCAGAAAACTTAACTTGCACTTTAAACCCATCACGTTTTCAGTGGCTATAGGTGACTTGCGAGTTATAGCTTAATGTTTTGTCAAAAAGAAACAACCAATGGCCACTTTATTAGTTGGAATCAGAGCCACCTTAAACCTGACAAACCAGCCAATCTAAGGATGGTGTCACGCCGTCGAAAATGAAATGCTTTCTGGTCTTGTTTATGACGTTATCGATCGCCCGCTAACTAGGGAACTTAAGCAGCAGTGACGGCGACGGTTACGAAAACGTCACTTAAGGTAATTCCCTTGAAATTGTTCTACTATCAAACTTTTTTTGAAACGTGGCATAATCGACATTCATGATATGAACATTAAAAAAATGCAATAAAAAGATGGGGTCACAGTGCTTGTTTACGCGTCAGCAGGCTCTTAAACTGGGATATTTTTACTAGTTGCGCGTTAAAAATTCGAATCCCCTTCTTACAGAATTAAGTCGTTCTTACTTGAAACACACAAAATTTTATCTTGAACGTAAAACTTCTTTTACTCAAATAGCAGTATTGCTTCATATAATTTGTTTTTGATTGCCTGTTTGTGGGGATATTGCACTTTTTTGGACAGTTCCGTGGTTTAGCTAGAAGTCCTCGCCTTGACCCAAATACACCAAATACGAAACTATTTGCCCCAAAAAATCATGTTCTACTATCAAACTTTTTTTTCTTCTTCAAATATGTTCTTTATGAGACTGTTCTTAGCAAATACCTGGGAAAAAAAATCGGGGGTCACCGTGCTTGTTTCCTCACAAACTGCTGTGAAAGGTGGACGTGGTTTTGAGATCGCAGTCAGGATTGATAATTTGCGCGGCGGGGACTGGGGCGAGATACAAAGTAACGCCCATCGTGTTCGAAGTATGCACTCGAAATCAAGCTTGTTTTGTGTTGTTTTTATGTGTTTGATATCGCCAACACAGAAATTCAAACTTGAAAAGAGTACATTAAATACCAAGGAATGAGGTAAGTCAAAATTTGATGAGATTTTGGAGTTATGAATCTTTATTTTGGACTATTTTGTAGCGCCGCCGTTCTGTTTAATTCCAGTGAGTTAGGGTTCGATTTTTTTACTTTTGCACGATATAAATGCTTGACGAAGAGACTTGAAGAAAAGACTATTGATTCCTATTCTTCATATGTTCGCTTGTTTGGTCTCTATACACAGCAAAACTTCGTATTTACATCAAAGACTGGTCTCCCTTGCGTGGTTCTGGTGCTATACGGTGGGTCTTATTTGTTCCAGAAATATTCGTCTCTCCACTCTCAGAGTTTGAACAACATATGTACAGTAGCAATCCCAGGCGAGATACTGGCTCGTTAATGCAGTTGGAGAGCCGTAGAGCTGTCCCACAGGCTTCACAGTCCTCACAATCCAAAGCCTCAGCCAGCACATTTTAATAATTCCACAACTCGACGGCCGCGAAGTGAAAAACCACTGCAGACTTCGGGATCACGCACATTTCTTTCATTTTCTTGTTTTTTGATAGCAAACCAGGAAGCTTTCAGCCGATCTGCGGCATCATTATTACGAATAAAAGCTTTAGCTCTGCAAAAGCGGCCCTTGTTTGTTCTTTTAGCGCTAGTGCGAAGAACCGCCACCAGCAATGTTATGCACAGTAGAGGATGCGCAGTGCAAAACAAGGGATTTACCTTAAAAGGTGAATTCGCGCTTATTTCTTTTTGTTCAATTTATTGCTAAAAATGTTGGCGAATTTTTCTGGAGTTGAATTCTAAGGGTCTGTATTTCAGGCAAGAAAAAAGAAAGTCGCGCCTTGTCTTGTGTCCACGTCCTCGACAAAACGTGAAATTAGGCATTTTCACGTGGTAGTCGTGCAACGACGGCAAAGAAATGTACAAGAAGCGTGATGTACGTGCAAAGTTGTTGTTTTGCTAATATAAGCCAATTGCTTTTTTTTGCTGTTCTCGTTGCCGTCGCCGTCGTCGTTGCTTAAGCTCAAGAACAAGGAAACCAAAAATCCCTGCTATACCACTGGCCTTCCTCTTGAAAATTTAGCTCTAACTGGTATTTCACATATGTAGCTTACAATGCTTATTTGTTATCTCCTGAAACTCAATATTCTGCTGATATGTAGGCTCGATTTCTGCCGTCTCCCGGGTCCGGTGTTTAATCCTTTCCGACGAGAGACTCCTTCGGGGGTATGAGTGCGGGCTCATTTTCCCGAAAAGCGGCTGGTAGTCGAGCCTAGCTGATATGATGTATTACAGTTAATACATGTTCGATCTGACGCTTTATCGTACCTCTCAAGTTATTCAAGGACATGTATTTCTGAGACCTCTATTGTTAAGAATATATCGCTACTTCATTGCCAAAATATTTAACTAATCCAGTCTTTAATGTGCTGGATATATTGGCACCTCGCATTTCAGTCGTCTATTTCTTTTGTGGTAGCGCCCAACAAAAAGGTTAAGATCCTTCAGGTGTATTAAGGACAGGGTCATCTAAAAAACGTAAAAAAACATGAAACAATGAACGGAGGTGGTCTATCTCCGCAAATGCAACGTATTGACACGAAACCTACGTGAGAGCTTACTGAATCGCGTTGTAAAGATTAAGTTTGATTGAAAGCTGTCAAGATAAGGATCACGTGACTCATTGAGGTATTCAATTACCATTTTTAACTTCAGGCCATCTGTAGGAGAACTTATACACACTTACTTTTAGTTAACAAATAACGCGCGGAAAGTGTTTTGCGTATCGGGATGTGCACGAAACTAACTGGAAGGCATGTCCAGGTCACGTGGTCATTGAAATGTGACGATTTTTCTGTCACGTGACAGCCAGAAAACATTCATCAAGGGTAGGCATATCACCATTCCAGTTACATTTGGAAAGCACTTTAGATAGGTGAAAACAGCACCAATAAAAATGCTCAATAAAAGTTTTTTACCCTGCCTGCAGAATCCTTAAAGACAAAATACGGAAGTGAAGCGTTACTTGATCACGCAATACGTTACCATGGTGACGTCAATCTCAAAATACTTTCTTCACAAGGATAATACAATGACCATGTCTCAGCCTTGCCACACATTCTCTTTTGAAGATAGACCACCCCCTTATATTTCAGAGCAAAAAAATGATAGATCTAGGCCTTAATATACCTGAGTTAATTCCATCTTTATAGCTGTGACATTTGGTTGTTTTGCTGAAGAAATGCCTTCCTCCGGGTTTGATAGGTACCAAGACTTTCCAGGTTGTGGAACGAAATGGAGGATACAGGGGTCCTCAACATGGAGCTGGTTGATCATGTGTTCTCCAAGTGCTACCAACTGAAAGACCTGATCAAGGAGGATATCTTGAACATGATGGAGCAGTTCGGACTGATCGCCAAGTTTACAGCGTCGCTGACAGATGAAATGTACTTTGTACCCTGTCAACTGAAGACACCACCTGAATTCCTTTGTGAAATGAAATTATCACCTTCAGATCCTTGTCCTCTCTACCTCCATTTTAAATGGGGTTTTGTCCCTCACGGTCTTTTTTGCCAGCTCGTGTCACGTTGTACTAGATGGTACTCTGAGAGTGGTTTCAAGGAAACGCCACATTTTTTCGATGGAGCCGCCCGGTTTTTCATAGGGAAAAAGTCCTCTCACCAGTTCATTCTTTTATGCAGGAAAAGATTCATCAAGATCATCTTGACACAACCAAAGGGAAGTCATCGTGAAGTAAACCAAGCATCGTTCGCTGAAACAAACGAGGTGGCTATTCTTGTTCGAAAGTTTTTGGAAGAGACATTGCAGACCCTAATACGTGAGCTGTCGTGGTTGAGAAACCTGAAGTGTGACTGGTGCGTCGCATGTCCTGGCTGTCTGCGACATGAACAGGTTTGTTCTATCCACGAACAGAAGTGCTGTACTCACGAGGACTGTCTGTGCCTTCTGAAAGTAGAGGAGGGGATACCGAGGCACTGTCAAAAAAGACTTGAGATGCCGACGCTGCCCGGACTGGAAAAATGGTTCTCACTAGAAGGTAACTTGGGCAACATATCTGTGGGGGTGGATAAGTGTCTTATAACAGTACCTTAACACATTTCAATATACGACTGACAAGGACATGCAAGATTCTCTCATAAGAAATTTCATTAATTACTCTTATCTTTGTTGCTGATAACCCTCCAAATACTCGGTTTTCTTTTAGGGGTTGACATTTTTGAACAGATTCACAAGTTTACAATTCCGAAGCGAGTTTTGGCAAGATCATTTGGGCCGTAACTTTAAAATGTATTTATAGGGCCATTCAAAGGCCCAAAAAGGCCAAAAGGCGGGGGCTTATCCCGGTTTTATTAGCATGAAGCATCTAGGGGTATTGCTACTCCCCCCTGGACGGGATACTAGTCCATCGCCGTGTTACCTCAGCGGTATCATTATGATGTCGCCGGTACCCATTTATACACCTGGGTGAAGAAAAAAGTGGAGTAAAGTTCCTTGTCTAAGGAAAAAACGCTACGGGCGAGGCTTGAACCTCGGGGGCCTTTGGCTCGTGTGCGCCTTTACCTATAGGGTCTTTCGAACCATTTTCATTTTGACAGTACTTGGAACCCGCAACCCAAAACCTTCAGTACAAAGTAAAGTCGCGGATTCCATTGTCTGTTATAAGAACACTGACTTAAAAGGTAATTTTGGTCCAAAACTGTGATAAAGACGTCGGGTTTCTTAAGGGTAAACTTTTTCATGCAGTTCAGTTAAGAACTTAAGCAAAGTTTCCTCGTGAAAATGTTTGCTTTCGTCTACATATAGATTAAACATGTGTGCGTGATGTTTTCTGTGAAAGCCCGCTAATCTGGCTAATAGAGGGTTTGGATACGGCATCCGGTTATACGGACACTATGGGATGTCCCCTTCGTGTCCCTATTAACCGGATTCCACTGTAGTGGCAATCTGTAAGGCAAAAGTTTGAACTGGTTTGTTGGGCCAGACGTAGGAAAGATATTTTTTAAGAACATATTCTATTCCTGGCATGTAATCGAACAGTGGATTACAGCTGAACTGTAAAAAAAGAGGTCAAGATTTAAGAAAAAATGCAATGTACCTTTCCTAAATTATCAGGGTTGACATATCAGTTGAAATTTCAGCTAAATTGTACGTAAATTTCAACGTAACATGAAAAACTGCCATGATCAAAGGCGATTATTACCGCAAAATCGCGAAGGAAGCCGTAAAAGGAACTAACTTAGTTACCTTGGGAATTAATTCGCTTGTAACAGCATGTTACCACGGTAACCTAAACCCACGGCTTTGTTAATGGGGGAAATGCCTTTCACCATAGTGTGTGTAACCGCACCTATAGTCCGCTTTCAATTCTTGAGGAGTTTTATTTGTACATATTTTTCAGAAACTATTGTGTTCGATCGGGTGGGGCTGCAGATAGAGGAAATAAAGAATGACTCAGCGATGTTAATGTTGTTGTTACAATTTTCTTATAGATGTTTCTGACGAAGAAGCGCAAATAAGCAATAGATCCAAAAGAAAGGTGTCTTTTTACGCTCCTTCGCTTTCTAAGAGAATAAAGGGTGCAGGTATCAGTTATTTTTTTATTATTTTATTTTTTTAATCAGTATTTATCCAGGGGCATCCAATTTAGCAGAGCTAGTTTAAATGGAGTCCTGACAAAACACAAAAAAAGACATTAAAACATTAAAACTAGACAATTAACTAAGTTACAAAGGCAACATGTAGCGCGGGCGTTACTGTTTGAAATGGCGCTTTAGCTTTTTGATACTAAGTTCACTGAGGGTCTCTACTTGTGTAATGATTCTCGGTAGGGTGTTGTAGGCCCGAGCACCGTTTGTTTTGAAGCCACCTTGGTATTTACTAGTTTTTTATGTTACAATTAATAATGATGCTTAAATTTTAGCTCCTTAATTGAGAAGTTGTAGGGCTTTAAATCATAGATAAGATAGAGCATATCGTAAAAGACTCTAAAGCAGAGAAACAAGAAAAAAAACCTGTGTAAAGTCTTATTCTCTTTGGATTTATCAGCCTCAGAAATGTCCAAAACAGAAGTTACCCGGGTGGGGTACTTCGTATAATGGCCTATACGGGAACGCTCCGCCCTAAATGGGTACCTTTTTTGTGCTTCAGGTATATGCATTTTATGGCTGTGGAAAAGTCGATAAAGTTTTCTGTTGTTGTGGTTTATTCATATTTTAAAGGACAGTGTATTGACAGCAATTTACAGGGATACAAATATCTACAAAAGGTATGTGAAAGGGATACCATTTGTCAATAGAAGGAATACGAAAGGAGTACCTTTACTGCTGAAAGTAGTATATAAAAGAGTAAGGGTTTGGACATCGGGGCGGAGCCTCCCCGTATAAAGCTCTGTTGAGTACCCCCCTCGCCAAGCTATCAAAGGTTATAACTGATATTGTTCTTTTTCATTAACAGGACTGCCTTTTCTTCGACAAATTGAACTGGAATCCAAGGAAGGGACTAGCAAACCTGAGTTGCCGGTGAATTTCAGGAACAAAACGACGGAAAAAGGCTTTGTGATTTCTAACAATCAAGGGGAGGGGAACTGTATGTTTTTTGCACTTTCGGAACAGCTCGGCCTTAGAAAAGGAACTGAAATCTCACATGGACAGTTACGGAAAACAGTGGTCCAATATCTCAAGGAAAACCCTGCGCTGGTAAGTTAATTGTTGCCAGTAACTTAATCATTCTGCTTTGGCCTAGGTCGAAGACTCAACGGTCATTCAAGTTTGCTAATCCTTGGCGAAGATTTAATATCTTTTTGGGTATTGACAGTCTATTCATTAAAATTCCTTTCATTTTCTTTGAATGCTGGCATATCATTTGTAAATATCCTAAATTTCTTGAAAGTTCCTATGAAAATACAGTGTGAGTTTTTTCTCGCTTACATTTTCTAGATACATTGACTATTGAAAATTGAAACTGTAGCACGCGAGCACGCTTTCTAATGTAGGTTCTTAAGCGGAGAAAGCGAGATACGAACAAGCTCGCGAAAATAGATCTTATTCTCGATGCGGCCTAGGATACCGCAGTCTTCACACGCGCTTTAGGATGGATGGGATAACAGCAATTCTTACGTGGTATTCCAGGGGACAAACAAGTGATAAAATTTGTCAATACCTCAGGTGGAACTCGACCGGTATTTGGGTATAGTTGAGCCTCTGAAGGTTTGAAACCTTGACTCTGTTTAGGGAAAAAAATCCTAAAATACATACCCTGCATGGGAAAACAACCTCAACTTTATTACCTTGTTTAGGGCAGTGCACGCCGTCTTGTTTTAAAGGCCATTGGCAATTTCAAGAGAGCAAATTCATGTTATAGTCATTGTTTTTGTGTACTTGGAGTAGAAACAATTTTCATCAAGCAAATGAAATCAACCGTGGAGGCAATACCCTGTTTATAGAGAGATTAAGATTCACGTTTACGGCAAATGTGAATTTGTACCACGTGACCAAGTTTTTCCCTCAATTGTCGTTAACTGTTTATCACTTCAACTAAAAAATAAGTAGTTTGAAGCCAGTTTTATACATAAGAATTGTTCTGGACAGTTTTCATCTGCTTATTTCTATTCTGAGAAATTCTCAACTTGAATCTGACGTTTGCCGTTTGGCGTAAAAGTGAATCTTAAACTCTCTTACAATTAGAACAGACTCACTCGAGATTATACACCCTGTTTAGGACAGAGGGGCGAAAGCCATACCCTGTCCAACGACACATCAACGTATGGGCCATACCAGGGATTACAATCCCTGGGGCCAAACCGGGTAACCGCGGTCGAGTTGGTTTGTTCTCTCAAAAAGAGACGGTTTTAGCCTTACAAAATGGAGTTTCGACAAGGCAAGTAACATTAGTATTGCTTGCTGCCAGGACATCTATACGGTCGCTACTTCATCCAGGAGAAAAAAAGGCAATAATGAACACTTTCACTCAAAATTTGCTATTATCGTCTTTAAGGTAAGCAGTTTTTCCTTTTCTGTTGTCTAGAATGAACAAACTCGACCGCGATTTCTTGCATTGTCAGCTTTCGTCGCTTGCTTGCCCCCTGCGAAACCACGTGACATTGCTGTTGAAAATAATAGCACTTTGACATTCATTGATCAAAATGGCAGACTCAAAAAAACACTTAATTAATATACCTACATTATCATATTTTAGTGACGAGCAAAACGTAAAGTTTTTGCTGTAGCTCTGAGAGTCCTTCTTCATTACTTCCTATAGAAATCAATTTTGTCGATGAAAACAAAAATATGGATAAACTTCCAGTCTCGTTACCTTGATCCCCGATGCGGAAACCAAGGTCTCTGCAACTAGCCTTGCCCGCCTTCTCATGTGAACCGCACAACTTCTATCGCGTCACTACTATTTCATTTCATTAAGCGGTAAGCCAGCTAAGATTTTAACTAACTACCGCTGACACCGCTGTGTTGGCTATTTACTAACTACAGATTTTTCTCTCACAGCCGGATGGGACAGAGCTCTTCAATTTTGTTAACGGATATTCATCTTGGGATGCTTACCTCACGAGCATGATGACAGATGGTACATGGGGTGATCACGTGATTCTACATGGTGCAGCAAACTACTTTAAAACATGCATTCAAGTGGTCAGCAGTCATCACCTTGACGTAATGATCTGCCCAGAGTTTGATGTTACTGGTAGTAAACGACTTGTGCTGGGTCACGTTCATGAGCTTCACTATGTCAGCCTCATTCCATGTAAAGGAGGTATTTAAGGCGTTTGATTTTACCTTCGGTAACGACCAACAACAACAGTCGAATTATAATATGCTTATCAGAAAAGCCGATATGGCGGTTATTTAACTAAACACTTGAACGAACATTTAATAGAAAATAGCTCATGTCGCTTTTCTTTTCGGCCATTAAAAAGTTTGCGGTTTGTTTCACCGCTTTATTCGATAAATATCAGTTTTTCCCATACAAATTTGCACATTGTGTAACAAGCAACGCATACAACTTAGCCTGTTTACTGTTAAATCGTATTTATTCGATTCATAACTCTGTCAATTTAGAAATCTCTATTTTTATCTCCGTAGAAACTGCAAGATACCAACCAGAGGTCACTGTTACTCTCCTTGAAAATAAGGACCTTCCTAAAATGTCATTGCCTTGGAATGATGGTTTACTCCCAGTTGACATGTTGTTACTTACTGTAGAGGACTGTGAATTTCTGAGTTGCCTTTCGTATTTGAATTACAGTCTCTGTAAAAGCTACTGCAAAGAACTTGGTTACGTATACTTCGGGGAAATGGGAGAAGGTGAAATAAAACTACGAACTGCTGTAATGAAGTGCTACAGGGGTTCAATCACTGCTGGGGGCTCTACCGTTTCTGTATTGTCAGCTGTCAGAATCTTGAGGCCTAAAGCCGTGTTTCTAGTGGGTGTCTGCTACAGCTTAAAATCATGTGAAGTCAAACGAGGAGACGTTGTTATTTCAGAGAAGTTAATAACCTGTGTTCCATCCAGTGAGGAATTCGGAGACAAAGTTCCTTTGAAATCACTTTTTTTAAGGCTGATCCCTAATGCTGGAGATGGTTGGGAAGCGCCTTTGAAAGATCCCAGAGCACTTGAAGTGAAAATACATCGTGGCGATTTTCTGAGTGTTCCAGGGGTGATTGATAACAACGAATGCTGCGAGACACTCATCAAGCGATTTCCACAAGCAGTTGCCATGGAATTAGAAGGACAAGGTAAGCATAGTCACACAGATATCACATAGCCTACCTAACAGCCGTTACCTGAAAAATCAAAGACAGGATGTTTGGGTTACTTTTTCTGCAATCGGACCAGCGCTCAGAGTCCATTGAGTTACAATAACTGAACAAAGATTCTACCATTGCCCTGTTAACGTGTAAATCTTCAATTGGCTCAGATAGCTTCATTTAATAATGGTGACGTTTTCTTTGGCGAGCATAAACCAACTTCCTCTACAACTTCCTCTAAAGACCTTGACACTTCAAAAGGCATTTAGTTAAATTTTTAATTCGTCTTTTTTTTCTCTTTCCTAGTTAATGTTTTAATTAGCAGCTGCTATTCCATATTAATCTCCATTCAACGCTAACGAAAACTTTTCCTAGTTTAGCTTTAAAATAAATAAATAAATAAATGACACATCGAAACGAATTAAAACAAAACCAGCTTCTTGTTAACCACGTCTCTAAATTTGCATGTCTAGCCCTCTCCCTATGTAAGAGAACCCGGATTCCGGAATCGGGGAAATGTTTGCCTTTAATTTGGAAACGTGAATCCTAGGCTGTCTTGGATTCGTTTACTAGTCTATTTGGTAATAAGATTATTTCATTCGAATCTATTGTAGGTCTACATGCAGCAACTCACGACTTGGACATTCCCTGGATTATAATTAAAGGCATTTCAGACTACAAAGATGGCGGAAAATCCGGTACAGATTGCTGGAAAAAGTTCGCGAGTTTAATGGCCGCCTCTCTCACCGTTCATATCCTCAGTGATCCGATGGTTTTTCGGAACTGGCCCCACTATACTGAGACAAGTGAGTACTACAACAAACTACCCGCGACTGGAATATGTCACTTGTTTTTACCCCCTCAATTTGTCAGTGCAAACTGAGGAACGTTGAATAAATCTGTTTAACTGATTACCTGGTCAAATAAATAAATAAATAAATAAATAAATAAATAAATAAATAAATAAATAAATAAATAAATACATAAATAAATAAATAAATAAATAAATAAATAAATAAATAAATAAATAAATAAATAAATAAATAAAACAAAACGGAACAAAAACAAAACAAAATATAAAAAGAAGAAGAAGAAAAATTGTACACCAATGATTCTTGTACAAGACTGTACACATTACCTATGATAAGGGCCTGGCGTGGGTTCTCTCGGAGGATTGAACTTTAGCAGTTAGGGAAATGGTTATCCTGGCGCACTCTTCGAATTACCAGAAATGCATTAAAAAAACTAATAAAATCCCAGATTATGCAAGGGAATACAGAAATGAATATCTTTTTATAAGAGGGATTAATAAGACATGTGAAAAATTTATTAAGACATTAGATTTAGAAGGAGAAATATTTAAAAGTCCACAAGCTGATAGTCTTATGAGAAACTTTAATAGATTTTTAAAAGCCCAAGAATTAGGTTATCTTAATGATATTAGTAAAATATCTTTAAAATATAAAGATATTAAATCAATAGAGAGTTTAGAATTACAATTAGATGATTATAGGAGTTTATATCATGGTGAGTATAGTTATGAGTTTGATGAGGAAAAGTATGATAATAATGTGGAAAATGTTTATCCAGGTTTTAAAAAGTTTTCTGAATGTTTTAGTCGATTTCAGGAAAAATTAAATGTAGATTATAATAGTGAAGAAGAATATTATAAATCAAAAATTTTTGATAGTGATAGTGATGATGAGATTTATTATAATATTATTTTGAGCGATAGTGATAGTGATTAATTATAGCTTAAAGTCTTATAATCTAATTATAAGATTATAAGACGTCATGTCTAACCAACCAAATGATGGTTTTCAGGGTTCTCAACCCTTTATAAGAGATAAAGAGTATAAGAGTTTATCTTTGGATCAATTAAGATATATATTAAACCAGAAGAAACAAGGAGAGAAAGAAAAAATAATTCGTGATATAAGAAAAATAGACAAACTTAATGAAAAAGTAAAACAAGGTATATATATAAAAAAAGAAAGGAAAAAACCTAAACCCAAACCCAAAAAGGTGGGTCCTCCTAAAATGAAAAAGATAAAATCATTTGATGAGTATTTTTAGGAATGTATAGAAAATAAAGAATTTCCCGAAGATACTCCTTATTTTCGTGAAGCTCTTGAGAGAGCTATTAAGGAATATCAACAAGGACTTGTAAAAGAAAAATCAGCTTTTGAAAACTTTGCTGTTAAGTATATCTTTAAAGGAGAACCTGGTCTTACTCCAATTGAATATTTTAATAAAGTTTATAAAACTTTAGAAGATTTTTTTACATATCATCGTAATATTAAATTTAGTATGGTTTTGGTATGTTTAATGGAACAACAAATACTTAGTAAAGATGAGGGAGTTGTTGGATTAAAACAAGATAAGGTATACTTTAGATCAGAAACACATATTAATCTTAAATCGACAGATGTAGAGAAATTAATTGATAAATGTGTTAAGAAAATTATTGAAGATTTAGAGGCATTTCAAAGAAATGGAAGTGGATGGTATTTTAATGAAGTGGTTCAACTTGAAATTCATACTGTTGAGTTTAATCCAACGAAGGGATCATCTTACATTCCTCTTCCAGATTGGATATCAAATAAAAAAGCAATAGTTAATATTCAAAACAAAGATGAGAAATGTTTTCTTTGGTGTATACTTAGGTATCTTTATCCAAGAGAAGATAATGATTACCGATTAACAGATATAAAGAAGTATGAGTTTTCACTTAACACCGAAGGAATTGATTTTCCTATGAAATTAAAACATATTTCCAAATTTGAAAAACTTAATCCTACTATTCCAGGAATTAATGTTTTTTCAGTTAATGAAAACAAAAAGTTTTATCCTTTGAGGATGGCGGAAAAAGATTGTTTAAATACTATTGATTGGTTTTTATATGAAGAAGATGGTGTTTCACATTATTCACTAATTAAAAACTTTACTCGTTTGGTTAAGACGCATAAAACTTCAACTAAGAATGGTACAATATTTATTTGTAAGAAATGCGTCACTCATTACACTAAGTATGAATTATTACAAAAACATATCTTATATTGTTCAAATAATGAAACAGTTTCTGTGAAAATGCCACCACAAAACACAATGTTAGGTTTTAAAAACTATCACAAACAACTTCCAATTCCTTTTGTAGTTTATGCTGATTTTGAATGTTTTACTAAGCCAATTAATACTTGCAGTCCTAATCCAGAAAAATCATATAATTACAATTACCAAAAGCATGAACCATCAGGATTTTGTTTTTACATCAAAGGAATAGTTCCTGGTATAAAATTTGAACCAATTATTTACACAAAAACAAAAGACAGTGATGATATTTCTAAAATATTTGTTAATAAACTTGCAAAAGTAACTAATAAGATATATAATGATTTTTGTCGTCGTCCAATACCTCTTAAATTAACAAAACAAGAACAAATATCCTTTGATAAAGCAGAAATTTGTCATATTTGTAGGAAAGAATTACTAACTGATAAAGGAGTTGACAAAGTTAGAGATCATTGTCATTTTACTGGTAAATACCGTGGAGCTGCTCATAACAGTTGCAATCTTCAGTGTAGGAAGCCAATGATTCTTCCAGTTATATTTCACAATCTTCAAGGGTATGATGCACATTTGTTTATAAAGCAACTTGCTTGTTTACCAGGTGAGTTAAACTGTATTCCCTCGACAGAAGAAAAGTATATTTCGTTTTCCAAAAAGATTAAGTTTGATGAGAATAAATCTAGAAGCACTGGAGAAATGATTTCATTGTATTTTGAAATACGATTTATTGATTCATTCAAGTTTCTTCAAACATCCGTAGCTAATCTTGTTGGTAATTTACAAGCAGATGATTTTTATAATACAAAAGAAATATTTAGTGAAAATGTAGAGTTATTAACTCGTAAAGGTGTTTATCCATATGATTATGTTTCCTCAAATGAAAAACCATCTGAAACACAATTACCTCCTAAAGAAGAATTCTATTCAAAACTAAATGATGAAGACATAAGTGATGATGATTATAAACACGCTATTAATGTCTGGAATACTTTCAAATGTAAAACAATTAGAGATTATCACGATCTTTTTCTAAAGTCTGATGTCCTACTTCTGTCAGATGTATTTGAGAACTTTAGAAAAACTTGTCTCCACCATTACAATCTAGATCCAGCGCATTACTATACATCCCCTGGGCTAGCTTGGGATGCATGTCTCAAAGAAACAGGTCAAGAATTACAGTTACTACATGATTATGATATGTTGATGATGTTTGAGCGAGGGATAAGAGGTGGAATATCACAGATATAAAAAAGATATGCAGAAGCTAATAATAAATACATGAAAGATTACGATCCTGATGAGGAGTCTACTTATATTCAATATCTTGATGCAAACAATCTTTACGGATGGGCAATGTCACAATCACTTCCAACACATGGATTTAAATGGATGAAAAACATAACAAAAGAAACCGTAATGGATATTCTGGAGAAAGCAAATCATAGTATGTCAAATCTTGGAAGAAAAGGATCTATATTTGAAGTAGATTTGGAATATCCCCATAAACTACGGAAATCACATAATGACTATCCTCTAGCACCTGAAAAAATGATTGTTAATGGTGTTGAAAAACTAATTTGTCATTTTAAACCCAGAAAAAACTACGTTGTACATTATCGAAATTTGAGGCAATATCTTGAGATGGGAATGAAAATAACTGCAGTTCATAGGAGTGTAACATTCTATCAAAGTTCTTGGATGGAGCCTTACATAAGAAAGAATACTGAACTTAGAAAAACAGCAGCTAGCAGTTTTGAGAAAGACTTTTTTAAGTTAATGAATAATTCCGTATTTGGAAAAACAATAGAAAACATAAGGAAAAGACAAAATATATTTCTTGTGGATGATCGTAAAAAAGCCTCAAAACTAACAAGTCGTCCAAACTTTGACAGGGCAACAATATTTGATAAAAATCTTATTGCAGTTAACATGAAAAAAACTGAAGTGTACTTTAACAAACCAGTATATGTTGGTCAAGCAATTCTAGATCTGTCAAAAACATTAATGTTCAATTTTCATTACAACTATATTCAAAGGAAATATAAAGATAGGGCTGAGTTATTGTTTACAGATACCGACTCGTTAATGTATCAGATTCATACAGATGATTTTTATAAAGATATATCCTATGATATAGAAAACAAGTTTGACACATCTGATTATCCTCCTAACCATCCATCTGGAATACTGACAGGGGTTAATAAAAAAGTAATAGGAATGTTTAAAGATGAAGTAGCAGGAAAACAAATTACTTATTTTGTTGGATTGCGACCCAAACTTTATAGTTTTAAAATAGAAGAAACTAAAGAAGTTCGTAAATGTAAAGGTATAAAGAAAAATGTTGTAAAAAAGGCAATAGAATTTGAAGACTATGTACAGTGTTTATTTTTTGGTGAAAAGCAAATAGTGAGATCTATGAAAATTATAAGAAGTGAAAATCATGATATATATTCAAAAGAAGTAAATAAAATAGCTTTGAGTAATGAAGATGATAAACGCATTGTGATGGGGGGGTAAAGTGAATACGATGGCTTTAAGATAATAAGATATAAATAATAAATGACTTACACAAAAGAAGAGATAGAAAAATATTTGGAAATATTAAGAAGTTACAATAACACCCAATCAAAAGTGGAATCAGGCGTTTGTAAAAAAAGTTAGATGTAGTAATTGTCAAAGCAATAGTTTTACTATTGAATCAGGTTATAACATTTGTGATTCTTGTGGGACAACTAAAGGTCATGTTCTTGGTTATTTTGACTTAAAAGAGTACGATCGATTTCATTTTCGAAAGAAGAGTATTTATCAGAGGAAGTATCACTATGAGAAAAAGGTTGATCAAGTCTCTAAAAGATTACATCTGACTGAGGATGAAAAGTGTGAATTGTACAATAAACTAATGGTAATAGACAATCACGTCATGGAAATACAAAACAAAAAACACTGTAGAAAGAGAATGATAAACATTTTCTACTTGATCAAGAAGACTCTTCAAGAAATGGGGTGTGAAAAGTACAAACTAGTTTATCTTAAGATTTCTCCCCAAACTTTGGAGAATTATGAAAAGTGGTGGGATAGTTACAAATCACTCCTTTGTGAAAGCACCAGTAAACAATTCCAGTTAGATAACCAAGTACTTCACACTCTTTAAATGGTGAGTTAACAACGTAAACACACCCTCGTCCAATTCTATAGTTTTTCCAAAAAGCTTTGAAAGCTAGACTGAAAATCAGATGATTGTTTAGTGTGGGTGAGTTTGATCTGAGGGAGTGTCTAGCGTCTGACAACCTATAAATAATTTGGTTTATATCCAGTTTTTTGTGTAAAATACTTTGCATAGAGAAACTGATAAACAAGACAAGCTTTAATAAAGTTATCACAGTAAAACTGTGTTTTATATGTGGGAAAGTAGAAATTTACATATTCTACAATTGTACTAATCATTTTCTACTTATGTGTAGATAGAAAATGTCTTAAAAGATATATGAATATAATATAAATGGAGGAACAATTAAGAGAGTGTATTCTTTCTGGAAATACAGATGAAAAACAGTTTTTTATTGGAAATAAAGTAATTACAGTTAATCCAAAAAAAAAACACAAGAGCAAATAGAAAAGGAAATAGAAGAAGAAATCCAAAGTGTGATAAATGAAGAAAACTATATGAAAATTTTTCTTGATAATATGAATGAAAGAAGTGGTGTAACAACGTATTGTCTCTTAATGTTTATTAGTTATCTTTTAAACCTTAAAAGATTAGTAGAAGAAAGAGGATTTGAAAGACATAAAGATCAAGTAGATAACTGTTTTGACATGGTATATAAGATTCTTAGTCATCTTCGTAATATGCAAAGAAGAAATATACTTAAAACAGATCGTGATTTGTCTATAATAAATGAGAATTTAGAAAAAATTTTGAAAATTAACAGAGAAGAATTAGAAGATGAACCAATGTATAATATTATGAGTTACATTTTGTTAGATTTGAAAGATAATGAATTCACATTTGACTATGTAGATAGAATAGATGATTTTTACCATCGTGTAAAAGATAAGGAAATAGAGATGCTTGAAATTGATTAAAAAGGGCTTAAAGAGATAAAAGTAAAATATAAATGGCAAACATGCTAGAGAAAAAGTTTACAAATGAAGAATTAGGATTTGAGCTAACATCATTTATTGACAAACAGCAAAATGTTTGGTTTATAGGCAAAGATGTTGCTCAGATACTTGGTTATAGTAATGTAAGAAAAGCTATCTGGAATCATGTTGATAGTGAGGATAAACAGTTGATTTGTTGGCGTACCCAAAATGGGGACGTCAACAATAACCAACCGCGTGAAACACGAGGTCAGCAAAATGACACTAGAGGAAAACACTACACATTTATTAATGAATCAGGTTTCTACTCCCTTTTATTGTCCTCAAAATTAGAAACTGCTAAAAAGTTCAAACACTGGGTTACCTCACAAGTTCTCCCATCTATAAGAAAATTTGGTTATTACAAAGTTTTTGACAATCCAAATAATAAAATGTTCAAAATAGAAAATGAGATGGACCTCCACTGTAAAGTTGTTGAACTAATTAGAAATTTTTATCCAAATGCTATTATAGTACCAGGACTTGGGGAAAACCAAGATACACCAGATAAAAGAATTAACAGTTGGAAAAAAGGCTATATGCGAGGCCAACCAGATTTAATGATTCTTGATTATCATAAAGACTATAAAGGTCTTTGTATTGAATTTAAATCACCAACTAATAATTACTGTGTCTCAGAAGCTCAAATGAAGATGAAGGAAAAGTACCGTGATAATAATTATGCATTTATACTTAGTAATGATTACGATAAAATAAGTAAGCTAATACATAAATTTATGGTCGGTGTTCGTATTCATTGTAAATATTGCACAAGACCATTCCGTAATAAAGAAAAACTAGAAATACATTATAAGGTAATTCATAGAATTGAGAAAAACGTCTAATTTCTAAATAATTATTATTTGGAAATAAAATGGCATACAAACATGTTAGAGAATATTTGGTTTAGAGGAAAGGATGTTGCTAAGATCCTAGGTTATATATTAGTTATTATTTAATCTTTAAGCCATTTATTTTAATTTTTTATAACAGATGACATGAGCTAAGTATTTTAAACATTTTTCTTTTAATTGTTCATCATTAATATCTTTTTTAGACTTAAAACATTCACAATAACAAATAGCTTTTTTCCTCATTAAATATAAATCATCTGGAAGTTTAGAATCAATTTCTTTACAAATCTCATCTCCAATTAAAGCTAGAGCCATTTCATATCTAACAATCATATCTTTTTTCAATTTATTTAACTCTTCCATTTTATTATGTGCTTATACTAAATTTTTTATTATACCTACTAGCAAATCTATCTGCTATAGGAGTCTGATCAAATATCATTTCATCTATTAGTTTCATTCTATCAATAAACTCTTGTTTATTAAACTCATCACCCCTAAGAGCTGCACGAAGTTCAACTAGTACTTTTTCATAAGTAGTAAATGCAATCTTTGACATTTCAATTTTTCTCTTATAATTCTTTTTCTTTCCAATTCCCGTCACGATAACTCCAGCGACATTTACAACTCCGAGAACAACAGTGTTTAAAGTTATTCCACCAGCAATAGTTCCTATTGCCATCAAGCATATTCCAGAAATACTAAAAACATCATCAAGAAATTTATAACTCCTATAAGACCTCTTAAAACACCAGTATTTTTTGTGATAGTGACTTATAAAAGTCTTTGAGGGTTTTAACATCTGATTCTGACAGAGATTTATCAATGTGATTGAATTCAAAGATATCCTTCATTTATATTCACATTATATAAGACCGATTTAACTTTCCTTGAAGCATTACTTTGTGAAATTGCTCAGAGTCAAAGTCGTAAAATTTTGGAAAATACATTAATTTATTTAACACTTCATCTTCAGTTGTAAACTTCCAACGTTGATTAACATTGTATTGAACGGCTGGTATAGTTAATGTTGCGCTGTAGTTACTTATTTTAACTTTTGTGACATTTGTATCAAAATTTTCTGTCAGCCATAAAACAATTATTTTGCCATTAAAACTACTTAGCATGGTAAAATTTTGAGTTGCTTTATTGATAAAGTTACTTTATTGTTTGTTTTATCATAATTTAATTTTATTAGTATGTTATTGTTTGTTGATAAATATTTAGTTAGGGTAAAACTCCTATTTCTCCAATGACTAAAAACAATACATAAAGTAGATTTCGAAGAATGTGAAGGAGAAAAAGTAACATCATAACCATTAACATTTAAGCCATCTTTTTTCATTTCACCTAGGTCTTTATTAGGTGGTAGTCTAATATTAGGCTTTACAGAATTAATAATAACTCCAGATGGACCTATATTTATTCCATAACTATCCGCATTAGCAAAGTCATAGACCTCACTAAAGTATAATCTGTACAAAGCATTTTTAGTAAAAGGAGCTACTTCTTTTACTAATGCAACTGTTGCAGCACTATTATCATTTTGTCGGTCAAGTTTGATATTTTTAATTATTTTTTCGATTTGCATTTATATTAACATTATACACCACTTCTGTTGGTTTGATATCAAATGTGGTGTGATAGTCGTAAACTTTATCTGGATCGATATTGCTAACTGTACCTATAATTCCATAGGCAATTATGTAAACTCCTAAAAACTGTCTCGGATATTTATAAATGTTATATCCTCCTTTTTTAATATCAACAAGAATGTGAAGAAAGTATCTATTTCCAGATGACAACTTCCGAAAATTAACTATTATTCTATGGTAGTACATAATTTTTGTTTGCCCTTTTGAATCAGTGTATCTATGGGATAGTTTTCTTATACCTACATTTCCAATTGATAATCCCGTTGAAGTTCCTTTGTCAACACTTATTTGAGACTTATCCCAAAGATTATAATCAGTGTTAAGTATGTCTAGACAAAGGGTATAGTCAGCATTTGCAGTTAGTCGGTAAAAATTAATTCCCATCTTATACTTATATTGACCTTGACGATTTTTAATTATATTCATGAAAATTACTTTGTGGTTGTAATCGTGAAAGTTACCTTTTGAAGGTGGTAAGTCTCCTATCTTATTTATCAAAAAACTAAATCCACCATCTATTTCATCAGTCCATTGAGACCCACTTGACATGAGATAACTAAACTCGTCTTTATAATGGCTTGGTTGAACTGCAGTATTATGAACTAGTTTGTCGGTGTAATCTTTGGTTACCGCATCACTGTTATGTAGTGGATTACTCATATTTATTATTTTATTACCACCAAGATTAAGTTCTCCAGTCATAGCGACGGAACCATCTTTTTCCAAATAATCACTTAAATCCGGACTTCCAGTATTATCATCAACATACTTTTTGGTTGCAGCATCTGTGTTTAACATTGGAGTTGCGAGACCAACTATTTTATTATTACCAACATTAAAGTTTCCAGTCATAGCAACTGTATCATCTTTTTCCAAATAATCACTTAAAT
Organism: Porites lobata; assembly: GCA_942486035.1. NCBI lineage: Eukaryota > Metazoa > Cnidaria > Anthozoa > Scleractinia > Poritidae > Porites > Porites lobata. Next base: position 55,547 of record CALNXK010000106.1, on the reverse strand, counting down.
CTGGGGCAGCTGTGTTATCATCAACATATTTCTTTGTTGCAGCATCTGTGTTTGATGTTGGAGTTCCTAGACCAATTATTTTTTTGTTTCCAAGATTTAGGTTATTAGTCATTGATACACTTCCATCATTTTTTATAAAAGAACTAGTATCAGGTATTGAGTCATCCACATACTTTTTGGTTGCAGCATCTGTGGGGTTTGTTGGTTGTTTTAAATAAATTATACTTTTGTTGTCCATGTTTAGATTATAAGTCATTTTATTTGTTCCAGCAATGTGAAGATATCTTGATTCAGTAAAAGCTAATGGTGTTGGTTGTTGGTTATCTGTTGGAGTTGGTAGATGATATATTCGATTTTTGTTCATGTCCAGATTTCCAGTCATTGGGTGAGAGCCATTTCTATAAAGAAAACGTATATCCGCGTATTGTTTTGTGGCTGCATCATCTGCGTCTGATGGTTCTTTAAGATTAGTAATACGGAAGCGGTCCTTCATATCAATGTCGGAATCAACTGTCAATCGTGTTGTTGTGGGTGAATTATCATCAACATACTTCTTTGTAGCAGCATCAGTATTAGAATTAGGTGCACCAACATTTGTGAGTCTTTTTTTATTCATATCATAATTACCATCTGTGGTTAGACTAAATCCAACTCCTGGAGCACCCTGAATTCCCTTAGCAAAGGGATGATTTAAAGATTGCTCGTTAAATATACCCATTTTATTTATTAGTTATATATTACCAATAAAGTTTTTTGCAATACGTTTTTTTGGTTTATCAACATATAAAAATGAATACGGTTTTCTTGTTGCTGATTTATAATCTTCTTTGTTAACCCCCAACTCAGATGATATTCTGTTGGATTTCCTCGATGATGGAAATTCGTACAAGCAGTAGTGAGAACAATTCAGTCGAATATCTTTTGGTGTTTTATTAAATGATTGACTGAGGTAGATTACAGAGCAATTCTTATGTCGTCCTTGAATGAAATAATCTATTAACTGTCTCTGGTTTTTATCACATACATAGTCATCAAATATAACAAGTTTTTGGTTGTCTTCATAATCCATTTCTGACACTGGGTTTATTTCATCATTACTCAAATGAAGTATTTCATATCCAACTTTAGAACTCAGTTCTCTCATTTTTTGCATTAGCTTTTTGTATTTATCCTGCTCTAAATTACGCGCATAAAGATAAATCTCATCGAAGTACAACAGTGGTTTAATTAACATGTGGTACAACTGAGTAGTCTTACCACTTCCACTGTTTCCACAGATTAACATCCGAAATGTGTGTGATGGCATGAAGGGAAATAACTGTTTATATTTTTTATCTGGGTTGTCACCACTATCATAATTTGGTATTTCCATTTATCTAATATGTACATTAAATAAAATGGACATCCAAGAAGCCGAAAAATTTTCAAGAAATAAAATTGAAGCTGATGCTTTGACTCAACAGGTGAGAGATGTAATGAAAATAACAAAATGGGAAAAACAAGATGCTCGGGAAGGTTTTAAAGAGACATTTAAACCACCTATTAAATCTCAAGAGAGTATTAAAAAAGTATTGATGACCAGCAAGATGCAACTATAGCACAACTTAAAAAAAATCAACTTGCTCTTACTCAAGGTTTTCATCAGTTCAACCGATTAGCTGATATGAGAGAATTACCATATGACAATGAAGAAGGTTGGGATAGAAATTGGTTAGCAGAACCCAAACCTTCAGATGATGTTGGAATGTTAAATTTAGAAAAAAACTTTGAAGGCAGAGATCTAGAGTTATTAAAAGAATTTGGTTACCCAAGACCAAATGATTTTTTTGAAATTAATCTTAAAGTTTTAGATCTAAATTTAGAACAATTAAAAGATAGTATAAAACAACTAAATGGTGAAATTAGTGGTAGAAAGAAAGCTAAAAATCCATCTCCATTATATGAAGCTGAAACTGAAATTAAAAAAATACAAAAAGGAACACTAATGAAATATAGAAATACTATGAAAGATTACTTAAGATCGCTTAAATATAAGGTAGGGGAAGGAATGATTTACTTTAACAACCCACATCAACTTCTAGACAGACTTGAATTACTCGGTGGTTCAATTCTTGCTGGGAATAATGGTGTTATACCTGAGTTTTCTCAAATTGCACATCTTCTCAACCAAATGAAAGTGATCACAAAAAAACAACTTAATGATTTACTAAAAAACTATATAACAATTAAATAAAAATGGAAGAACGAGCTATCCACATTTCCTCCATAAACAGGGAAAAAAGAGGAACAAGCAGACCTGGTGATTTTACTATTAAGTTTAATCCATCTCTGAAACTTAACCCTGAAAAATCCCACCAACTTGCTCTTGATCGGCTGTCCATGACTTACTCTTGGTACAACATTAGAAGTGATTATGGAAACAATAAAATAAAATATACTCATGATGGATCCACCTGGCAAACAATTACTTTTACAAATGGAATGTATTCCTACTCAGATATTAATGATTACATTCATCAATACATGTCTCAAAAAAACCATCACTCAACAGACTCAAGTGGAAAAAGGAAGTATTCAATCAATCTAACTTTTATTCTATCTACCTATCGAGTACTCATAACACTTGATGGTGATTATCAACTTGATCCGAGAGGAACAGAATTTGGAGACCTAATTGGATTTGAAAAGAAACTCGTTACTAAAACAGAGTATGGAACAAAACTACCAAATATCACAAATTCGATTGATGTATTAAATATCAACACTACCGCAATAACTGATAGCATTGTAAATGGAATAAGCACAAATACCATTGCTGTGATACCAACTGATAATCTCACAAGGTCTTATCCATTTACGTTTGAACCTAAAAGACCATTGTTTTGCCCAGCATCTACATTTCACATTGATGAAATGAGAATCTATGTTACAGACTCACTTGGAAGACCAGTAAATTTTAATGGTATTGATTGGTTTATGACTTTAATACTTCAATCGATGTAATACTTCGTAGTTATATAACTATTAAAATAAAATGATGAGGCAATCAGAGTTTAAAATGAAACTTAACCCTGAATTGGGGAGATATACAAGACAACATGTTTATGGAGAAGGAATGATGGATGTGTTTAAATCGTTTGGTTCAAAATTATTTGGAAAAACAGTCAAATCAGCTGTTAAAAAAGGAGCTAAAAAAGCGGTAACAGCAGCAGCAACAAAAACTGGTGAACATGTTGGACAAAAAGGCTGGAGATAAAATAGTGCAAATGTTATCCAAAAGTAATAATAAACCAAAAGTTACTTTTAATGAAAATGTTGAAACAATTCCAAACAAAACAATGACTCAAAAAGAAATAAATAAAAGAGTGAATGCCATTCTTAGTGGTGGTAAAATTACATAATTATTAAAATAAAATGAAGTCTTTAAGAAATCCAAAATATTTAGAAAGATATGAAGATGTTGTTTTTGACCTTGAACAAGCTTTAGCCACACCTGGAAATAATGCTCATCAAACTAAAACAGGTCATAGATTTGTTGCTGATAACACAGGTGAGGCCACTCCATTTGATTGGTATAATGCGCGATTTTCAGTAGATTTCAAAGTTAATCAGCTGGCTGCTGGCATGGAGCTAATTTAGATGCTGATGGCGACCAAATGGGAATAGTAAATGGAAGTAGTTATCTCATAGAAAAGTTATCTATCCTAGCAAATGGTAGAGATGTTTACAGTTGTAACTACGCTAATCACGGTGTATGACATTTGCAGACTGCAGACTGCAGACTGCAGACTGCAGACTACAGATTGCAGATTGTAAATTAAAAAACATCAAAAATCTTCCTTATAAAGGTGACACCATCAAAAATATAACATCGTGTGAAAGTGAGAAAGTAGCCTGGGAACAAGGTTGATGTTTTTGCGCAAAGTTACATTGGCCTTATTTCCAAGATGCTGTTGGCTATTCTTCACCAACGCGACTCTTTATTGACTCATCCGGCATATCGATAATTGCGTTGATTCTTTATTCTTCTTAGATTATTGTGAATTGATAATGACAAGTAGCAATGCCCACTAATGCCTGTGTAAATAGCAGTCTTTTTTACAAAGGAGTTTATGGATTGCGAGCACTTCGTGCTCACTACAGTTACGTCGGCAAAAACAACTAGGATAGATCACGGACATTTAACAAATTTAAATGAAGTATTTCATCTTAGCAGTATTTAAGGATATGCTAAATAATCTAAACCCAACAGATCCTACCTGGACTCGACGAATTACCGGAAGTGCATTTTGAATTTCTAAATACTAGGCAAATCGACAATGGCTTTTTTTAACAGGCCAACCATTGCTCATACTCAAATCCTAGTACACAGGTGGGGCCCCCGTAGAATAAGGATTCCGGCGCTGTTTCACAAACAGACTTATATAACCAGAGTTTAGTTTCGTCTGTCGTGCAGGCTAAATTGCTAGCCTGTTGCTATGGATTCATGAACAAGTTTGTGACATCGACAGACATTATTCTGCTCTAATTCAATACGAGAAGAACAGCCAACAACTCCTTCAGGAATGAAGTCAGTGTAATTTGCGTGAAAAATATAAATTTCGCTTCTAGGCCTTGCAGGTACGTCTCGGAACAAGGTAATGTTGATGATGATGCCACCTTTATCACGATATTTTTGGTTTCATTCAATTTACAGTCTTGCTGCATGACGAGCTTTGAAGCGCGAAAAAATATTATGCAAATTAGCTGGCTGCACATTCAATGTGCAGCCAGCTAATTTGCATAAGTAATTCAAAACCAAGGTCTGACAGCTCTAGGCTCTTGAGGTGTTAGCTGAATACCCTAGGACTTCCGTAAATTGCCCACAAAAGAGTAACTCAAGCTACCATAAACTGAAATGAAGGTAACGGCAATATTCGATTAAAGCAAGGTTTAAATCTTTTTCTGCTCGGCTAACCATCTTCCGAGGCACTTACTATTTTGGTAATAATAAAACGCCATAAACATTTTACATTGCGCCTTTTTCAGTCTCGGGCAGTAAGTTATAGTATGAAATGGAGGTAAACTCAAAAATTCAGTTTTGTGACTACCCTGCAACTTTGAAACTATTTAAGCCGCTACCTAAAAGGCTGGGAAAATGTTTTTCGTAAAATTCGTAAAAGTAGCTCCTTATACTCTAATTTAACATTACCAAATTTAACAAACGCGGTAACTACTTTATGGTCCTGTATCAGTATGTAAAGGCATCAAATCCTTATAAAGCCGACAGAAACAACAATTAACAGACAAGTACTAAATATGATTTAAGATTTTTTTGTACTGCTTTTATATCAAGCAAATGAAATAGTCCTGGCGATATGTCATTATCGCAAAATCGCCAAATTCAGAGGTTCCTAGATCACTAACACAAAATACTGCAATACATGTTCTTATACTGCTCTTTTACTCCGCTTTGTTAAGACAACACTCATGCCAAAATCAAGTTCGAGCGCGTGCTAATAAAATAAGATGGATTGAGAGAAAGCTGTTAATTGACCATGAATATTCAAAAAGAGTAAGAGTTTAGGTATACATTAGCCGGGATACTACAGCATTGATTAGAGTGTTTTTGCAAGTTAACTGTCGATTTCAGGTATACTCTACCCAGGATACTACAGGAATGATTAGAGCATTTTTGCAAGTTAACTGTAGATTTCAGGTATACGCTACCCGGGATACTACAGGAATGATTAGAGCATTTTTACGAGTTAACTGTAGGTTTCAGGTATACACTACCCAGGATACTACAGGAATGATTAGAGCATTTTTGCAAGTTAGCAGTAGATTTCAGGTATACGCTACCCAGGATACTACAGGAATGATTAGAGAATTTCTACGAGTTAACTGTAGATTTCAGGTATACACTACCCAGGATACCACAGGAATGATTAGAGCATTTTTGCAAGTTAACTGTAGATTTCAGGTATACGCTACCCAGGATACTACAGGAATGATTAGAGCATTTTTGCGAGTTAATTGTAGATTTCAGGTATACGCTACCCAGGATACTACAGCATTGATTAGAGCATTTTTACGAGTTAACTGTAGATTTCAGGTATACGCTACCCAGGATACTACAGGAATAATTAGAGCATTTTTACGAGGTAACTGTAGATTTCAGGTATACACTACCCAGGATACTACAGGTTAATACTATGCAACGCAGATAACAAAAGCTCAGGAAACAAGGGGACCCTGCAAGACCCAGCGAGGCTGCTTGTCTGCGAAATTTTTTTGAGACAAGAGCTGACTCTCTCGAATGTTGAACTAGAATAGAATAATCCAGAATTATAATTTTAAACATCAATTGCTACTGATATAATTATTAAGTTTTCTTACCTGTCTGGAGTCTCTTCCACTGATGTCAATGATCTGGGCGCCAAACAAACGCGTGCGGTACATATTTTCCGCCACAAATAATTAAAAGCACTTTCATGAGATGGTGATCAAAATGCAAAAGCAAAATAGGAAAGCCGGCGCCAAATTGCTAGAGGCTAGCGATCGTTTGTTGGGCGGCGTGTGATAGAGTGAAACTGATAAAATATCGAGAAATCTGGACAGAATCTTTTTGTAATACATTATCAAAAATTATGTGAAATACATCATCAGAGAACACGTGCGAACAAAATAATTTCGGCCCGATATTTTTTTCTCGGTATTTTTCATCGACAAAAAACCAAAACATTAAAAATCACGACTTACCATCAATTAATCGGCTAAACAAAGCTAAACTTACCAAAGTCAATAACCAAGTAAGGATTTCCTACAGAAATAATTTGCCACTCTCGTTTAGCAGTATAGTGGTCGAACTTGACGTTGGTTAAAACGGATTCGTTTTGCTGGCATCTTCCCGTTAAATTAAAGTAGATTTAACACTTGCCAGGAGTAATTAGAAATCTAGCCATTTTGCTCATAGCTTCGCAAATGCAACCAGTGTTATGCAGTAAAGCGACAGAAACTTTAGCGAAATATTCACACGCGACAGTCGCGACGACCTCAGTAAATCTAACAAATGAAACAAGATGCTGAGAGAAAAAAAGGGCTTCATTGATTGTTTCCGGCAGGCGGTGACAAGTAATGTACGAGATTAGAAGACCTCCTGGTCAGAATTTTTTTTGTAGCCTAAGCCCGTCATGTCATGCAGTCTGCAGTCCGCAGTCTGCAGTCTGCGGTCTGCGGTCTGCAGTCTGCGGTCTGGAGTCTGCAGTCTGCAGTCTGCAGTCTGCGGTCTGCGGTCTGCGGTCTGCGGTCTGCAAATGTCATACACCGCGCTAATCATGTAGTAAATATTAAGAATTTGCTTGAGTATAATCCTTCCTATGTAGAATTTTACTATCTTGATACATCAAGACATGCTGAAAGAAATAAATATACAAAAAGGCAAGTAACTCACAGACGAAATGAAGCTAATAACGCTGATCAAGTGGGATTAACGATAGATGATGTTGAAGCTAATTATAACAAAGGTTTTGCAATAAGAAAAGTATTACTGGGTGACTCAGCAACAGTACGATGTGAAATTCCTCTTCACAGATATTCTTTCTTTGAATCATTAGAGGAAAAACTTCTTCCAAATACAAAAATTGAGCTGAATATAGAACTAGAATCAAATAATAATCTTATCTGGAGAGCTGGAGGAAACGATTGTAGAGTTATACTAACAAGATTTCAACTATTTATTCCAAGATTAACAATTAACTCAGAAGGACAAAAGTTGTACATGGAAAATTATCTAAAACCCTACAAATGGGTGTACCTCCATGAAAAGGTTGAGCGGTCAAATAACTCTCAACAGCAAACAGGTCATTTTAGAATTACAAATGCTATCTCAAAACCTCGCCCGCCATGTATTTGTTTTTGGAATTAACACAGCCAATATTGATTTACAAACAGCAAATCCATTTTTATACAATACTTTTAATCTACCAAACAATGCTAATATATCTCGCTGTTATCTTGATGTTGGAAATGGAAATGAATACCCTGATATTCACTTTAAACCAACTACAGATCCAGCAAGAGTTTTCAGAGAAGTAATGGGATATGTTGACGCAAATAACGACTTTCAAGGTGGAACACTTCTCAATAGAACAAATTTTGAGTCTTTGTTCCCATTTGTTTACTTTGACCTGACAAAACAAAAAATGGATATAAAAGATGGAGTTACAAAATTAGCGTTTCATTATGAGTTATCTGCTAATCCAAACGCTGATTATAATATCTATGCTCTGATACTTCACGAGCGAGTGGCAGAAATCGAACAGCAAGGAGGAAAACTATTGCTTCGTGCTTAATATAAACATTGAAATAAAATGAATTTTAAAGAATATAAAGATAAAATCAATAAAGAAAGTTATCCAGATGAATATGCTTTTCAAAAGTATGATTCAAAAACTAAAAAAACTTACAAAGATGAAGAAATGTATAATATTAAAAAAAGTTTTTCAGATATATTACATGATGAATTAAAATCTTATAAAAATATAATAGGAAATAAATACTATAGACAAATTATCTATTTATCTAAAAAAGATTATAAGAAAGTAGAAGTAGGTAAACCGTATAATTTAACTGTATATGTAAGTAAAAAAAAATTAAAATACCAACTGCTCTTTTTCTTACAAAAAAACAAATAAAAGATTTTGTTAAGGCAGAATATAAAGATGGTTATTTTAATTCAACTTTATCAAAAGATCAAATTGAAAAAACATTAAAAGAAACTCAAAATATAAATGTTAAAATTTCTAATATTCTTGATAAACTATCAAATGCTAAATCTAATCTTGAATTTAGAAGAGAAAAAAATCTTAAAAAATTCATAGCTGATTTAATGAAATATTCTTCCAAAACTCCCATGCTAAAAAGTAGAAAACAACAAGATGAAAAGGTAATTAAATCTTATTTAGATAAAAATAAAAAAAATTGGAAATTATTATCAAACTTTTATAAGATTAAACAATGTTGATTTGGTTAGGTTTATAAAAAAATGCATCTCAGGCGATACTAATACTAGTTTTATTATAGATTTTGACTATAAAAGTAAAGTAAAGGATTTTTTTCCTTTTGTTGTTTATCTTACAGCTAAACAAAAAAATTTTTATTATAGTTGGTTAGGAACTAAGAGATTTGAATTAGAAATGTCTAAAACCCAATTTCATAAAACATGTTTTGCTAGCATAGTTATAAATATAGATATTTATTACTATAAAAATTATGGTGATTTTCCACCTCCTATAAAATTAAATATAAAATTTATTGCTCCTCTAGCAATTGAAATGAAAAACTTAATAGATTTTGATGAAGATTCTATTCCAACAACTACAACTACAAAATCTATTCCAAAATCAGATCTTATTCCAACAACTACAACTACAAAATCTATTCCAAAAAGAAAAACACAGAAAAAAATAGATGAAATAATGACAAAAAATTTAACAGATTTTACCAAAGATCCATGTAAAAGTTACACCAAAAATCAAAGTTTGAAAAAAATAAAAACTGAAGTACTAAAAGCTTTAGTAAACAAACTTAATTACCCGCTTACAAAAGATGTTCTTGGGATAAAACTAACAAAAGATTTAAAAGAAAAAATAAGTAAACTAAATTCAGAAGCAGCAATTGGGTTAACTTGGATTATTAGAGCATTAGTTCTAAGTAATACAAAAAAATTACCAGTTTATTATGAAAATAATAATTATTTTCAATTATCTAAAAAAGAAATAAAAGAAATTATTGAATATTACTTTACAACATTATCTATACTTTTAAATCCAGTTTACCCAAGCACAAATAAATCAAATCAACAGAGCTCATAAAACAGGAGGACGGTTGGTTATCAAACCAACTCGTAGGCAAGTAGAAGGAGGATTTCTTGGTACACTTGCATCTATTGGAATTCCAATGGCAATTAATTTAGTATCTAAAATGTTTGGCTCTGGGCTTCAAGTTGATAGGGGAACATCATCTAACACAGCAAATGTTTATGTTCCACCCACAGATGGTGGAGGTTATCCTTATCATTCACCACCCTTTTTCGGTACATGGGAAAACCCAATAGGAATGGGCGTTAAAAAAATGCCCAAAAGAAGAGGACGACCGCGAGGCAGTGGTCTACTACTAGGAAAAAACAGCCCATTCAACTCAATTCCCATACTACGAGACATTTTGTAATTAAACCGCTTTCCAACTTTGACCTCATGGATTTGATAAAAAGACTTGGTATTAAACATTTTAGAGGAATATACAGTCGTGATGGTCTATCAAAAAAGATTAGAAAAGAATGTGGAATAATCAATCTCGATGACATCACTGGCCCTGGAACACACTGGGTTTGTTATAGAAATATAGACAATATAGTTGAGTACTTTGATCCATTTGGTTTAATAATGCCAAATGAAGCACTGGAGTATTTTCATACTTCTGGAAAACGCATAATTTACTCAATGGATGAAATACAAAATCGCAATACTGTTCTCTGTGGTTACTGGTGTTTATATTATCTACTAGAAAGACAACGGGGTAATAGTATTCTAAACGTAATACATAACCCACATTTCGATAATGACAACAGTGATTTTATAAAAGAATATTTCTCTTAAGACTAAATATAAAATTTATATTTAGTCTGAATCCACAGGCGCATCCTTTAGTTGTTTAACCCTATCAACTTTTGTATTTAGATCTTTAACGCTATCAACTATATCATCAAACTTCGAGTAAATGTCAATAAGGCGATAAAGTTTTCTTCTTTTTATCACTATTTATTTGCAACCAAGAATACTCCTCATCTCTGATTTTTCCCCACATCTCACATTCACCAGCCATTAGTACTCTAGAAAGATTATCTTTTTTCTTTCTAAGAGTCTCAAACTCATTATTTATTTTTCTTTCCCAAAATCTTTTAGTGTTTTAACATCCATCTTTTTTTCTATCTCAGAAAAGAATTTGGCCTCCATTTGTTATTTAAATAGATAATTTCCTTTTACAACTTTATTAAATGTACTTGATTTTTCACTTATTTCCATAAGCAACTCAAATACTTTTATAAATCGAGCATCATTTTCCAATCTAGCAAAATCAGCGTATTCATAACTCATGTTTAAATTATTATATATCTTTTGAAGTTCACTTTTATAAAATTAGCTCTAGTTGTCATTTTATCTAAACATTATACTAAATGACAAAATCATATTGTATTGTAGATAAAAGAGTAACTCCTTGCACAGAGACAAGCGGTTACCAGAAAGATAAAAGAGGGCGTACTCAATTGTATTGTAGATGCGCAGTTTGTGGAAACAAAAAAGTTAGATATGTGAAAACTGGATCAGTTTCTCAAACTGGAAGTGGTAAAAAGAAGTCAAAAAACTAATTAGCCCGTCTGAGAAGGCGGGCGGTGATTTATTTGATACTGTAGTTGGCACAGCTACAGACGCGTTTGCTGAACATGCTTTGCCTTGGATGGGACGCAAAGCAGTTGAAATGGGGCGGTATGGAGCAAGTGAATTAATGAGAAATAAAAAACTACAAAAGAAAGCTGTAAATTATGGGATTAATAAACTCACTCCATTTATTCAGGAGAGTGTTGGAACAGCAATGGATCAACTGTCAACCAAAGTTAGGCCAAATAAAAAGTATAAAACTGACAGAAAAGACTTAGACGGCCGATCAGGACGAGGGGTTGGAGGTGGGGTGAATCCAACTTTGCAGTATGCTTTTGATGAAGCTAAAAATGGTGGATATAAGGGTTCTATAGATCAATTTGCTACAACAACTGGACTAACACATGAGTTAACTGGGGGAAATCTTGTTTTTGATGCTGTCAAATTTGGATGGGATAAAGTAGCTAAAGGAGCTGTAAATAAAGCTATTCAGGCTGAAAAAAAACACCAAGATTTTGTAAAAAGTGGAAGTAGGCAGCATTTTATAAATAGTTGGAAAGCAGTAAAAGAATTAGGTTACAAACATAAATACTTTACTTTCTATTTAAGTTTGACAAATAAACCACTTGGATGGACAATGGGATCTGGAGTTGACATTCACAAACAAATACTAAAAGTAGCTCCGCGTAAAGGTTTTGTACTTCCTGGGCATAAATATACAGGTCTCGGAAATCCACTCGAGTCTCAATTGAAATATGATCTTCAAACTGGACAGATACTGGAAATCTATGAACAACCAACTGGGCGAACAGATGCTGTATCTATGCAACACAATGTTGATTACTCTGTCTGTGCAAACAAACCCAAAAGTGAACAAGTGCAATGTAAAAATAAAGCTGATAGAAAAACGGTAAAATCATTAGATGCAATTCCTTGGAAAGAAAGACAATGGGGGCATGCTTTGGCTAGAACTATGATAAATACAAAACAAAAACTTGGACTTGGTTTAAACACGCGTCGGCGTTGAGTGATAGTGATTGGTGTCAACAATTAGCCGACGAACTTCACAAACCAATCACAAGAAACTTTCAAAAGAGATCGGTGGTGTCAAACGGAATTGATGATATCTGGGCAGCTGATTTGGTAGAAATGCAAAAGTTTAGTAAGTGGAACAAAGGGATTAAATATCTTCTAATGGTTATTAATGTGTTTAGCAAGTATGGATGGATAATGTGGTTGAAAGATAAGAAAACCGAAACTGTCAGTAAAGCATTTGAGAACATATTCAAAAGTAAACGTAAACCAAAAATGTTATGGACTGATAAAGGTTCTGAGTTTATCAGTAAACATTTCAAAGATTTTTTGAAAAGTAAAGGAATTAAACTATATCACACTGAAAATGAAGAAAAATCTAGTGTTGTTGAGCGATGGAATAAAACAATGAAAAACAGAACGTGGAAGATGTTTACTGTTAATAACAACACTGTTTACTGGGATAAGATAGATAAACTAGTTAATGATTACAATAATGCTAGACATTCTAGTATAAAAATGACTCCTATTGAAGCGAGTAAAAAGAAAAATGAAAATAAAGTTTGGTGTAATTTGTATGGTGATTCTATTTACTTGAAACCTGGTAAACCGAAATTTTCTATTGGTGATAAAGTTAGAATTTCTAAGTATAAGAGAAAGGTATTTGATAAGGGTTACACACCAAACTGGACAGAGGAGATATTTGTTATTAATAAAGTTTACCTACAAAACCTGTTACATATAGTATTGTTGATTTAATAGGAGAAGAGATTAAGGGTTCTTTCTATGGAAAAGAATTACAGAAAGCAAAACAGCAAACATTTAGAATAGAAAAGATTATCAGGAGGGATAATAAAAAGAAAATGGCACTAGTAAAATGGAGTGGATATCCTGATAAATTTAACTCATGGGTTAGCTCTAAGGATTTGGTTGATTTTTAATACAAATAATGTATTAAAAATAAAATCCTATTATTTAGTCAGTTTCTTCTTTATCAGAGATAAGTAAGTCTTCAACTACTTGCTTACTCTCTTCCTCTTCCTCTTCAATTGTTAGTAAAGACTCTCTAGGTTTTAGTGGTTTGACATAACACTCATGTACTTTTATTTGTAAAGATGTTACAGTTTTACTTATGAAAATTCCTTCTATTATAAGTGCCATTTTAACATTGCAGTACTGATCAATATATTTAAAAGGATTTAAATCCTTCTTTCCCTTTGTCTTAAATAGTGAAAGAATCTTCTTTGATTTCTCAGAGTAAATAAGTTTTGCGTAAAGAACTGGCGCGGATGAGAGATCTATTCTTGTTTTCTTCTTTCCTTTTTTATCTGTATATTCTTCCTGTTTGTAATAAAATGGTGAAGACAGAGTTGATGCTAGATCTGCACCGTACTCATTTGCTAGATATTGCTGAGAAAGATTTGTTACATTGTTAACAGCATCAAAAAATGAACGCTCTTTAGTACTTGGCTCGCTATCTTTAGCCCAAAGACATACTGGAATACTATAACCAACTAACTTGTTTGTTTCTTGATTTTTCTTCTCACTCACACCAAAGCTGAAAAGAAGTGGTGTTTCAATTACAAGTGGTCCTTTCTTTCCATTTAAATATTTGACTTCAATTGGGATACGCTTATACCTAATCTTGCTATCTTTCACTTTGTACTCTTTGGCTTCATTAAAAACAATATTCTCTGGTGTAAGATAATCGTAACTGGATAATTGCATTTTTTATTATAATAATTTAATTTTTAAGCCATAATTTATTTTTCTGGCCAGAGTAGATTCACGCTCCAGTAATTAGCCGATTCAGGATTAGTATAAGTTAACTCTCCCTGTTTATTTTTAATCTTTTTAGCTCGAGCGAGATACTTCTCTTTTAGCTCTTGATCTTTATGGATAAGATAGTCTGGATACTGTGATGACCCGAAATGAATTTTCTTTCCACTTGAAAGTGTTGCTACATATTTGTTATTTTTTCGTGATGAATAATCAAGAGATTCAGCACCGAGTTTTTTAGCTTTTCTTGTTAATTTTTTAAACTCTTTACCTGAAACAACGTATTTATCATCATCTGATGAGGAGGAGTGGTCTTTAGGGTTATATGTTGGATCCTCATCATGTCTATAACCATCATCAACTATAAAATCCAAATCTTCTTTTGTAGGAATATCGTTTTTAAATTCCATTTTTATTAATTGATTATGTTATTTAAAAAAAAATTCCCCTAATTAAACTTAAGTCTTGTAACAAACATTGTTAAAAGACTAAATATCATTCATTTCATTTATCCTTGATTCCAATTCTAAAATTCCCTCAATAAGTATTTCATCATTAAGAAATAAACCAAGCTTATAAAAAAACCCCCGAACAATTATTTTATCTCTATTTAGGATTAAGTCAACAAAATACCAATCAACAATCTTAAGCCTGTATTCTGTAGGATTATTAAAATATTCAATTATATGATTTACCAAACTCAGAATCATTTCATAAATAATAATCTTACCCCAATTATTACTTTGAATGTTTAATCCCATTATAACCTCTTCAATATATATCTTAAGATTTAATGCTAATTTTAAATTATCAATCCCTCTTATAAAAAGATATTCATTTCTGTATTCCCTTGCATAATCTGGGATTTTATTAGTTTTTTTAATGCATTTCTGGTAATTCGAAGAGTGCGCCAGGATAACCATTTCCCTAACGACTAACTTTCAAAAATTGTAAATGGTTGTCACTCAGTCAAACATATTTAAGGTTTTTATTGGTACGTGTCAGCACACACACAGTTATTGTACTTAAAGGTTCATAGTGGACCATAATAGAGATTGGCTCGATTTAAAGGGGTTTTTAATTTTGCAGGTCTTTATAGAGAGGTCTGGGTTCGAAATTAGGCAGTAAGCATTTGAGAAAATGTAGAATGTTTGCACAATTTTGACGGTGAATGTAGGCCTGACCTGCGGTAAATGCTTTTTAATCGTAAACAAGGATCTTCTTACTAAAATAGTAAAGCTAGCCAAACATTAGCCTGCACCGGGTAGTTTACTGACCTGCGGTAAATACTTTTTAATCGTAAACAAGGATCTTCTTACTAAAGTAGCAAAGCTAGCCAAACATTAGCCTGCACCGGGTAGTTTACTTTGGTTTCAATGACTTCCAGATGGTGAACTTTTTATGTTACTTTGAAAGAGATATCGGAAAGCGATTGCGAATTTGAACGATCCCTCTGAACGCAAGCACATTTTAGGAAGAAGTTGTATTTGGAGAAAGGAAAATTGGAAATAGTATTAATCTGGATGAACTGCAAAAAGCAGTGTGTAAGGTCATAATTTGCTGTGAATCTGGGATCATCCACCGTTCATGCCATTAACTCGCCCCATGTTAGGGAATCCAAGACAGTCCACTCCGTGGATTCTGGATTTCAGGGACTGGTTTCTGCACTACCTTTTTTATCAGTTGGACTTGAACTCCGGATTCCAATCTCATTAGAGTATTCAAGATTGCAAGATTGCGAGGCCCATGATTCCGGATTCCAAAATCAAAAATTCCCTGGATTCTGAAATCCAGATTCCCTTACATGGGGCGACATTAATCGCTGCAAACTCGCTTTGAACTGTATTGTTTTCAGTCCTTATGACTAAATCACTCTGTGCTAAATTTTTGTCGTTAAACGTCTCCCTGAAGGGGTTCATGACTTAACGCATTTTGGTTTTCACTGACGGGTAGTTGTTGTTTTTTATAGCTGAGTAATTAAGCTGTAGTAGCTCGTAGAAGTAATAACTAAGAAACCTCTGATAGTTGGTTAGCCTCCTGTAAATAGTACATCCTCCTTTCATATTCTGTTTGGGCAACAACATCCCCACACCACTAACAACTTTCTTTCAACAGGGTAATACCAGATGCGAATGGATCTGCGTCTTCCCAACCCTCCATCAGTTCATCAGTTACAGATTTTTAGTTTGAATTATCCACTTGTTTCATCCATTAGTTGGTCTGTAAGTATTTAAAGTCAACAAAAGGTCGATGTCTATAAATTTAAAAAAATAGACATTCTTGTTTGATGATGTTGCTTATCACACTAGAAAGAGTTCAAAGAAAGGCGGCCGTTTTTGCCTCCAGAATTTCAACCGAACAGTTAGCGTTACAGACATGCTTAGAGAGCTGGAATGGGATACTTTAGAAATGAGAAGAAGAAAAAACAAGTTAACACTAACGTACAAACTTAGTCATAGTCTTGTAGATATAAAAACACAGAAATTTCTTGTGCCGAATAGCGAGACCAGAACACGTAGGAGCCATGCGTTTAAGTATAGAATACCCCAAATTAGCAGGGACCTTTTCAAGTTCTCTTTTTTTCCTAGATCCATATGTGAATGGAATACTTTGCTTTCAGACATTGTAAATTCTAAGTCACTGAACTGTCTTAAAACAAATTTAGTAAATTATCTTAAATATGAATGCGACACGACTAGGACGTTTTATTTATTAATACTATTTATTTCGATATATTTCTTTTTATATCTGTTACTGTACATACATGTATCGGTTCACTTATTCTATTTAGCTACTTGGCATTTGTTTTATTTCTTACAAACAGTTGGTGTGACGTTTAATCGACTTACCGACGTAATAAAGTGTACATGTAGGTCATTTGTGTTTTTGTTTTTGTTTTCAAAAGTTTTCATTCTTTTTGTTCGGTAGCAGACTAAATCAGTTCTGTATGAAAAGGATGATTTATGGGAGGTTTGTGTCACCGACGCGGAGAGAACGTTCTTACCTAGTTAGCATTGTTTACTTAACAATTAATGAATGAGGCTGGGTATCTTATGAAGAATTATGGAGATCGAGGAGCTACGGCCTCGACGGATAACATCCTTCGAGATCTCCATAATTCTTCATATGATACGAAAGCCGAATTCAATAATTGTTTTATTATTTATTCAAAATAATTCCTAGTTTAAAAACATAGCTAAAACATGCTTACCTCCATCGATGTTAAGTTTATCTTCGATAGTTCACGTTTAGGGTTGTTCAGCTCCGCAAATGTACTCCAAATAGCAGATGTCGCTCTTCGAGTTGTCTTCTTGCTGTTCTTGCCATGTTTTTAGCTATTATTTCGCCTGGTTCTTACTCTTGAAACGAGTGGAATGTCCGCTATTTTTGTTTTCAGAAACAAAACAACTTAACCTCATCCCCAGGTCTTCTCGGTTAACGGTGCATTAACCTGCACGAAGGCTGCACTTTCGACGTCATCGGCTCGTTAAACGCTAAATTCTACCAAATTTGGTCATCAGTAGCTGGTTATGGTGAATTATGCGAGTGCTAATTGGGGAAATATTTTGAATGAATAATAATCATGTTTAATCACAGGCAGCCTAAGCGCACTATTTGTGGGTTCGGGCTTCAGAGGTCATTTGGTCGGAATATACTACAATTATTAGTGTATTATCTGATGCCAAATAAATGCAAAAAGTCTTAAAGATATGAAGTCTTCTTGTTTGTCCATCTGTACTAGTAGCCTTTAAGATAACGAAAATCGATATTTCTTGCATTATTACATGTGATTCGGGCCCTTATTGTTCGAATTTTATCACATGTATTCGAATCTACAACGCTAAGAAAAAAACAATCATGATCACGCGAAATATTGATTCAAAAAGCTCCCTTACCTTTAGTTTATAGCCACTCTGTGTCCTACGGTCGGTTTAAACGCCGTTTAGTCGACTTTCTTTCCATCGAATACTGAACACTAGAAAAGAAGGGAAGGCTGGAGACCTTCCAACCGACCCTCGCCGCTCGAAGGTCAATAAATTCCAAACAAAACGACCGATGTCCCTAAAATTGCCACCAGCCAGACCGAAGAGTGTATACCTACCCGTTCGACGAGCGCCAGGTTCTAAATTCGGCTGCATGAGCTCGAGGAGCGCTGCATTTCGCATCGATTCTGGCCAGCTTCGCTTCGCCATGATGCGCAATTCTGACTGTTATCCTACGAGATTTGAATCTTGGAGCTTGGCGACCGCGTCAGATCGGCAAAACGTCACTCTTTTATAGTGTTCAGTATTCGATGGAAAGAAAGTCGACTAAACGGCGTTTAAACCGACCGTAGGACACAGAGTGGCTATGAACTAAAGGTAAGGGAGCTTTTCGTTATCTTAAAGGCTACTAGTACAGATAGACAAACAAGAAGACTTCATATCTTTAAGACTTTTTGCATTTATTTGGCATCAGATAATACACTAATAATTCTAGTATATTCCGACCAAATGACCTCTGAAGCCCGAACCCACAAATAGTGCGCTTGGGCTGCCTGTGCGGGCTCCAACCGTCAAGCCGACAATTTCAAACCGAAAGTAAACCGAGGCGGGCTGGCAGTGTCAAATTGTTCAACCGTCAAAGGACAATTGTAGCATTTAGCCTACTGGGCACAGTAACTGATTTTTCACTTCTCTCATTGCACTCCGGGGTCGCGGAAGTCAAGCATCGCGTGTGATAGTGACATGTAATATCAAAACATGTCGCGTTATTGCATTTGGTTGATCTCTACTCTTCTTTTTAAAAAGCGTTTGACAATGGTTTTTTATGTATGATTTAGAAAAAAATTTTGCAATAAGAATTACTACGGCTGTAAACAGTTGTTAGCTATTTTTCTTCCCTTTTTCAACAAGTGGCAGTAAGCAGCAAGTTTGGGGACAGGATCTTTTAGGCACAAAACAATCGTCCACCGAATTTTCATTTAAGCGCTTTAGCTTGGAAAGCATCATAAAGAATAAACGTATTCGTAGCTCTTACAGTTTTATCAGGTAAAGCGTATGATTAGACTCTTTTATTTGAATTGAACAAGACTAGCCGGCAAAACTGTCGATTCAAAACATTAACAGCTATTAACACGCGACATGTTTTGATATTACACGTCACTATCACACGCGATGCTTGACTTCCGCGACCCAGGAGTGCAATGTGAGAAGTGAAAACTCAGTTATTGTGCCCAGTAGGCTAAATTCTCCAATTGTCCTTTGACGGTTAAACAAGTTGACACTGCCAGCCCGCCTCGGTTTGAAATTGTCGACTTGACGGTTGGAGTCCGTTGCGGGTCTGCTCTCGACTCGCCTAACCTCAGCCGTGTATTGCCCACTTCGTTGGCGATTTAGGACCTTCGAAATGGGAATTTTGGCGATGTGAGTGATGGAAAATGTGCGTTATTTATCAGGACATCTGTTTCTGGCGGAATTGTCTCTATGTCGCAAATGTCACGGAATTTATCGCCGCCGAGAGCGAAGCCGGTCAAGAGAGGTTTGCCAACCTTCTCTTCTCTTCACTCTACCGTCGGGTGTTACTAAAACGAAGACCCAAAAACGAAGACCTAAGACCTAAGACCCCTTGGACTAAAACGAAGACCCTATGGACTAAAACGAAGACCCCATGGACTAAAACGAAGACCCCTTGGACTAAAACGAAGACCCTATGGACTAAAACGAAGACCCCTTGGACTAAAACGAAGACCCCATGGACTAAAACGAAGATCCCTTGGACTAAAACGAAGACCCTTTGGACTAAAACGAAGACCCCATGGACTAAAACGAAGACCCCTTGGACTAAAACGAAGACCTCATGGACTAAAACGACTGATGCTAACCGCTAAGGGCAATGCCTGCTCCCGTAATTTGTTACGGCGATTTGGGAATGTTATGGAATTTCCTCTGCAGTATTTTGTTGTGATAGCCATTCACTTACCTTTCTTTCAGGTTTCTTTGCGGAAAATATTTTGCATGTTCTAAACCACAGGCAGACCACCCTCTGTTAGTGGGGGCCGTTGTTGATTGAAATCTGAGCAATGATTTTTTGTTATTTATAGAAGAAATACATATGAACAATACGGTGATTATAATTTGTTCCAAAATGCAGAATTAAAGCAAATTTTTCAATAAAAGTTTGAAGAAAATGTTAACTTAGTCGTGTGTCGTGTTTTTTTTCGCCATCCCGTGCTGTTTTAAGCGCTATTTTGCGAGATGAGTATTTGACCTCGGCGGTTAGAACTAAAGAAGGTCGGTTAGTCGTTTTAGTCCATGAGGTCTTCGTTTTAGTCCATAGG